>BGPR01000229.1:572071-625668 GCA_013235015.1 Araneus ventricosus
ACACACATATATATATCAAAACAAACTTATAAACACAAGACAAAAACTCAAAAACAGTCAAGACAAAATGGCAAAAATAGACAAAAACCAAAATAAAATTGAAAAATATCATAGCGAGCCGCTCGTCAGGCAGAGAAGCTCGCTCATGATATTAATATATATATATATTAAATTGTCTTGATCATTTACAAGTGTTTAATGGCAGTTCATACGGACAGTACTGGGAAGCTATGAGATGCATCATTGCGATTATTGTAAAATTTAGTTAAACAATCCTAAATGTTATTTAACTCTTTCGGCCCTAATGAGCATATAAGTCCCGGAGATTAGACCTGCTGTTAAATAAATCCCACTCGTACATGGGTTTTCATGTTTTCAGTGTTCTTAGGAGCTAGGGAATAAATTATGATTTAAAGAAATTTGGAAACACTCTCAGATTGCAAATGGAATGACTTATGTTTTTGTTATCTTAGTAACAAGATTATTGATACGAAGTTGTTTCCCTGACATGCTAATTTTATGGCAGGAAAGAGAGTTTTACAGATGTTTTACTGAAATAGTCCCAGTCGATTATATACGATTGGGACATATTGTCCCATTCGACTATACGATTGGGACATATCGTCCCAGGATATTTCCAGAAAACGGGAAAAGTGAAAAACTTTGAACTCATAGTATACTTTCTTTAGTATGTAAATATTAAATTAAACTACTTTTCGTACTTCAATTTCAGTCATGGAAAAGTCCGATCGAAAGGGCTAAAGGCCTTTAAAAGTAATTGATATATTTTAAATTAATTTCACATATCAATAATCGATATTCTGTCTAATAGAATTCTATATTTACAACGAAATTTGTTAAATTTTATGTTCATTGTATTCTACTAAAAAGAATTACATGTGTTATTTCACCGATGATGTGGTCTCTCCCAGTTTTCTACGTACTGTTAACTTGTACTGATTGTAATGTTGCAATGTAATGACTGATTGCACTAAAAAAATGCCGCATAAGTATGACTAATTTAAAGTATATGTATGCACGTTAGGTAAAATAATAATAATAATGAAGCAAGAACTGTTGTAAACGCATCGAGCACATGGTCAAAGAATTCACACAGGTCTGAAAAATTCGAATAATTTACCGACTTCTATTTCGCGACATTTTGTGCTTTCATGAAAAGAAAAATTGAGAGAAAATGAAACGGCTAAATAAAATTATCAGTATCTAATATCTGGGAAGATTTGATACAAAAAAAGAATTTTTGGCCTCAGGTCGAAATTATTTATAAAATATAAATAAATAATGTATAATGTTTTATTGAACTATACATGTAAATTTCCATTAAAAATTAAAACTGATAACTTCTCGCATTTGTTGTTGAATTTTTAAACTGCGTTCTAAGGGATGTCACAAAGGTAGAAAATTTCTTTATCCACCTATTATAAAACGGACCTCCGATATCGCGATGTTTGTTTAAATGTGACCACAAATGGCGTTTCATGAAAGATCGCATCAATCGGCCGCCGAACCGTTCGATTCTCGTCTTAGATCCAGAGAGGGGGTGGGGGCGTTGCAATTTTGTAGAGCTATCTCTTCCATTTCGCGCACCCACTAAAAAGTCAAATACACGAGCGGACAAATTAGAAGAACATGGGAAGCCAAAGGTATGCGACCGGCACACAGACAGCAGTCGTGTATATGAGGGCGATAAATCTGATGCGAGGGGGCGTTCACAAAGTGTAGTGGAATCGGTAAACAACCACAGCATTGGCGATGGAAAGAAAATAAAAGAAGTTGGGGAGAGTTGCCGAATTTGGACCGGCGAGCACCTAAATTGGACCGGTATCATATCTGTTATTATACTAGTAGTTCTGTGAGCAGTAGACCTCGCCCCCCCAAAAAAAAAGTCTAGGATATGTTCTTCATCGCAGTCTTTAAAGGTTTATCCAACTTTGACATTCATTTTGAATACAACATTTTTTCCAGTAACATCAAACATCATAATTTGTCTCTCAAGAAGGAACTTTCTATAGGAACTTTCAAGGAGGAGCTCACTATCTTATATATAGATGATTAAGTTATAATTACAATCTTAAACCAATCAATGTACAATATTGAACACCTATATTATACGCAAATTTTACTCCCTATATTTACAAAACAAATACATTAACTTAATAAAGTTACGTAAAAATGTACTGGAACAGATGTTAAGTAAATTTTGCACTCGAGAGTGGTGGTAGTCGTCAAACTTTTATAACCTGAACCATTTGGGTAGAATCGTGGGAAAAGTATGCTTTCAGAAAAAGAGAAATGCACGATTAGAAGGAACTAAAGAGGAAAAAGCAACTCTTAACATGGAAAAACTATGATCTTATCTCTCTCACACACACTTTCTTCAATGCAAATCATTTACACAAATCCTCTTTTATCAGCATTTACAAAATTACAATTAAATGAAAATCATCAGTATTAAAAAATTATAATCATATGTCTGTATTAACAAAATTGCAATTAAATGTCTGCTTTTATCAGCATAGACAAAGTTAACATCAATTGTCTGCTGTTATTAGTATCAAAAAAATTACAATTAAGTATGTCGCCAATACCAAACTGAGGGGCCACGGAGATCTAGTGGTAAGGTTTCGGCTTCGGGGCCGGAGGGTTCCAGGTTCGAAACCCAATTCCCCTGAAGACCCACCGTGTATGGGGCCTGTTGCACGTTAAATCATACCTAGTGGCCAAACGTCATCCCGCTGGTGCGGTGCGGGAGGTTGCAGAGGGGGCGCCAGTTTAGGCGTCGTCCTCGTCATCTGACAGCGGTTCAAAATTACAAGGTCAGTCCCAAAATAGCCCTCGTGTTGCTTCGAAACGATATGTTAATGTAACTTAACTAAACAAAATCAAAATGATTCAAATGTTTTAATGGTGTCAAATTCGCCATCGACTCGCAAGCACATTGAAACAACTAAAACGTCCACCATCTTGAAACGGAATGAAAATAAAATTCTGACATAAATGTCGTGTTTTAAGACCTCAAAAAACCTCAATCAAAGAAAATCGAAGAAAGCTTTTTGTGGTTACTGCGTAGCAAACAAATGTACTGACAGACGAAATGCTGAACGGAGTTGAAACAGACATCACTTCGATATTTCAGCTATCATAACTTTGACAGTAGCAAAAGCACCTGAAGATGGAAGAAGTATCATGATGAAATAATGAGATTGGTATTTATCATAACAATATAAAAATTGTGATAAATACGCAAAAAATCCCCCGTTACACAAATAACAGATAATCTTCATCAAATTTTAATAACATGAACCATTCTGTAGAATCCCTGAAAAAAATTTCACGGAAAGAGGGGCAAAAAAGATTAGATGGGACGAAACAGGAATAAACAACTATAAGAATGAAAAACTATGATTTTTTCTCTCTCTCTCCTTTTCTGAATGCGAATTATCTACACAAATCTTTGCTTTCATCAGTGTTAACAAATTGACAATCCGTATTTGGAAAATTAATGTTTGTTTCTATCGTATTAATAATATTAAAATTAAATGTTTGCTTTTATCAGTATTGACGAAAACCTTTATCAAACGATATAAATGTTTTCATGGTGCCAAAATCGCCAATGACTCGCCAAAACGTTGAAATCAGCTAATCGGCTATCCTCTTAAAACGAATTTAAAAAATAAAAATCCTTACATATACATATATCGTTTTTTGTTCCATCAAGGAATATTTCTGCCAGATTTGAAGAAAATCGAACAAAGCATTTGGCCATGATTGCGTCATAAACAAATTTACAGACAGACAAAATGCTGAATGGCTGAGTTAAAACGTAAACCTCGCTTCGCAAAGTCAATTTATACTGTTTTAAAGTAAGTTGGAAAATATGCTATTATATTCTAAGCTAGGGAACTTGTTTGACTACAATTTATTATAATTTTTTATTAAAATAGTTTAAAGATAAGTTTAGGGTTTTTTTTTGTCTAAAATTGATTAGATTGGGCCATAAACAGTTGCCCAAGTTGGAATATTTAAATAAATAGGACTATTATGAGTTGTAGGAGGAATATCCCAGAAAGCTGTTATATATTACTAGTAGTCTTCATAAATCTGAAGGGGAAAAAGCCAAACCAAAGAAAAAGGACATTAAAGACATCAAAATGTTGGTTATAAAAAGAACAAAAATTAAGGTTTCGTAATTTTGTATCGCATGTGAGGAACCAAAGGAAGAAAAAGTGATACAGTGCATAAAATGTCATAATTGGGCTCATGCATTGTGTGCCGGTGGGAATTGGAGAATTCAAAAATATTTTTACTTCAATCATACTTCAAGAAATATGTGGTCCGATCTGGGCAACCAGCTGTCCAAACTAGGAAGGCTGTTTCTCTAATTGGACCGATGCGCGTTGGCATTATTTTTTTACTACTTTAAAGTTACCTACTTTAAAGAGTATTTATTTCATAGAAAAAGTTAATTGCATTGTTCTGAAGATAAATAAACTACAAAAACTTCTACTACTTGTTTTTTATTAAAATTACTTCTCTAACTTTGTACATTAACAATGTCCAGGTGGTCCAAATTCGGTAACCTTCCCTTATATTTCTCACAGAAAATAAAACTGCTAAATGAATAATTGACAACACTTATAAGTACTACATAGAGAATCATGAGATTATAAATTGTGCCAAGAAAATAATTTGTTAAAAAGTTACCATTTATTTAAAAAGACTTTTCTTACTGTTGCGTTTGAGACCATAATGTTTTCCAAACAAGAAAGTCAACCAATTACTTGTCATACCACTCGGTATTGGTACGGATTGTAATTTAGAACAGTGTTAATTAAATAAACTGTCGATGATGGGATTTGTTACATTTTAGAAACAGAGCGGAACTCCCACTGCAATGGCATGTCCGGGAGAGACCACTGTGAGTGCAAGGATGTGAAGTTGAAATGTCCAGTGCTTGTCCTCACGGTTAATCAATGGCGCGAAAAATGATGAACCATCATAACAAGATCAACAATATTCATCAAATGTGTTTGTGTTGTATTGGTTCTTGCAAGAAAAAAAGAAAGAAAGAAAAGAAGCATTAGAAAAAAGCGTGAACTGTGAAAAGAATATATTTAGAAAAAAAGAGTAACTAGTTTATGAGCATGCAATGACTCTCTCGTTCAGTGTCATCTGCTTATTTGTTAAATTTAATAATATTTTCACACACATTAAGGCATTGCAAAATCCAACAGATATGCTACATCCACAAGAATTAACGCCACCATCATGAAGGTATTCGCGGACATGTGAATGATGAATAGATGAGTTTCGTAGTGTTATCAAAATATATTCATGGCGGACTCAGTGCTGTGAAAAATAGGTCCCATTGCCGACGCGTCCCATTCAGCGATTCCACCAAATACTCGGTGGTACGACCCATTATCAGCAGAGACGCTCTTAAATAGAATGCCCTCTTACTTATTTGGCGTCCGGGGGCACCGCGAGTTCACGGATGAGAAGCTGCCGTACAAGTAAGCAGGTTCTCGCTTCCATTGAGGGTACAATAATGGTGATGTGGCTCTTAGGGCCCATCTCCGAAGACCGGTCGCATTAGCCGCTCGTAATGGGGGCTATTATGCGGGGTCCACAGTGCCTGATTATTTGTTGCGGCTGCCGGTCTTTAAGTTTTACCCGGGTGCTACGGCAGGGTGAGGTGATGGAGTCTTGTGATTACTTATTTGGAGACTTCTCATCATCGTACTCGAGGAGACCGTCCACGCAGCGGGGCTAGACATAACATAAGATAAATAGTAGCATTGCCTTTCACGAAACTTTATTTTTTCGCAATTTATAATATCATTTTAAAAAACATAAATAGTGTTAGGTGACTGAAGATTTGAGAAGCTTGGTGTACTGTGTTGTACACTGTCAGCAAAATCCGAATTCAGCATTGTGTGGTTTTGTATTACATCGCAATAAGAAATTGCCATTTTTATGCTCATGGCAATGAAACAACCTCAAAAGTCTTGATTTTTTAAAACCAGAATATAAGATATTTTTAAGAAATTATTTCCTTAGTTAACTCATGAGATTTTAAAGTATTCAAACTGCAAATCAGTATCTTTACTTTTTCCTGCAGAAGGAACAACGGGAGAAATAAAAAGCCTGCTTTCAGGATCGCAAACATTATTTTATGAAGTACTATACAAAACAAAGATGTGGCCTTCTTATTCGATTAAATACTGGATTATGTTCGAAATCAATTATTGCTTAGTGCGCGGCTTGTTCATTAACCCCGTATTGCTGCAAACTCATACCATAACTTTTAATCTTACTTTGTAGTTTAACTTTTCATACAGAAGTTCAAAGCATTATCTTACACTGACATTATTGTCCCTAATTAGGGATCTGAAATTTATTACTTAAATTCAGGCACGAAATGGATACGTATAATGCGGTGTCAGGTGTTCCCATTGTGAAGGAAATGATAAATGTTGGGGAATTTCGCTATCACTAAATAATTGGAAAACCAAGGAGTGTTTGCCTGTACATTTACTTATTTTCAAGGATAAATGAGAACCTATGGAACGTGAGGTAAGAGTAAAAAAAATATAAAGCACCTACTCTAAGGATATAAGGTGGTGAAGTAATTGAGAGAAACGAGCGAGTATTTTCTGGTATTAAGGCACGGCGCACACGTCCAATTTTTGCCGGAGAAGTCATTAGCGATAAAATATCCTAAAAGAGATTAGCGGTGTGAAGTGCATTGATAGCAGTTCTGTACTGCACACATACCTCCTGCAATGCAGAAGTGTCGGAAAAGTCATTAGCGACACTTTTGCTCAGCATTTTCTTCAGCGGTTGGAGGAAAATCGGAATACTCGTGCACAATCTACCTGCTATCAATGAATTTCTCGACGCTAATCGCTTTTCTGATATTTTGTGTCGCTAATGGCTTGTCCGACACAATTCTCACGTGTAAATCGAACGTGCATCTGACGATCCAGTTTGCTTTGGAAGCACATTGGTTTAACTCTCAAAACTTGGAACCCTGATACTTTTATGAATTTTTAAATAAATAATGCTTACTTTAGTGAATTTAAGCTGAATGATTCTTTTCAAAGAAATCAACAACACGTATAAGAATTCATTAACGACCATATACATACAATAATATTAGTGCTTCCTTTTAAATGCGAATTGAATGTGTCAGAGAGACAAAATGAACATCTTTTATTTACCGAAATTTTTTTCTTAAATTCTGAATGCTCGATTACCTTTCAGAAGAATATCAGAGTAAAGAACATTTGCTTTTATTCCTTATCATGGTAGAGCCTTTATATAGGAATGGCCACGAGCATGTAGATCGGAAGTAAGAACATACGAGACTTGCATTTTTATTCAACGCGTGGCAAAGTAAGAGGAGCCTGATTAACGGGTACTTCTGATGACGGATCATTTTACCAGATGAGGATTGGCTTTGCTGAAAGGAGCCTATTTTGATGGAGATTATTTTGCAGGAGTAATATCCAGTCTTCTGATGAATGGCAACTGGTCTTCACAGTAGCTATCATATGAGTAGTAAGCCTGTTCAAAGTTTCCGGAAAAGTTACCATTTTTACTTTCTCGTATACGAAGTATACAAAGAGAAAGTATTGTAATTGTCAAAAAATTCGAACTCGGGATTTTGATGAATCTATACGTTTTTAAATCTCCCTGAGTCCGAAAAACACAATTTTGGAATTATGTCTGTCTGTGTGTCTGTGAACACGATAACTCAAAAGCAATTAGAGCTAGTGGTTAGAGGGATGAAATTTGGTATGTGATCTTTACATATAATTTGTAGGTTTGTATCAAAATTTGGACAAAATCCGTCCACGGGAAGTCTGCCTGTTCATGTTCATGTGAACACAATAACTCAAAAACTTAAATAGCTAGATGGATAAAATCTGGTACGCAGTTTTATCATCAGGAAAGTATATCCGTATTAAATTTTGTACTAAATCTGTCAAAGGGTTGACTGTCTGTCGGTCTGTATAATAGCATACTTTGAAAAGGATAACTTGATAATCGCATACTTGAACATGATGACTTAGAAAAATAAAAAGTGGTATGAGGTCTGCTAACATTAATTGTAGATCAGTGCTCAATTTTCGTTTTGATCGGTCGAAAAAAAAAGGCTTTCAAATTGCAGATTCGATTTCTTCTCTATTTTGAAATGCAAAAAAATAAGGGCGCGACCGATTCGCGCGTTTTCCCCCACGTCTATTAGGGAATGGCGCATGTTACTAGCTCTTAGTGTATTTTTTCCCCACCCGTGTTAGGGCGGATACGAGAAAGTTTTGGGGAGACCACTCCCGCTGATTACTGGATGAGGATTGATTTTGCTGAAAGGAGCATATCTTAATAGAGCTTATTTTTTAGGAGTAGTGTCTAGTCTTCTGATGATTGTTGTTGATCTTCATAGTTGTCAGCCTATGTCAGAACTTCTGGAAAGATTACCATTTGGGGACAAAGAGAAACAAAAGCCGAAAGAAATTTAAGTAAATCAGGAACTTCCTAAAGGTAATTTTTCTTAATCTTTATCAGAAGAAGAAAGTTTTAGCTACTTATATTTTAATTACATAAATTTTAAACTGTAATTGTATAATTCATAATAATAAATGTTATTCTTTTAAAGATATAATGCAATTCATTTTTCATTCTTTCTTCCTTTCTTTATTTATTCGTTATAGAATGTCTCCTCAAAAAAGACAGAATGCGAAGATTCTTAGAAAATGAATGAACTGCCAATAAGATAAAGTTAAAATAATTGCTTTGGGTTAAAATATTTAGACGTTCTCAATTTTTCTTTCTTTAGAGAGAATAGGATCTGCTATTCTGTACTAAGGAAACACATAAGGTAGAGTGAAAACGGATCAATAAATAGTATTATGCACCATTCTCCCACATTCTATATTTCAAGTATATATATATGGCATTTAGGTTTCTCTTTTCTCATATACTTAATAATAAAGTGACTCCAAATACTGAATTTCCAATTCCATATGCTTTCTCCGTTTGTCTAAAGTAAACAAGACTCCAGAGATGGCTTTCAAAATTATAGCTCCATGAACATGAAGATATCCATTCATAGAAATATATTCCTGCCATTCAACACAATAACTTTCCATTCACCACGGGGGAAAAAGATAATGCGCTCTGCAATATTCTTCGGACAACTGGATGAAAGTTTCTTCCTCGCTCTTGTGTAAAGAAGCCAGTGGCGCACATAACTATCACTCTCTGAACGGATTGGAAAAGCAGCAGAACGGCGCCTATATTTCAGCCTTTATTTTCAACCCCTGAGGCTTCTTTCTCCGGTGGCTGGCTTGTTTTTCATCTAATCTGGTATTCATTTATTCCATTTCCGTTTGTCAACAAAGCCCGGATAGAATGCCTATCCTTTCGGCACTTTAAGATTTGCAGAAAATAGATCTGTTTCTTTCACAAAAGCAGCCCGCTAAGAGGGAAAACAATTTAATTCGGAGATGTCCGAGAGCTTTCTTTTCTTTCCACTTTTTTTCTTATTCTTTCTTTCTTCTCTTTCATTTTCCTCTTTGGTCCAACGCTTTTGAGAGATATCCATTGGAAATGCGATGTTACTTTGAAATGAGGTTGTTGGGTATGTCTTTGTTAAAATGCCAAAGAGTGAACTGTTTATGTCATCTACTAGCGTTATTTGTTATGTTATCAAATATAAAAACAGCTAAAAGATTTTCATGAAGTGAGTTCATTTTTTGTTATTAATTATATGAATCACTCTTTTCATAGGTTTTTCTTTATTGAGCTGACTCATTTTTACTAACAGGCAGAAAACATGAAGGGTCTCCCTAGGGGTATTAATGGCAATACTCAGAAAATGTTTTTTGTGCAATAATAAAATATTTATATACAGGTTTTTTGCTCCCGACAGAAGATGTGAATTATCTGATTTTAAACTTTTTCCTTTGAGTTCTTCCAGAAGTCTGTTATTGTATTATGGCAACAATACTTCGTCTGTATTCGTGTTCGTGATGCTTTTGTTTTAATATCCTTGTATATGTGCTGATGTGATGTGAAAATATATGTTTGAGTTTGTGGGAGGTAATAAGTCATTTATCGAACCCGGCTTAAATATGAAGAAGTTAGAGAACACAGTGTTTTCGTAAACTGTTTTGACGAAGTAAGGAGGAGCGATAGCACCCGTCAAGACGAACAATATTTACTATGGACAAGTTTTCTCCTTTGTTTATTTACATTTAAGTGCTGGGATTACGTAATTCCGATGTAAGGATAAGTCAATGGAATCTTCAAAGCGGAAGTCCAAAAGCCCAGCAGATAAAGTCAATGTTTTTAATGTAAGCAAACAAACCAGAAAACTCGTCCATAGAACCAGGAGTCGCATTCCACTCTGAATAACGTCAAACGAGTGAAATCGTCACTTTTGACGTCATTTAGTTAGACTTGAAGAGGTAGAACTTTTCCAGAATATCGCAATCAAACATTTACAGTATGCACATTTCAAATGAAAATAAATAGTATTGACAGTTTCAGTTGACCGTCAAGGTTCAGTATAAAGTCAGGCAGAGCAAACGTTGTTCTTTAAAAGCATCATATTGTTCAGATTACAACAGCGATTACATCGTTCGAACCGACTTAGTGAAAGCTGTGGTGGATTACATATACAAGGAATAGACAGAAGGGAATAGATCCAAAACAAGAAGATTGCTCCATGATGCGTAGTATTCCAGGCCATACTACTTTCTTTTCAGTGTGTATAGAAGACTACGGGAAACCGGCTCTTTCGCTATTTCTAAGAGTAACAAGGCTCTGTGAAGTGTGCGGACGCAGAAAATGGAAAAGCTTGTAAATATCTTTCTTTTCACTGTTGAAAGTACAACTTGGGCATCTAAATTTATTTTTCTTTGACATTTAGGGTGCACCTATCTTCGACCTTATGTTTCATAGCAAATGATTTTCGTTTTGATGGGAATAATTACCTCTCCTATTTTGTCAAAGAAATTAACGATTACCTGTATTTCACAGCATTCATACTGCTAACGGCAATCACAGAATATTTATTCTACTGTATATGCACTATTAGTTCCACACCTCCCTCACGCAGACACCCACTCATAGAGAGAAAAGAGAGAGGAAAAGATTTTTAGATAATCTAATAAATTTTAGAGCGATAAATTTCACCATTTACCAATAAACCTCTTAACAGTGTTGACCGAGCTCCACTCATACATCGAATTATGTCATTTTAAAACTTCTAGGTTAAAATTATGCCATTCAAATTCGATACAAAAATATCAGGTAATCGAATAACAGGTAGTTGAATCAATACAACAATGCATCCCCAAAATACAGGATGTCATCTGATTAGATAGTATTAAAAAATACTCTGTTAAGGGATTAATAATTGACTAACGAAAAATCATTTAATAGTTCACAAAAACTAAAAATAATTTCCTTTACTATAGCATTCTTTGTTTTTCTAAACTAAGCAGATAAATAGTAGCCAAAAGCTGTCTTTTAATTGTTTGCAGTTGGGTGGCCAACAAGCCAAGAACGGCCAAGTCATTAAAGGCACCGAAACGATAATCTAAATATTATTTCTGCTATCTCCCACTAAGAGCTAGCTTCCCTCGTGACAGACGACAAGATTTCTCTCAGCGGTCATTCTAATTAGCGCCCTTTAGCGCGAAATGTCTGGCATAGGGCGCAGCCCTCGTGTCTGCGGAGCAAACAATAATCCCTTAATGAAATACACTCACCACATTTGCCCTCTTAATCATTCTAACTGCAGACACTAGACTCTTTGTCACTGGGGTCTCCGGATGAAATGTAGGGGTGCAACGATTGCAGGTGTGGCCCTCATGCAAATGATTGCAAAAGATGCAGTTGAAAATAATGGTTTCGAGTGTTTTATGGGGCTCTAATTATATATCATTGCTACGTGATGCATTAGAGTCGTTTTAGACTAATAGGGTCTTGTTTCTTTTATGAGTTGTGAGGCAGATGGATGAACTGGATATTTGGATTATGGATGCTTAGTTGTTGGAGAAAGAATTTTTTTTCTCGACGATAGTGGAAGAGTGTATAAAAGGGGTTGAGATGACTCGATTTTGTGTTTTAAACATAAAAAAAAGTTGGTTTTTCCTACCATCACAAGATTTATCCGGTGTTGTTTTAGAGATTCTTTATCTGAAATTTGACTTTTGATCATCTAGAACTATTATGTAGAGCCATTATCGAATCAGATACTAGCACTATTTAACCAGCTATGCATAAAATATTCATTTTAGCATTTCTATTTTAACGAGCTTATACAAATTCATATCATACTTGAACTATAAGGATTATGCTTATAAAATTACATTCTTTGCTATGAAACTTTTAACGAGGATCTTACCTATACAAATTTCATGTTAGAATTTTTTTTTTATTTTTATCATTTTCATTCCCTGGTATATTTGAGAATCTTCACTTATGCTTGGCTTAAGGAGCTCTAGAAGATAAAACTTTCCTATATAGACTAGTAGACACAAAATATAAATATGGAATCCCCACTGCATGGAATTAATTGGGTGAAATTTCTAATTAGAAGAATGAGATTAACCTCCAAGATAAAAAATTTTGATTTCTACCGAATGCCCGACGGAGGAAATTAAGTGCCTTTCAAAAAGTTTTTCATCAAGCGCATGGTAGAATTACCGTTGGTACCCCCTCCCCCCCAAAGATTTAAGGTGATTGTATACAAATATGAGTCGAATTAAAACTAATCATTTTTCAAGTAAGGAAAAAAGACGATGTCGTTGAACAGTAACACACGAATTAGTTACAGACATCTAACTACATGAAAGGCGAGAATATGTCACGGAGTTCTTTTCTTGCTGAAATGTGATCAACTGTTTTAAGTTTGTAGCTAAGTTAGACTTTTGTTTGAGGTGCTACCTAGGTGCTCCAGGACACTTTGACCAACAGAAAATGTCACAATTCCCCGTTCCCATGTGTCCTTGATTCGTGGACACGGTTAGATATACCAAACCAAGTGGGATTAGAAACCACCACCTTTAAAGTAGATTTGCAAGGTAGGATCCGCACTTTGTGTATGTTTTTTTTGTAGGATAACATCGCTTTTTAAAACTACACGAGGACTATTGCAGGCGAACCTCATAATTCTGAACTGTCGCAAAATGGCAAAAGCCACAAATGAGTTTTAGACCAACTCTTTAAACCTCCTCGTCATGTCAACGCGAGAGCTTCCAACAACGCACCAACAACGTTAGCATGCACCAGATGAAGAATCATCAGGTTAGCATGCACCATATGAAGAATCATCAGGTTAGCATGCACCAAATGAAGAATCATCAGGTTAGCATGAACCAGATACAGAATCACCAAGTTAGCATGCACCAGATGAGGAATCATCAGGTTAGCATGCACGAGGTGAGGAAAAATCAGATAAATACGCACCAGATAAAGAATCTGGGGTGGCGTTAATGCACTAGGTGAAGATCTTCGTCAGAACCTCCAATCATAATAACCGATCTCGAACCTAAGACTGTCACATGGCTACGGTGGTTCTCTTCTGTATATAAAGAGTACTAAAAAGTAAATCAGCAAAAGATGAAATAGAGAAAAAAAAGAACAGTTTCGACAAGAGCGTTCTCTTTCGCAAATAATAATTCATTTTCTAAATTTATCAAATACTCTAAATTTTTATAATTTTTTCAAGTATTCATTTATAGTTTTTTTTATTTATAATGTTAAAATTTATCATTAATAAAAATATTTAGAAAATATGTAATAAGAATGGCTGTTGTTGTAAAGTTTAGTTAAATCATGAAAAGTTTAATTAAAATATTTTTATTTGTTAAATTCTAAAAAGGATGGAATTTAATTAAATTATGAAAAGCTTAATTAAAATATTTTTATTCGTGAAATTTGAAAAAGTGATGGAATTCTGGAAGATTATTTTATTTAAAATTAATTACAGCAATGATAAAAGTCTGGTACACAGCCGTGATATATAAACTAATTATTACTTTTCTTATTTTTATCTCTTCGAATATTATTCAAAAGTAATAATAATAATAATAATAAATAAATAAATAAAAATTTATTTTTGAGGAGAATATTAAAAATCTAATTAAGTAAAAGACTCAGTAAAAATTAAGTTTCATTTAGAAAGTCAACTGTATGTTTCTTTTTTTTCAAATGGAAAAGTTCCTTGAATCCTATTTTTCCAAGAAGTAAACACTAGGTTCTCCCTTTTACAGCCTGTCTCTATGGGTGGTAAGTTTACATTCAGAAACAGCTGCATGGTAGTCCCTGGGTGTTCAAAAATGCAAGATCTAGAAATTTTCCTATTTACTACAGCATTTTTGGAGACTAGCAAATACACTGAAGAGCCATAAAAACTGGCACACCTGTCTAATATCGTGCAGGGCTCCACGAGCACGCAGAAGTGCTGCAACATGACGTGGCATGCTCTAGACTAATGTCTGAAGGCATCCTGAAGGTTTTTCACACCATGAATCCTGCAGGGCAGTCAAAAATCCATAGGAGTGCGAGGTGGTGGATATATCTTCTCAACAGTATGTAGCAAGGCATCCCGGATATCTTCAATAATGTTCATATCTGGGGGTTTAGGTGGCCAGTGGAAGTGTCTAAAGTCAGAAGAGTGTTCCTGGAGCCACTTGGTAGCAACTCTCGACGTGTGGGGTGTCGCATTGTCCTGCTGGAATTGTCCCAATCCGTCGGAATGCACAATGGACATGAATGAGTGTAGGTAATCGGACAGGATGCTTAAGTACCTGTCACTTGTCAAAGTTGTCTCTAGACGTATCAGAGGTCACATATCACGCCAACTTCACACGTTCCATCACAGGGGCTCCACCAGATTGAACAGTCCCCTGTTGACAAACAGGATGGATTATCCAATATGGATTATTGATGTTGTCTCCATACTCGTACACGTGCATCCGTCCGATATCATTGGAAACGAGACTCGTCAGACCAGGCAACGTATTTCCAATCATCAGCAAACCCAGGAGAGGCGTAAATCATTGTCTCGTGCAGTCAACAACGGTACACGAGTGGGCCTTCGGCTCTGAGAGCACATATTAATGACGATCCGTTGAACAGTTCGCACTCTGACACTTGTAGATGCCCCGTCATTGAAATCCATGGCAATCTGAGGAAGTATTGCACATCTATCTCGTTTAAGGATTCGCGTCTGACGTCAATGGTCCAGTTCTTTCAAGGTCTTTTTCCGGCCGCATCGATGGCGGAAATTTCACGTTTTACCGGATTCCCGATATTCATGGTACACTCGTGAAATGGTTGTACGCGAAAATCCAAATTTCATCGCTACTTCGGAGATGCTATGCCCCATCTCTCGTGCGCCGATTATAACGCCACGTTCAAAGTCACTTAAATATTGATAACCTGCCATTGCAGCAGCAGGAACAGATCTAATACATTTGTCAGACATCTGTTGTCTTATATCAGCGTTGCCGACCGCATCGGGTTACGATGATTGGTTGCATACCCCCGTTATTTGCAAACGCACGCCTGTACCAGTTTTTCTGGCTCTTCAGGGTAGTTCACTCTCGAACTTTTGACCCCTGTTAGATATTAACACTCCTCAGACACATGTGCGGCTGGGGAAAGGTTTTGAGTTTGCCCATACAGAAAAATCCGTTCGGCAGAATTATTGCCCTTTCTATGCTGATTCCATGAGAAAATTGCAGTTGTGGAATCCCCTTACCTAAAATTATGGCTGTTTGCTGCGAGGGAGCGACCTTCATTTCATTCACCTTTGAACCCTAGATGCGTTTTTGCGCCGCGAATCGAGAACTCTGCTCAACATCTGTCAGCACATTTAATCCATTAAAAATCGGGAGCCGTGTCATCCCACGCGGGTAAGAATGAGTTAAGTAACGCAGTGGTCCCCAACCCCCGGGCCGCGGACCACTACCGGTCCGTGGATCAAATGGTACCGGGCCGCCCAAGGAACATTAAATTATTTCCATTTTTATAAGCTTTTATTCAACTTGACTATCTTCCTTCAAATCTTGTGATCGATTTCTTACCCTCAAATGGAACCGTCTCGTTGAAAAGAAGCAAACTCAGGGTTCTCATTGATTTAGCGTTCTAGTGAGTTAAAATGTTAAATCAGTTTATATTCATTTTTTGGTGTAACTGTATTTTATTTTGAATATGCTTAAATATTCGTTTATTAAAAAAACAATTTTTAAAAATTGTTTTTTTAATGCTTAAATACAATTAAATTAAAATTATTAAATCAAAACAATCTAAAATATAAACAATCAACGTCCCCCCGCCCCCAGCGGGCCGCGGTAAAATTATCAAACGTTGACCGGTCCGCGGCAATAAAAAGGTTGGGGAATACTGAAGTAACGTTTGGGAATAGCAAGTGATTGGTCGAAGAGTTGGGTGTGTGTGATTAATTTTGGGCCTGGAGCCAATTAAGATCGGCGGTCTTGGTCTATTTCTAAAGGTTGCATGATTTTGGTGAAATCAGAGATTTTTGTTTGGTTGGCGAGACGCCTTCGCCAAGAGGGGTTTAAAAACGGAAAATAGGAGTTTTAAAAGAGAGAGAAGGGAGAGAAAAATTAGAAGGAGGAGATGGAAAATGGAATAATGTGAGGAAGGTAAAATATATGAAGACGAGCGTCATCCGAACCCGATTTGAATGGACCAGGCATGCGATGGAAGGCCTAAGTGCGTCAGAGTTCTAGCGAAATGACGGAAATTACCCGATAT
Organism: Araneus ventricosus; assembly: GCA_013235015.1. Taxonomy (NCBI): domain Eukaryota; kingdom Metazoa; phylum Arthropoda; class Arachnida; order Araneae; family Araneidae; genus Araneus; species Araneus ventricosus. Next base: position 588,896 of record BGPR01000229.1, read on the forward strand.
CAGCGCTGTGACCGGCTTGACCATAAAAACCAAAAGCGAGCTTACCTGTTTGCCGATTGTCCTCCTCTCTAGAACTTGTGTGTTGAAACGCGAATGATCACCATACAAGATATCAGCAGCATGCCATATAGTTCCTCATGGAACCTATATATATCTCTCTAACATCGAGATATACCTTTCAATGGGCATTAGCATCACCGCATTGCCTCTGGAGAATTTCTTTATAATCTCTGTCAGGAGTTCGAAACTCTAGGTTTCCCATCGAACGGATTTGCGTGCTAAGTGCTCACCGACCACACGATGGCTGTCGAATGTTTAAATTTCGCCCAGTATGAATCATTCCCCCCAAAAAAAAGAATTACCACCTGTGTATTTATTTAGTTTACCCGAAAGAAGATGCAACCTGCAGTGATGTCAGCTAAAATCAGATAAGTTATTTTTTTAATATCAATTTCTCAAATTCGTGTTTCCATTTTGTTTACTGGGATGATTAATCCAATGCTTGAACTATCTACCAGCGTGTAAAAAAGGGACTAATCCGGAAGATTAATGTAGTATCAAGTTTTTATTTACATGAATGTTTGATCATATCTGATTATTTATAACACATCGAACTTCAACCTAAAATTGTGGTATTAAATTAAAAATTAAAATTCTGAAGCAAATATCCCTAATTCCATGGTAATATACACTGACATTTGTTATGTTCACAGGGGATTTTGTCATAATTGTTGTAAGATGATAATAGTATGAATAGATAAAAGTGAAAGAAAATTTATCATTCTTTAATATATGAGCATGCAAGCTGTGAACAAATCAATCTGTTGGTTATTGGTGGAAATGATAAACATATAGAATGATAAATTCAAGTTCAGTGATTAAATTCTTCAGTAGTGATGTGTATATATACACTATATGCCCAAAAGTATCCGGACACTTGCAGATTTTCACATTTTTTAGAATTTCTCCGGAATGGTTTAACCGACTGCCTTTAACCTTCGGACATGTAAAGAATAGACAATAACTCGCATTTTACATTGAATATTCGGTCCTGAGGGCAATTAGGGGGCCGTCTACAAACTGATGAAGACAAAAACGTTTTTGGCCCACCCCACTTCACAGAATACTGATAACAAAATGAAACTTTCAGAAATGGTAATGTTTAATGTTCATAATATTTACAGGAATTTTTATAAACTCAGCGTAAATATTTGGGAGGATATAAAGGTTTTCTTAAAAAATCTCAAAATTTCCCACCTGTTTTTTGCTTATAACATGCAGAGTTTTCTGTTATATTATGCGAAACTTATAAAAAAGATGACAGTATGTTAGAGAAGTATTTGTGTAAAACTTTGGAAAAGAATTGTTGAATATTACAGGAATTATGAGCAGTTTTAGTAAATAGTGTTTTACTGCGCATGCGCGAAACATAGTGCAATTTTTCTTTTACAACTTTAAAGCCAGATATATAAGGTAACTTATATAAAAAAATTCATTTCAATATTATTAGTACTTAGAAAGATATCAGCATTACAAAGAGCAGAATTTTAGCTCCTGTCGAAGAGAAGCTAAAAGATGAGGGGTTGTACATAAATTGATAATTTTTAAACTTATATCTTTAAATAGTTATATTGAATTGTATAGCGGTTAGAATTTGATGCATGCACATGAACACTTATCAATTACGTGAATAACTTAAATTCCAGCTAATTAGACACTATAAATAACAAAAATTTTATTACCTTAATTATATTATTTACATGATTATTAACAAGTTACATATTACAATTTTACGGCCAGGCGATATTTTTAAATATATTTATTTTATGGCGAAACTATTTTTTATCTAATTAATTTCTTTTCTTAAACTATTTTAATAATTCTACATATATATTTTTTTATTCCTTACAAATATTAAATGTGTTCATGGGTATTCAGAAAATTCTAACCACTATACAATTCAATATAACTATTTAAAGATATAAGTTTAAAAAATATCAATTTGTGTACAACCCCTCATCTTTTAGCTTCTCTTCGACAGAAGCTAGAATTCTGCTCGTTGTAATGCCGATATCTTTCTGAATACTAATGATATTGAACTGAATTTTTTTTATATAAGTTGCCCTATATATCTGGCTTTAAAGTTGTGAAAGAAAAATTACACTATGTTTCGCGCATGCGCAGTAAAACACTATTTACTAAAAATGCTCATAATTCCTTTAATATTCGACAATTCTTTTTCAAAGTTTTACACAAATGCTTCTCTAACATATTGTCATCTTTTCTATAAGTTTTGTATAATATAACAGAAAATTCTGCATGTTTTAAGCAAAAAACAGGTGGGAAAATTTGAGATTTTTTAAGAAAACCTTTATATCTTCCCAAATATTTGCGCTGGGTTTACAAAAATTCTTGTGAATATTACGCACATTAAACATTACCATTTCTGAAAGTTTCATCTTGTTATCAGTATTCTGTGAAGCGGGGTGGGCCAAAAACTTTTTTGTCTTCATCAGTTTGTAGACGGCCCCCTAATTGCCCTCAGGACCGAATCTTCAATGTAAAATGTGAGTTATTGTCTATTCTTTACATGTACGAAGTTTAAAGGCAGTCGGTTAAACCATTCCTGAGAAATTCTAAAAAATGTGAAAATCTGCAAGTGTCCGGATACTTTTGGGCATATAGTGTATGTGCATGAAAATTATGAATACTATTAAGCAAAATTTTTAATAGTGACTTTCTCATGTGTTCCTTACACAATAACAACTATTATATGCCATGAATGTGAAATGAAACGTTAACATCTGTTGGTATGAAAATGATAGTTGATTTATGTGGTGTTATGGTATAACGATAGAAAATTTTTATTTCATTCGAAAGAGGTAGCTTAAGGTAAGCATTATTGAAGCTTAAATTGTGGTGGACACTAATACTAATGTTTAAATTTTCTTTAATTATTTGAGGCTAAACTAGTGTAGGTGTAATTAGTTGGTTGAAAAATTAAGGGGAAATATAAGCAAATAAAAATGAGATTTTCTATTTTCCAATGATGTAAGGGTCGACCCTAAAAATATTGATTACCTGATACAAAAGTTGATGTAGATGTTATAGCATTGGGAACTTTATATTTGTCAGTAATTTTATGTGTTTGTGTTTAGTAAATCTGGTTAATAAAATAGTTAGATTTAAAAATTTGGTTATGTTTCTCTTGTCAAATGATTAAGCACTGTGAGAGATTGTGAGCCAGGGGCATTGCATATTTAATCACATTTAACTATAACACAACGCAATATAAATTTTAAAATTTTACTAGATAATTGTACATGCTAAAATTATGCTTTAATAACTTACAGAAATAAATATCAGTGTAAAACATTACGCTCAATTGCCTGTTGCTATCTATCAGTATATAAATTTTCTTATTGATGAATTTGAGTATGAGAATTTACTCAGCATATGAGATGATAGATAAATTTTAATGTTGGAGTATGGTAGAACGACAGTCTATAGATGGTAAATAAAGATATGTTAATTGTTTATGTAATTTAGTGCTTAGAAACTTGTTTAGCAAGAATAAATGATTAGTAATCAGAAATCAATTGTGATATCAGTTAGAGTAGGAGATGAGCAACAGGTGTAATGTAAATCTATTTATCAAAATGCTAAGAATTGTTAAATGAAAATTTAATAATAAATTAATAGTTAATGAGCATTTGTTTACAAGATTAGATTACGAGCAGCAAATGTAAGTAAACAAGTAGTAAATATTTCACGTATTTACAACACTGTCCATATTTTTAAATTAATTTATATTCCTTACCCTTTTTTTATCAAACGTTATTGTGGATCTCTACTTAGATTTTTTTTTTAACAGCCGCCGATCCGATCCGTCGAAAAGAGTTATCCATCAAAATAGTCTCCTTTTCGACCAGAAAAGAGTGAAAATAAATCACTCTCGCAGTCTTTTATTATTTGCCCAGTCTTCAATGTCCTGTCACATATGATTGGTTATTTTTCTGCTTTCTCTCCATCCTATTCGATGACATTTGTCGAAATAAAATACCGCGCATCGAACCAAAGGAAAAGAGAGCGAGAGAAAAAAAAATCCCAATTTTTCAACATTATTCTATTGTATACGTCTGACATTACAGTTGGGAAAATATTTTGGGATATGTAGAGTCAATACAAAAAGATGGGGAAATCAGATGACAGACACAGTAAAGAAAAAAAAAAGGGAATTCAGAAAATCGTAATAGGTACAACTTTGGTGGAGAGCACTGAAAGACTTGATGATACTGTTGTGAGACGCTCATAATCCTTCTTTTTCTGAGGGGGCAAGTTGCTTAGTGCAGAATAGAAAATATTGATCAGATTCCAATTAATCTAAGTATCGCTGTAATTTTTTAACTGATAAATTTTTAAAGGATCACGCTTAAGATAGTGGAAACAGCTGAAAAATAAATAATTCATTGGAACTTGGCTAATTTAAAGCTGATGGGACCACGACAAATTCGCTTTATTCAAAAATTCGAATAAAGAAAAACTGAATTTAAAAATCCATACATAACGAGAGAAAAATTTTTAATATAAAAATTACAGTAAATTTTTTTCAATATTTAAAAGTTTTACTAAATAGTACATAATTAACAAATAAAGTCAGGAATGCTAATAAATGTAGTGATGCTAATCATAAACAAAACTTTAATTAATTAAAAAATAATAATTTCAAATAGTAACAAATTTTAATGCGTAACAATGTACCATTGAATGCGACAATTGCCCAATAAAACTTCAGAATAAACAGTAAAATTCACAGCTAACATATTCTATGTTTTATAACAAAATGATAAATTTTTAATTACGTTTTTCTGAATAAATGTATCTAAGAACAGTAAAATTCTTGAGTAAATTAAGGACCTTAAAAATCATTCTCTTGTGATTAGTGACGACATAAAGTACGGACATGTTTAACTAACGAAAACAATTCAGAAGTTGTTTTTTTTTACAGCCTTTAGTTTTGAATTCGAACTAAACAAAATAAATTCGAATTATTGAAGAAATTGTAACATTATCTCAATTGCAAAGTCAAGGGACTTGAGAAAAAAATTCTAATTTCAGAAGAATTCGAATTAAGAATGTTCTAGTACATTTATAATCGGTGACAAATCCCCCTTGAGGGGCACCACAAGTACGTGGATGAGAAGCCGCCGGATAAGTAAGCAAGTTTTGCTTCTCCTAGGGGTAAAATAATAGCGGGGGTCAAGTTACCACCTCCTTTGATAGTACGTACCTCCTTCGGGAGGGTTCGGGCCGTGGCCGGTGATTAGGATTCTAGCCGCAGTACTCGAGCTATTACAGCGACCATTATTCAGATTTCCCCGCGTGCTTTGGCAGGCCGGGGGCAACTCCTTTATGACTTAATCGGTGACAAATCAAGTTCACAAAACAGCCGAAAGCTACGCGATATATCAACACACCCATTTAAACAGTTCTGAATATGAGCCTAACGTACTTAAAAGTAAATGACACATTTGAATAAAATTTAGTTTTAACCTTCCAGCGGGCGCGTTATAATTTTTTACACGAGCAGACGCGTGTAGTACTTTTTGCGACACAAATATTTTCTTCATTTTTACCATGACAGTTGTAAATTATTTCATAATAGTAATAAGAGACGCGTCAGAAAAGCAAATCTTTCAATGAAGAGTGAAAATTAATTTTAATATTATTTGCGAAATCTAAAATTATGCTGAAATCAGAGAAAGCAATGAGATATAATAATATTATCTTATAAAAAAGGTATTAAGAAATATATAATAAAAAATATTAATACAAACTAAGATTTGTACAACAAAGACTTTCTTCTTAGTTTCTAATCATTGTCCTTGCATTCGAAACATTGCACCTGTTGCATTTCATGGATTTTGATGATCGTTTTCTTTTTTTCAAGCACAAATCTCAAGCTCTTTTTCTCATTGTTGGTTGTTGTTCACTTGCTTTTTCAGGTTGTGATTCATAATTTACAGACATGGTAACGTCATATGGCGATGATCACACTTTTTGGGACTAAGTTTTCCAAGAAAATTCTTTGGCTTGGTGGATTATTAGCAAGCTTATTACATGTTAAATATTTGTAACTATGTAAAATTAATTATTAAATCACCGTAATGCGCACTGGATCTATATTAACAAAACAGAAACTTTAAGACGTGAAAAAAACTATCAAATTACACGAGCGGGCGCGTGGCGTAAACTTTACGACAGAACCATAAAACAGTATGAAATCATCTTGAAACTCGGATAAACCTATTTAATTCTGAAGATAGGGGTCGCATGAAGGAATAGTAATAACCTTTAGACAGTTTTGACTCCGAAGATGAGAACAGGATATGAAAAATCCCGTTTGTCGTAAAAATTGCTCAGACGCGCCAGCTGGAAGGTTAAGCACCAATAAGAAAATTCTATGTAATAGAACGCCGTATTTAAAATGAAAGTTATTTAACTTCATGGAATTTTTTTATCGTCCAAAAGAAGTGTAGAAATACGTATTACGTCACTCGTCGGTGATGCGGTCGCTTGCAGCTTTCTATGTACTGCTATTTTCATTTGTAGTTGATATGCTCACAAATCCATTATGATGCACTATATGGAAACTTTATCTATTTGAGAATAATAGGCACAGAACCAGTTCCTTTAGTAAACGTTTATCGTTGATCATGTATTTCTGTTACAATGTTTTCTAGAAAGTAATTTAAGGATCTTTAGCTTGCAACGCGCATATGGCGTTTCAGCAATGTATCTAAGGCAAAATTTTGTGTAGTCTGCTAGAAAAAGTAACCACTGTAGTAATTGTAATTCACAAGCCTTTTGAACGCTTTTATTTCTTTATAAAATGTAGCGGCGAAAGCAATTTCACATTGGAAACATCTAAAAGGAAGATTCTTCACTATGCTGCCTGCCATGTTTCTTCTTATCATGCCAACTGTAAGAAGCTGAAAGATATGGCTTGTGATAAACCAATTAATTAGAACTTTTCGTAAGAGGGTTAAGTCATAAAACATACTGTTGCTCGCTAAATTCAAGATTTCATGAAGAGTTTTCTCTTCTTTATTTCTGTATAAGGTTAATGAAATGTATTGATATGACATTTGTCCCATTTGACGTTAACTAGCACAGATGCAATTCCAAGAAAAAATTATATAATGAGAGACAATTGTTACCGTAAGTAGAAAAAATGAGAAAACCATTGCATGGTCTATACAATAAATTCTCTTATAGCCGGTTGTTTTGTATTAATGAGAAAAGGGGAAGCAGATATATATAGAAATAATATTTTGTAAATTTCAAGCGTGAATCTCACTTTCTAGAATTACGATACTGATTTAAGTAAGACATCATTGAATTCGGTATAAAGAAACGTCGATAGTACATTGATGCCAGCAGGGCCGGATTAAGCTCTGCAAGGGCCCTTAGTCAATGCGAGTTTTGGGGCCCCCTTTTCAATAAATATTCGGAAAACTAAAATGAGAAACCTTCTAACTAAATGAGATCGCCTTCAAGAGAGTTAGTTTCAGTATTTTGGGTATAAAAGAATTGAGAATATTAAATACTGAAATGCAAAGTTTACTAGGGCTGTTGACTTGTGAGTACGTGTTAATTATATATTTTAGTTATAATTATATTTAGTTTATTAATTGTAACTGCAAAACAAAATGGGCCACACTGATCTGCCATCGAGTTTGAAAACATGTGAAAAAAGAAATTCATAAGAATAATGCTCTGAAATTTAAACAATACTTGATTTTAATTTGAATATGTTCGAGTACTGGCCCTTGTAAATCAAATGATGTGATTGCTCTGAAAATAGGGCAAAATAGCATCGAGGCCTTGGGCCCTCCAATGTTGCGGGGCGCAGTTGCCCACTCCGTCAGCCTATTTGATAATCCGACCCTGGATGTCAGAAATGAAATTTAAAATGAAAAGTAGTACATGTGAAAAAGAATTGATTAAACTAAAAAGTAACAAGCTAATAACAAATTCAGGAATGCAGAAAATATGAAATCAAAGAATTTCAAAACTGAATTAAATTTGTAAAATTTCTGATTGTATGCATTTTTTCAAAACTGAAATTAATTTAGTGCTTTAAGGGATATCGCACTCTGACATACAAATTAATATTATTTTCTATACAGGAGTTTTAATTTTGGCTGCAATGCATAAGGTAGACATTTATTTGTCTATTTGGTAAATCTGATTTGATTATTCAACATCGATTATTGTCCAATGACCATGTAGGCCATGGCCAAAAGAGTGTTAACTTTTTAGCAAGTACTTTATTAAAATAATTGTGGTTTTTTTTGGAAAGCACGCGTCGTCGTCTTTTGCTGCGAAGATATTAAATTTTGTAATTAACAGATGTCTGTTTTCCTTATTTTGTGAATGCCGTTCGCATTCTGTTTCGCGGCGGTACAAGCTCCTGAAAGTGTTAGGCTTCGCCGAAATATCTTTATGATTCTAGATCAGAGACACTGGATAAGCAAATTTCTTTTTTCTATTTAGATAAATAACATTAAAACAATTGTAAGAGTGGAACTGGCGTGCATAAGATTTGTCACCGTAATGGCTTTATTGGAAGGCAAGTATTTTTAAAACATGCGGCATGTAATTTATGCAATGCTGTCTTGTTTTAGAATTCTGCGATCGTTACCAATAACTATTACGTTTACACTCACGAAAAAATAATTAAAAAATCAATTAACTGAAAATGAATGTTAAAATGCTTCACACATGAAGCAAAACAGACATTAATATACTGGGGGTCCCAAAGATGTATAATAACTTATAAATGAATTAGCAGGGATATAGATTCTTATCAGTTATCAAAAGTTTCATGGTCGAATTCATTAATACGCAAAATTCTTTTTTTACAATTAAAATTTTTTACATTAAATCAATTAAATAAGCATAATTAATCACAATTACAGTTAACTGGCAGCGACTAATGAGTTAATACTCATTTGAATGTTTAACCCCATGCGCATTTTATCAAGTGTTAACTGTTCCGTGTAGTTTTCCAAATTTTGGATAAATTGGACCTTTCTTTGCAAATGCCATACCTTGCGAAGTTTACTTGAACTTACTAATGCATCCAAATGATGCTAAGGAATAAATATACAGTACTTCTAGCAAGATGGACTATCTCCGCATTACTATCGGAACGTAAGGGCCTACCCTGTTGGAATTCTGGCGAAAGATAGTTAGATTGCGCTGAATTTATTTACGTGGGAATACCTGAAATATTATGTCTATAGCTCAAGTTGAACGAATCAACAAATTGAAAGCAGTCATTAGCACAGAATTCTCCAAAATACCAACCGATATGCTGTTTCAGCGGGCAGCGTTATCAGTAATGTAATGTTTGGGCAAAATGACCAATAATTCGGACACTTCCGATAACTCAGAAAATTCTACATTTTTTAAAATGTTAATTTGAGTAATTAAATTTTGGCACATGCTTGGTGTAATTATTTTTTATGTAGTTGTTATTCAAAATGTGCATACATTTTTTGGGTACCTGTATCTCCACTTCCTAATAGAGAATGCAAAGGAAATGTTATAAGAATTTATTTTTATTTCCAAAAAATAGATCTTTTTTGCCACTTAAAATGCAAGGAGATGAATTAGAATTTTAGAAGTATCAATTCGATACTTTTTAAATTAAATCTTTAAATTAAAATTTTATGAGGAATACAATATTTAACGCTTCCCTACAAATTAAAGAAGCAGTAAAAGAATATAATTTGTAAAATAAATGCATTTCACAATCGTTTGTCTTTTTACTCCTAGGAATAAATTAGAAATCATTTTTCATAAATTTTGTATCATTTAGAAATATTTGGTTCATTCCAAACAATCTGAAATGTATTTTCTGAAGAATTTAAACTAATCATGTGTATTTAGTGGAACTTAAAAGATGAAATGAAACGTTCTACATTGTTGATGCTAACAGTTTAAAGTAAAGGAAAAATAATATGAATTTAAATGACATGCCGTTGAACAAGGGCTTGCTCCAAACGCTTATGATTAATACCATATGACGCAGAATGTGATGACTTTTCTCGTGTAAGGGAAAAAAATGGAACTATCGTAAAAATAACATGACAAAAAGGGCTGAAAAAACGTCAATAGAAATACGACCCCTTTTAAGAAAAAATGCCGCTCGAACAAGTAGAGAAAATATGAAAACGAAGACGCACATAAGTGGCGCTGTCAGGAGAGACTCATTTTTCCTTGACTGTTGCCAGATGCCTCCTTCAACATTTTGTGACGTCACACCCCAAAGACTCCTCCTTGTTTACGAGAGAGCGTTATATGATGCCATTCTCCAGCAAAGAAATATTTCTATCAAAATGATCGGAAAAAGAGGAACGGATAAATTCGGCGTTCCTTTGATGTTTTGACTTTTTGCGTGAATCGAATATACAGATGTTTTTTGTATGCGTCTTGGCATCGTACAGGTTTTTTTTACTAAGCAATATGATTCTTTTAAAGCAAATGTGATGGCATTTTTGACAGGTCACAATGTATTTATCATACTTTGTTTAGAGAGTTTTTAAAATCCTAATACCTTTAAAATCCTTTTCTACATATAGAACTAATTTCTCTCTTTATATTTTGCATCATAGCATATTGTTTGGTATACTTTCATTTAATTATTTGAAGTAAACTGTTTAAAGCAAGAAAAAGTTGATATTTATTGATAAAATTGAGAAAAAAGTAGTTATCACTCGTTTTCTGCGTTGAAGAAGAAATCAATAAAAAAATTTAGGAATTTTATTAAAAAACATAATAAATAAAAAATATGTTTAAAATTTGCTCGAATTTTTATTTTAGAATATTCAATGAGAATTTATAGGAAGAAAATGTAGATTTATACAACACTGTAGTGAAAACTTATAACAATATTGTGACATTTCTGGACAACCACCCCAAAACTCCTCCAACCCCACTGTAAGGCTGCGGAAAGGAAGAGAGGTGCAGAGGAGAGATAGTTGATGGGGTGTTGTGTAGAGTTTTTCTTGCAATAGGAATTTCTCAAATTAATTAAACTCTGATATAAATTAATATTATTTAAAAGCTTTGTAAAATACGAAATTAAAAGCGAAAATAAATATCAGATCAAGTTTTTTTTTCCAACTTCAAGTGGGAGAGTCGTCTATAGAGGGTCATTCCCCTTTTTTTCATCCTGGGAGGTTTTTTTTTGCGCTTGCAGTCTGTCCCGTTCCTAACAGCTGTGGGATTCTTTACCTAATCCCTTGCGAGAAACTTATTGCTATAGCCACCTAAATTTGCTACTTCCCGCGAAGAAATTAGGATTCACCCCTATTTTCCTTTCTGGCGTTTGAGAAGGGTTCTCGAACTGTATGTTGATGGATCCCTGAAGTTGTTTTCCGAAAAGTATCGGATGTCGAGTCGGGATTGCCTGTGCGCCGGAGGAGATGCATAAATCTGTCATTTAACATCGTTGCAAACAGAGTGTGCAGTATTGGATCCTAGTCTTTTTAGGGTTGTTATATTAATTGCAAGAGACATCTCATAGTTTGGCAAAATTTTGGTTTTTTTCGTCGCCAAAGAGAAGAAAAATACGAAGAACTTTGGTGAAGGATAATTAGAGAGGATTTGGCATTGAAAAAAGAAGGATGCAATAAAACTGAGGGGAGGATAGCGGTGTTTCTCGGGCTGGGGCCAGGGGGCCTCAAGGAAGTGGCGTGCGGGTCCGAGATGAGAAAACCCATGCAGATATGGTAATTATTTATCTGAGACCCGTACGGAGCGTGAAGTGAAGGTCGTAAGACTTCATATCGGAGCATCTCCTTCATCACTAAATTCGCGGACTAAATGGCCACATGCGTCAAAAACATATTTCCGATTGACCCATCACGGATTGTGTTGCTTAAAAACCGCCTTTTCTTTATTCCGGACAATGGCACGATGAGGCAGGTGCAACATGAAATGTTCTACTGCGAATTTTTTTTGCTGTATTTACATACTACGTGAACCACTAGTGCAACATTTTTTTGGCCTATAAAATAACTGCCAGATCCTGTGAAACTTATTTCATTTTTTTACTGTTCTTACTACATGAACCATCAGTGCAACATCTGTGTTTGGTTCCTGGTTTCTTCACGTGGGGCTGCTGTCTACAGACAAGTCTTTAACTTACTATTTTGAATATTTGAATTAAGTTTTAATCAGATGCAGAAGATTCTTATTTTAGTGAGCAGGATTATTCTATTGTCATGCATGTATAAATAAATTGATATTGATAAGATTCTGCTAAAGGTTGATTAGCATTAAATTCCTAGTAAGTTACATGTTCAACTTATTTTAAGTCGATATATGTGAATTCATGATGCAAAAGGAAATTAAGCTAGGGATGAAGCTTGTAAATGAAGTATTTTATTCCAGATATATTAAATTGAAATTTTAATTTTTGATGAGATGAAAGGGTTTCTGTAACATGAGGTTTGGTAAGGTGGGATGGCAAATGTAATGCATCCTATATATAGATCTTGCATATTGCAATATTGTGTTGTTTTATATATATATATATATATAAATGGTAAATAAGGGTTCATGACAATTGAAATTAAGAAGTTATTTTATTATTAATACATACTGTCAGCATTTAGTTTTTTAAAAGCAAGACATTTATGTGTCAGTTTATGGATCAGCATGATTTTTGTAATTTAGTGTGTTTTAGTTGGAAGAACAATGTTTATACATATATCTATGTTTGTTAATTAGCGAAAAGACAACTAGTATAATATTAGGAGGCAAAATATGAGATTAAGTTTGGTAAAAATTATAATTAATAATTAAACTGTTAGTGGCCACTTGTTTAAAAATTTCTTTTATATGAGCTTAATATCAATGAAACAAAACTTAATGTAGAAGATGCAGTAAAAATTGATCGAGTTTTAAACATGAGTTGAGTTAAAAACAACACAATAAAATCCTTTTGTTTACACTGGATCGACCCGAAGAAAAAATAATATCAGATACATTGAATCGTGTATTGTGTTTTATTAATATTTGTTTTGTGTTTGTATTTTGAATTTATGTGATATAATGAGAATTTTGTTTGTATGATGGTAGGGTTAATTTTGATTTTTAATAAACATATTAGCAGTGGCGAATCCAGGGGGGGGGGCTATGGGGCTGCAGCCCCTCTCAGAGCTAAACCAGAATTCTTGATCTCTTTAAGAACAAACAATTGTAGTGATTTTAATTTCCCTTTCTTTAAAAAAATAATAAAAGCATAGCAACATTGCTTTCTGGCTTGACAGGCTCGAAAAGTTTCCTACTTTTCTAGCCATTTCGCTTCTATTTGTAGCGTTGACAGGGTCGAAAATATTTTTTGACTACTTATTTCATTGTATTTTTATTAAATAATCGAAAGTATTGTAGTGTTCTTTATGATTCTTATTGTCAGATGAGGAAAGTTTCTAAAGTTAAAGTGTTTTGGTTTACATAAGACATGAGGTTTGACATTCGTCATGATGATACAAAATTTTTATTACCTCAGCCCCTCCCAGACTCAAATCCTGGATTCGCCACTGCATATTAGTTAGAAGTAATTTGATCTCTGATTTTTTCTTAACTACCTTAATGTCACTGATGGAGGTTACTATTTGGAATGAACCTGGGTTAATATAAAAAAATAACATCTAATTATATATTAAATACAAAACGCAAACTAAGAACTTCATAAATTTTACTTGGAGTTGAATCTGGAGATTGTTTTAAGGATAAATTTAGAACTAAAATTAAGTTGAGGTTGCACCTTATGCCTGTTGCTAAGATGTTTCATTAAGTGGAAATGTTTAATTATTGATTTGTGAAATGTTTGATGTTTAATTGAATTTAATGATATGGGACTTTAGGATTGTTTATCTTGTGTAGAGATCCATCTCGAATAATTATGAGTAGATAATTATATTAGCAGATAATTAGAGTGTTAGTAAAGCAACAGGTGTAATGTCATTTCAGATAATTAAATTACTAAAAGAGTAAAAAGGTATAAATGAGCAAGTTTTAAAAGTTAATAAATTGTAATTCTAATAATAATATATATAAAAAGATTAATTAAATCATAAACATTTTACAACAGGAGAGAGCCCAAGGCTGTGGCCGAGGAAGATTGTGGAGGAAAAGAGGAGGAGATGATGCTTTTGAGAATTTCCTGGTGTACATGATTAAAATGTGCATATTGCTACGAACATGGAAAGTCGCTTCCCAGCAATGTTAGTCTTATGGTTGGGAAGAGAGTTTTACAAGGTTAAGCATGGGTTGACGGGCAACGGCTGTTCCGGGATCCCTGACCTTGGCGTTAAATAGATGATTCCAGAAAATGCAACCCTTTTCTCGATATTTCTATTAGGAAAGGGAATACGCTTGAATATACGAGAAAACTCCATGTGACGTCACGGCCTGTCGGAGAGAGTATATAAGGACCGCGCCTGGATCAAAGGGAGTAGTGTTGATCCATTGGGAACGACTTTAGAGTTTCGTCTGCAGTGCGAGCTAGGAAGCTGGTGAGCTGAGAGCTATTGAAAGTGCTGTTATTGTCGTTATTAGTGATTTTCTGATTGTTTGTGCTGCTAAATATCAAAGTGCTGGACTGTTATTACCTGTGAATTGTTGTCTGTTTACATTGCTGATCTGTGCAAGAACTATTGTTTCCTGTACCTGTGCTACGTGTTTTTCTGCATATTTGTAAATAAACCTTCATTCTCCATTATCCTGCGTGTTGGGCTGTTTACACCATACACCCACATAAAGACTTCTGTAACAATATATATTTCGTATTCTAACCAAGACCGTAAATAAATTAGACGTACAGAAATCCCATTTGGTCTTTGACTGGGATCAATAACACTACCACACCAAGCTATACTTAGCCAAGACGTTGCAAATACAAATGTTGCAATAACAAACTGTATGCAATGAAGAATGGTATTGCATGTTGTTTATAAAAGCAGAACCTTGTGGCTAATAAGTTTTAGTTTAGTTTAATTTTAGCTATGTTAACGTTTCATTTTAAAGCTACACGAGGACTATTTTGGGATGTACCTCGTAACTTTGAACCGCGGTCAGATGACGAAGACGACACCTGAGCTGGTACCCCCTCTCTAAACTTCCGCACCACACTAACGGGAGGATGTTTGGCCACTACGTATGATTTAACGTACAACAGGCCAATACATGGCGGCTATTTAGTGGAATCGCCGTGACCACCAACCGAATGTGGGAACGTCAGACGTCGAGACCTTACCGCTAGACCACCGCGGCCCTTGTGGTTAATAAGGATAAGTTTATTTGAAATATCTAATGTCTTATTAATTTATTTTTATTTCCTCGTATACATAGAGAAAGTATTAAATCGTCAAAAAAATTCGAACTCGAGATTTTTACGATTCTCCAGGTTTTAGACCTCCCCGAGTCCGAAAAACACAATTTTGGAATTATATCTGTGTGTCTGTGAACACGATAACTCGAAAACTATTAAAGCTAGAGGAATGAAATTTGGTATGTGATCTTTACATCTTATTTGTAGGTTTCTATCAAATTTTGGGCGGAATATGTCAACGGGAAGTCAGCCTGTCTATCCACGTTAATGTGAACACGATAACTCAGAAACTTAAACAGTTAGATGGATAAAATTTGGTACACAGTTTTATCATAAGAAATGTAGGCCCGTATCAAAATTTGAACAAAATCCTTCGAATGTCTGTCTGTATAATCGCATACTTGTGTACGCGATAACTCATTAACACAATGACTTAGATGAATGAAATTTGGTGTGTGGTCTTCTAACCTTAATTGTAGACACGTATCCAATCTTGGTTTCTATCGGTTGAAAAAAAGGTGTTCAAATTGCATACTCCCTTTTCTTTATCTCAGTATGACGCAAAAATACGCGCCGTATCGTGTATCGGCGCACGACCTTTGTAAACAATGAACCCTTTGGCGCTATTTTACTGACTTGGCGAATTTTATCTCACTTGCATTCGTGACACTTTCGTATTGCAGCGTTCTGCGAAGACAATATCAATATCGATAATATATCGTGGACTCCGCAATTTTTAGGAGGTGTGTGTGAGTTTGAGGGATCCCGTAGGACACTTTTGTTACAAAGTATACGAGAAAGTTTAGTGGAGACCACTCCCGCTGGTTCATTTATGAGCTGGTTTAGAAATGCGCATTCATTGCCATAAATTTAAACAAAGAATTGGCATATAATCTCATCTTTAAAAGTCAAGCAAGCAATCAGTATTGAAAATTCTATGCTTATCGCTTCTAAGGGCGTAAAGTGAAGTAGGTGTTTTACTTAAAGTGTGTTTTATAGGTAGGATTGGAAGTATTACTCAAAAATCAGATGGAGTTTTCAAAAACTAAGCTAAGTAATTGCTTTAAACCTCGTTGGCAAGGTTGTATTGCACTGTTTAGTATTGATGCTATGCAATCGCAAAATATTATAAAAATATTCAAAATCATCTATCGCAATCGATAAAAAATTAATTTATCTTGGAAAAAAATATGCATATTTTCGTGAAATAATTCTACTTTTATGAAAAAAATAGAAAAGATTTATTGCCCTGTCGTTGATCTTGCATTTCTTCTCAGTTTTTTTAAATATGAATTTATAAGGGCTGCTTAGTGACTTACCTAAAACACTTGGCATATTTACCTTGTAAACAGCTATTTTACAAGTCAAAACTCCTTTTTACTTTCTTGAATTCTACAGCGAATCTTTTCCGCCCGTATGCTCTGAAACGTCTTCTTAACCACAATTTGCAATCGGGTTTCGCTTTCCACTTACGGTTGGGTAGCACAGATTCTTATTTGCGCATGCCTCATTTTACAATAGAACGACATTGGAATTAAAGGAAAATAAACATCGGTCGAGACGTTGACTTTTGCACGGGAACAAAAACAAACTACACAGGGAAATAAAAATGCGAGAAAACTAAATGTTTTGGAAACTCGGAATGTTTTACTAACGGAGAGTGAAAGAAAGAACAAAGAAAATATCTTTCTAACGGCTCTTGAAGAAAAAGAAAGCTTCATTTTCTAAATGCAGAAACCTGTCAGTGCGTAAACAAAATGGCTTAGCCGAGCCATTGTTCGACCAAACGAAAAGTGAAATGGCTCGAATATAGCTTCAGAACGGTTTTGACTGCAGGTCGTCTTTTATTTTTTTCTTATTTACCGAGGAGAAGGCGGAAAACATTTCAACTCGAGTGGTTACCATGTAAACGATGTCAGTCACTCGAAGAGAAGTATTTATCAAGTTCGCTCGGCCAAAGTGCTCTGTCGGACCGTGTTTTTGTTTGCGATTTCGGAGATTCAACGCGAAAATTTCCATTTCTGCCTTTGAAAAAATATTGTATAGTTGTATGGAAAAGATCTTTTTTATATAAAAATAATTTTCTCTGAAAATAAAGGGACAAGATATTCTGTAACCTGAATGTGAATACTAGGAAGACTGAAATAAAATCAGATCAAAGTAATGATAGTAGATTATTGCAATACTGTTTTGAGGCTACCTAGTTAGCGGGTGAAATCAATCTGAGATACAAATGGAACGAGATTTTATCATTGCTTTTTCGCAAGTGCTCTGATTCACTAGAAAGAACTAGAAATATAATGCCGTAATCAATTTTATTACTTCCAAGCTCAATAGTTATTAACCCTCTGCACTCCGAAAGATAATAAGATGCGTAATTATACACGTGTGAGTGTAAGGATTTATTTAGCGCTTTAGGAAGCTGACAAATATCGATATTAACTTGTTTCAATTCCTAAAAATTAATCTGTGTGTTTTTGCTATTACATGGTTTTTATAATAAGCGCTATCCAACAAGAATGTGTAAAAGATGCATCGTTCAGAATATCGAGTCTGAATCGCCGTAAGAGTGCAAAGGATTAAATAATCAAAGCTCTGTTATTTTTTTCAGGTGTACAATGACATGCTGGTTTTTGAGTTAAAAATAAAAGCTCGATGTCTCAAGATCATGCATTTGCAATCATGATAGATCAGGTATGTTTAATCATGATAGATCAGGCATTTGCAATCATGATAGATCAGGTATTTTTAATTATGATAGATCAGGTATTTTTAATTATGATAGATCAGGCATTTGCAATCATGATAGATCAGGTATTTTTAATCATGATAGATCAGACATTTGCAATTATTATAGGATATTCATCATCTGTATTCCGTCTTACAGTTCGCTGCCAATGTTGTCTATTGTCTCTAATATTTTTGGTTGGTTTAGCAAGACCGATATGCAGACAATCTGATCAAAAAAGCTTATTTCTGGCGGTAAATTATGTTTAAACTGTATAACTACCTCCATCAGTCACCGAGTATACTTATTCTCCCCTCGAATTTCTCGGATATTTCCACAATATGTCGGCATAGTCAAAAATGGCTCTTGCGCCAATAAAACATAAACCAACTAACCAACCAACCACATTATGTCGCGTTTTATATTTATAAAGGGAATAGAGAATGCAATTTCGTTTACTTCTCCTTGATCGATTGGGTTCAAAATTTGACAAAGATCTGCAATTTTAGTGACAAGACCACATAGGAAAAAATCATTCTAGCTTGCTGAATTCATTGAATCTTTGAATTATAATGTTCAAAAACACAAGAATAGACAAATCAGCAGGCAATAAATCAGTAGACATATTCAAAGTGAAATTTGAACACCTCTACAATCATGGGGACAAAACCAAATGCCTAATTTCATCTGTTTCATTTTTGAGTTATCGTGTTCACATGACGGAAGAACAGACTTCCATTTGACGGATTCCGATCAAAATTTGATCTTCAAAAATTGATTTACAATTTTGGTGGAAAGCTCCATACTAAATTTCATTCGTTTAGATCTTTCCGATTTTGAGTTATCATGTTCAATGACAGAAATAATTTAAAAAATGTTTTTAAGGACTTAGTGAGGTCTAAAATATCATATTTATCAAAATATCGATGTCGATTTTTTGACTATTACAAATACTTTATTTTCGCATACTTCGACTACAAGAAAATAAAAACAAGAAAAAGTTAGAAATAATGACAGGAAACACATTTCTTTGCACATTCACTGAATTTTTATGCGAAATTATCAATTTTTGTTCCTTTGTCTTAATTTTAAGACACAGAGATAGAGAGGCATAATATGACACGTTTTGGAAAACAGTTATTGTCTTACAAAGAGGCAGACGCACGTTAAAAATTTAATATATTTTTTAGCATTTCAAGGCATTTAATTTCTACTATTTAAAAAAAAAATTAAAGCAGTAAATGATAATATAATAAGTGTGTAAATGAAATTTCAACATGTCGGCGTTACTTTGCATTTTGAGCTTATGAGCTTAGACAAAATCATCTCATTAAATTTAATTTCCCTATCTTAAAAATTTAAAGAATGGTTGTTTTTCATAAAAAAGGCCAATTACCCATTTTATGACGTTTATTATTTTCGTGTATGGTGTATTTAATCCTAATAGGGCTCTTAAAAGCGACCAATTAAATTTTAGAGCAATATCGTATTTAGGAGCCATAAAAGTTTTACTTCATTAAATTGAAAGAAATTGAGGCTCTTATTTTTCAGGGTACTTAAAATTTCTCAGAAATCCCTTCAATATATTGATTACCCAAATCTTAAAAGTTAAGTACTTTGTGTCTCTTATGGCAGTAATTGAATTTTCATAAAACTTCCTTTCACGTTTGATGAAAATGAAATAATGCTTTTACTAAACTGTGCTTTTACGAGCTTGTTTTATGAGAGCACCAATTTTTAAGTTTTCTCCATGAAAACTTGGTAATTCGGGATGAAAGATTCTCTTAAAAGTTTGCTGGAAACTTTAAAAGTTGTCTATAATAACACCGAGAGTAAACGCAGCTCATTTTCTCATAGTTTAGTACCTCTTTTAAGAGCGTTTGTCTCAAATTTGCATATAAGATGATTGAAGAATCACCTGGTTTTATTGGTCTTTCCATGGAACAGGGATCAAACGATCAAGTAAATTTCATGCCGGAATAGCCGTGATTAATTAGTGGAACGAAATATCGTGCGGAGAATTCTTTGAGTTGGATTATTGCAAGAGTGAAGAAATATAACTTTAATTTTGGTCTTCCCTATATTGGAAACTGTCAGCTCGAACACAGGTGATCGTTATTAAATGCAAGAAAACTTCAGTTTTAGTGATTATGATTGATTATGCGCACAAGATTGAAGGGAAATAGTTTACTAGAAATTGAATTTCAAGACTGCATGTCTGAAAAAAATAGTGAATATAAGATAGTAAGAAAACCCTACCTTTTTTATTTTTGAATCTTCAGTTTTTAAAGAATAAATAATTTTTACGAAACTATAAGCTATTGAAGTTAGAACAAATTAAGCTTTTGTTTTCTTCTTGACAACATTTAGAACGGATAGATAACTTTTTACATATTTTGAGGAGTAGAATTTCATAATACGGCAGCTTATTTACATTTTTTGGGCATGGAAATATTGAGTTTTTGTTTTTTTTCATCCAAAATTCAACGCTAGTCGTATCTTGTAGAACTTGTCCAAATTTAGTTATCCTAAGTAAATACTAAATAATGGTGACTCTAATAACTCTTTAAATGTTATTTTCCTGCAAGGCATAAATCCATGCAATGAAAAGTTTTACATCCTGCAACTCAAAGTCCAATTGGCGTCAAGTATGGGTTCGGAATTTTTGAGTTTTTGCTTTTTATGCAAAATTTAACATTAGCAGTCAGATTTTGCTGAATTGGAGTTAATTTTGTAGTCCAAGGCAGATAATAAATAGTAGCGATTCTGAAATCTATGCAAATGCTATTTTCCTGTAAGGTGGAACAGTAAATCCTTGAACTAAGTCTCTAGTTGATGATACATACATAAATAAAAAATCTCATCCAGCCCACACATGCCGAAACCAATTGATGATACCTACTAGGTGGTTCAAATATATCCGGAACTGATTAAAAAAAATATTGCCGGACATTTACTTGCACACGTCAGCCTTCAACATACTTCCCTCTGGAGTCAACACATTTTTTCAACGTTCTGGAAGCATCCCGATGCCTTTTTCTAAAAAAGTTTTGGTTGGCGGCATATCTACTCCCGGACAGTCTGGATGATGGCGTTGTTGTCTATAAACCGCATGCCTTGCAACAGATAGCCCTCTATGAAGCACTTACACCACTCAAACACACGGGTCTTTGAGATATATTCTTCTCTATACCGTCGTTGGAGTCTGCGGTGAATTTTAGACGACAGGATATTTTCTTCGATGAGGAATTTGATCACAATCACAGTAACTTCCAGACAATGCTGAGCATGTTCTAACCCCGAGCAAGATGGAGGGTGGAGATTGTGGCTTCACTTTCTCAAGGTCACACAGCTGCTGCGCAGTGCAGCCTGTATGCAAAGAAATCAGTCCTGATCCTATTTAAATTACCTTGTACTGTAACAAATAAAAAGAGATTGATTGCTCGTTTGATTAGTTTGGTATTTATAACCTTTTCCGACAGGATATGACGTCACCTAGAAATATCTCTAATATTCTCCATAACTCCATTCCTAGTAGAGATAGGACCATAATTCTCGCACATTCGGGAACCTTTATTTTGTCGCCAAAAGAGTCTCCAAGGTCTTGGAGTCATTGGCTTTCATCCAATACGAATCCTTGTAAAAATCTCTTTCCAATTTTAAGACTATCATAGCAGGGAAACAACATTAAAGTTTCGTAACACTATTATGCATGCAATTAGAAAAATATTAACAATTTCGGAAGGAAAACCAGCCTTTAAATCAAGGTCTGGAAAGCCTTTATTCCTATGTTTACAATGATTATTATCTTATATGATCAGATAAAAATTACCGGAGTGCATTTAAGATTATTTGCAATAGATAGATACTTTCTTTAGGTAGATGCAAAGTAGATGTGATTAAACTGCTAACGAAAAAAATTAGTCTATTCTTTTATATTCATTTTAATAAAAAAATTGCAAGATTTAAGACCTAAGCTATAGCAAAACTTTCATTACTCACAAAGAAATTCGCAAGAACCCTTAAATAGGCCCTAGACTACAGCTAAACACTTTTCCTGGAAACCAATACACGCTGCATCTCTTTGCCGCAAATTAATTCATCTAAAAGAGAAAGAGGGACAATAAAGAAAACCTACAGCTTAAATTTTACAGACATACGATTTAAAACCGCGCCACTGCGGTAATGCGTCTGCATAATTTGCAATAGGAATTTCATTGCCAACAAAGAAATTCTCAAGAACTCTAAAATAGGCCATGACAACAGTTAAACACTTTTCCTGAAAGCCAATCCACGCTGCATCTCTTTGCCGCAAATTAATTTATCTAAAAGAGAAAGAGGGGCAAAAAAAGACAGCCCACCGCTTAAATCTTACTGACATACGATTAAAACCGCGCCACTGCGGTAATGCGGCACATAAATATCGCATTCGCAATCATATATATCCATCAGTATCCTCCCAGCATTCCTTAAGAAAACGAACGGACAGACAAACGGACGAATCGCATTCATCATAATCCCGACCCCCTCTCGAGAGGAGCGGGACCATTAATAATAACCATTTCCTAGCTGAAGTAGTGTTGTTATTTCATCTTGCGGTTGTTACGAGAAAAGATCGATCCGCTTTTCGGATCTTGTTGAAAGTTATGCTCCTGTTGCTCGTGTGCGACTTTCCACGTGTTGGTTGAAGATGAATGTTTGGAGCTGTAACTGTTGTTCCTCCCATAAGAGGAATTGCAGTTTTAGACGTGTCAAAGCCACATGGGATGGTTTTATAAGTGTTTTATGGGAAAGAAATGAGTTGTTCCGTCGATCTTTTACCTTGTTTTCTTGGAGAACGCTGAAATGGATAGATTGGTGTTGAGTGATGACATGTTTGAATCTTTTTCTCTCCTTGCTGAAGATTTCATGGTTTTGACCTATATCTGGGTTACCATATGTCCGGTTTTCGCCCGGACAGTCCTGATTTCAAGTTCACGCCCGGAGTTTCAAAATGTCCGGATTTACGCCAGTGAATGCGGAGAGAGAGAAATTTGGTTGTAATAAGAAAATCTGGCTTATGCGAGAAAGCAGACGTCATTCTTCCAATGAAAGAAAATCTATTATTTCCATACTTGATGCTACCTCTCTTCTACTGTCCGTTTTGAGAAGCGGAAACAGTCCACGCTTTTGCTCGTGCACCAGTTGAGTATTACTAATATAATAGCCCAGATCTCTCCGTAACGCTCTGACATCACCAACAATAAAACTCGCGCCATAGCACTGCGAGACGTTAAACAGCACTATTTCATAGTTAGAGAACCTAAATTTCAGTAATTTTAAATTTAAAAGAGTAATTGTCGTTCTAATTTCAAATTTAATAGCTCTAAAATAGTGAAATAAAATTTGCTGTCCATTAATATAAAATTTATCTCGCTATGATCAATAGTTCCCGAGAAATTTTAAATTATATTAATCATATATCTCAAATTAATTTCCGTTTTTAATAGAAAGTAGTAAATTACGTCAGTGGTATATCATGCGCGAGATATAGTTTGGACGCCACGATGCACGATGGATTTCACGGATGGATACTACGATCTATTTTTTGGATGCCATGATGTTTTTTGAATAAAGAAATATGTAAATAATATGTAAATAAAAAATATTTCCTGTCATAAAACATATGTTTATTTTATTTGTTTTCAAACAATGTTAAACATTTCTCTTGCATATATATCTATTTAAACACGTCAAATTTGACGGGAAATCTCTCGAATGAAGAGGCAATTTGCACCCGTCATCCCATGACTGGTGATTTTCTAGTTTCATAAGAATAGGGGTGAGATGAAAGATGGGAGAGTAGATATTTACATTTTATTAAGCAATATAAAGAAGTATTTTATATTCATTTATTGATTTACTGTAAATTTGAAACGTTTTAATAATATTTCTAATTATTTTTTCTATGTAATGACATTTTTGTTTGGGTATTTAAGAAGCGCTCTACTTTCTCACTGTAAACCACCTCTCTGAGGAGCAATACTGTCCAGAATTCTATTAAAAATGATAAGACTTTTCTGAATAAAATTATCTCATTCGCAAAGTATCTACCGCAAAAAAACGAAAAGGGAGATGATAAAATGGATGAATCTCCTAATCTAGGACCCAGCTGAAACAGAAAATTAAAAGTTTCGGCAGGTTTTTTTTAAAATTCTATGTTTCACTTATGTAATTTTGATTTGCCAAACATTAATAAAAAGTGTATTTTCGTTGCATTCTGACGCCTTAATTTTTTTCACTTTATCAAACTGTCTGTTAATGTTACGAAAGATTGTCGTTGATAGGCAACTTTTTGAATTCTTAAGTATATTCTGACCCCAAGATCTGTATACAAGATTTACTTACCAAGACCTTCAATCTCCTGATTTCAACTCAAAAATTTATGTTAACCCTACCCATAGCTCATAGTTAATTGCACTGACGTCACAGCAATGAATTGCGCGATTTTATGAGACCCAGCAAACCCACTGACAGACAACTATGCAACAATTTTTGGTGTGGCCAAAGTTTTGAAAAAATGAAGTATTTATAAGCAATTTTTTTGATGATGGATGATTTTGATTATTTTTAATTGCAGTAAAAATAGTTGTAACTTAAGCAATCGAAACGTACATTTTTTCACATTGTTTTTCTTCAAAAATTTTTTATAAGCACTTAACAAAATAATACTATTTTTTCCTTGATTCTAAAACACGTTTGGACGAAAACAATGCACACATGAGAGAGAAAATTTTCCTTTTTTTCTCACGGGGACTTTTGACATCATACACCTTTTGCTTTAGATGAATTACAATGAATTCCTGCCGTATTATGCAGAAAAATCACATTTACACTGAGAATAGGGGCTAGATCACTGAAAAAACTAATTTTTCCTTACAAGCCGTTATTCTTTAGAGATTAGTAAAGGAAATAAATTAATGCATAGCATAATAATAGGATAAAAAGATAGATCAATACGCTGCTGATTCAGTGTCAGTTTTATATTAAGAATAAGAACAATATTGTTTTTTAATATATCTCTTAAATTATGTCAGTAACAGAAGAGATGGGAAATTTTCAGTGGGTTAGATCTTTAGATATTAATAACACAGGCTATACATCAGTACATCAAATCGCTGACCTAGCACTCCAATTTAAAAAAATCTTAGTGTGAGGAAAAAATCTAATTTCAAATAAAATAAATGTGTACATTGAGGTGATGCTGAATCGATATACACCATTACTCCTAGACAACATCAAGCATACATGCATCGATTGATGTTAAAAGGAGATTTCTGCATTCTCAGTGGATTTTTATTTTCGTTTTTAATTTGTTGAAAGTGAATGCATCTTTGGTGTAAAAACGGGACTTCTACCATTCACTGCCACGTTTTGGTACAGCATCAAAGTGTTCATGTGATATTAGAGGAGGCTTCTTCGCAGAAGAACCCTTTTAACATGAATATAGCAGTTCTCTGTTAGATGTCAGAAGTTCCCTTTTAACAACAATCGATTCACATAATGATAGATTTTAAGTTGATCATTATACATGCATCTTGATATGAAAATTCGATACCGCTTTTCTTGGTATGTATTAAGAATTTAAACTCAGACATTTATTCTTTGGTTTGGCACATAATTATAATCTTAAGATAAACAAACTCATTGAAGTATTTTTCCATCTATACCGACTTATCAAATCGTATGAATGGGAAATATTCATTTGAAATTTTATGACAAGTTTTTTTACGATCACTGATGAAACTAGTTTTATACACTAGTCTGATATCACAAACGAAGTGCATGGAAGACATACAACAAGCTGTATCTTGGAATTCCTCCATTCATAAATCCAAGAAAGGAGATATATAATAGAGAGAGGGATCTTAATAAACGAAAGCACTCCAAACCGGAATTCGACCTCGGAAATGCAGGACGGTTGGAGGGGTGTATCGGATTCCTCATCACCCCATCTTTCCAGGCAACCCACTTTTTTTCTGTTTTTTCCCTTCCTTTTTGTGGATGGGTGCGGATCATTAGTCCTTCATCGGAAAACAGACAAGAGGGGGGTAGAGGTCTATTAACAAAAAGCGAAGGAGTCAACCGTAAATATAGAAGTCCCTCTCAGAGGAAGTCATCATCGGTCAAGCTATCGTCTGATCCCTCCCTTTTAGTCTTCCGGTGGGAGTTTTTTCTTCTTTTTTTGTTTTCTGGTGAGGGGTGTCGTTCGCTTATGATTTACGTTTTTGTCCTTGGATAAGAAATATGTGGCAGAGAAGTGACGCTGTCAAGTTTATGGAGTGTCTTGAGTTTGGTTTAAGGCGACAATTTTTTGTTTTGTTTTGATCTGCAAATAATATATGATGCTTGGATGATCTGATGTTTCATGGAATATCTGTTCATGTAAATAGAAGTCGAAAATCGTTACACTAGATTTTAGTTAATAAAAAAAGCTTGTGCCCATTATTCACTGAAATGGCAAAAGTGGATTTTTCATCGAGTCTAGCAGCTTCTATTCAGATTGGTCGAAACAGTGAAGTGCTGTGCTTCTAAAACCTACTGAAGCAGTCGAATTTTTTGTACACATAATGAAGTTATTATTATCCATACAGGTTTTACAAATACAATTGTATAATAATATTATTTTCCACATAAGCTCCGGAAAGTCGTCCGATCTCATGAGGGAAAAGAATATTACGTAATCTGCAACACCTGCATGAATTCAACTGAACCAGCAAAAGGATGGCAATCTGGTAAGATGAAGCGCGGTTTGCTTACTCCTTTTAAACACGTATTTTTTTATATCGCACCCTTGATCGGTTGAAAAGATAGAAGTACTTAAGGGAACCGCTATTCACTACTAATCCTATTTTGCTGCATCATTTTGCTCTATCCCTCTACTGTTCATTCACTTAGTAAGGGGGTTTGTAGCATCATAGGAAGTAAAATCGTGCTTCATCTGAAAGTTTTTGAGAAAAAAGAAATTGAAATACACAAATAGACTGCATCTGAGAAAACATATTACTTGCTGAAACGCTGCTTCACTTATTTCGATTGATGCACACCATTGGGTCGAAAGATATAGAACAAGTGTCACATTTATTAGATTTCAGCAGGATATGATTGTGATATCAAAGGTTTCATTTTTGAAAATTAGAGTTTATGAAGAATGGTAAACACATATTTTCAAGTATATACATGCATTTTTTTCTCGACTAATTCAATACGTCAAAGTTATTAACTATCTTGATAATGATATAAATTTGACCATAATTACACACAGAACAGGCACTCTAGAACAAGTCTCATTGGACTTTACTAAAATGATTAAACATTTAAACTTATCAGCGGCACAGAGTCAATGAGATGCAAAGTATCATGCTAAGAACGAAGTTCGAACTTTTATAAGTTCAGTAACGACTACTCTAAAGGGGTCAAATTCAAATGCTAACGCGGGCCAAATGAAAAAGATCTAAGTTTATGTGGCCAAAATTTTTTTTAATTTTTATGGAAACTAGTTTTATTTCGAAAATACAGTAGAAAAAAAGGACAAGAACGACAGTAAAATTAATATTTTCTTTCTAACTCTTGGCTTGTCTTATTTGCTATCGTCTTTCCTACTTGGAGGGATATATTCTCCGCAGTAATTAATTTCGGAATGAATTAAGGACAATTTAAATAATTCTGGATATGACAGGAAACTTATTTTCTTTCATAAGCGAAAATAATTACCTGGAGCCGATAACTACTTATAAACATGAAAACAATTTCATATGCCGATTTTCGAGTGTTTTCAAACCTGACTGGCAGATATTTGTTAAATTCAGGCACACCAAGTTCATTCAATTTTGCCTCCGAATATTAACAGCATTGGAACTCGATTATCCAATTACTCGATATGGTTAGGTAATGACTGCATATCTATGGAGAATCTATTCTGCATCTATGGGGC
This sequence comes from Araneus ventricosus, assembly GCA_013235015.1. Classification (NCBI taxonomy): domain Eukaryota; kingdom Metazoa; phylum Arthropoda; class Arachnida; order Araneae; family Araneidae; genus Araneus; species Araneus ventricosus. The sequence goes on from BGPR01000229.1 coordinate 617,009, forward strand.
TCATTATTAATAATTATGTATAATTACGAACTTTAAAAGTAAGTTTTGGAATTTTTATTAGAAATTTGTTACATACTGTTTGTTTGCTGGGCCGCATGCGGCCCATGACTTTGCACCCTTGGACTACACGCTTGAATGTGTTTCCTTCTACTTTTTTCGGAGGAAAATTAGAATGGCATTTGAAATACAAAATTTTGTGTGAACTTTGTTCGAATCAATTAATTTATTGAATATATACATATAACCCATATATAGCGTTTTAAATTAATAGAGACATGTTCAAAAATGCTTAAAAAGTAGGTCCAAATTATTAGGAATCAGTTTATGAAGGTTAATTCAATATTCAGTAAAGCACCGTTTATACATCTTTCAAAGGACTGACTTAAAACGACGTATAAATGAAAAGACGTAGAATCGAAATTTTGCTAAACAACTTTGATTATTTCAAATATTAATTCATTTCACTGAAAATTCATTTCAAAACCAATAATTTTAATGTCCTTTAAGATGTACTAGTTTATTACTTCATAGTACAAAAAACAACACTTGAAAACTAATTACAAGTACACGATTTATACGCATGTAGATAGGCGTTTAATTTAAAAAAAATAATCGTCTTCTGACTTGCTGATTGTCTGTGATTGCTAAGTACAGCATTATGAATCGAATTCTTTGAATATTTTATTTTACTATTCTTTTGACCAGTGGCGAATCCGGGGGAGGGGCTATCGGGCTACAGCCCCCCCCCAGAGCCAAGCCAGAATTCTTGATATTATTTAAAATCATTAAAACTGTTTTTTCTTAATTTCCCTCTTTAAAAAAATAATAAAAACGTTTCAATGTTGCTTTCTGGCTTGGACAGGCTCGAAAATTTTCCTATTCTTGTAGTCATTCCACTTGTACTTGTAGCTTTGACGTGGTCGAAGACATTTTTTGGCTAGTTATTTCATTGTAATTTTTATTAAATTATAGAAAGTATTGCATTGTTCTTTATGATTCTTATTGTCAGGTGAGACAAGTCTGTAAAGTTAAAGAGTTTTGGTTTACTTTAGCCTTGAGGTTTGACATTCGTCACGACGATACAAAATTTTTATGCCCACCCCCCCCCCCCCGACCCGAATCCTAGATTCGCCACTGCTTTTGACAAAAGAAATAAGTGCGAAGTTTTTCGATGAAATCCATCTGGTCTTCAAAGGAAGATGGAATAAATTCTTCACCATCACTTAAATTAGCACCAGGCAATTTGCTTCCTATTAATTTATAAATTGCGAATAATTTCGAAGTCATGATATCTTCATCACAGTTCACATACTAGAAAAGAGGAAATTTTCACATTTTAGAACGGAGGAAAACCTCGTATAACCGAAGCTTTGAGTCTATAAACGAAGTAATTTATCATTACAATGAATACGAATGAATCGGGACTTTGATGAAACGACGTTTAAATGGAAACGTATGAACGGTGCTTTACTGTTTTTGATTTTTAAGCGTGCAATTAAACATTTTCTTGAAGCAAAGAGCACCGGAATCTGAAATTACATGCTTCAGATTTTCCAGAAGAAATTAAGGTTAACATTCGATGAAACAATCCAGTAATAATTAAGGGATATTACAAAACATTTTAAGAATTTTTTCTTTGGATCAAAAAGTAAAAGCTGTGAATTAAATATGATGAATAAAAAATTCTTGTCTTACAAATTTGATGCTTTACTTTAAAAAAAGAAGGTCTTCTGTTTTAAAATTAAATCAAGGAAATTTGGAACTTAATGAGAGAGTTCAGATTTTTCTTATAAAATTTTTTTCCACAAAGGTCGCAAACTGAAAAATAAATAAACTTGTTTCTACATCATGGAAACATTTTGTACTCTTCTTCCATTAATCATTATTAAATACGCCAACAAGAAATAATTTTTCTTCCTCAGGTGAAATTAACTAATAGGCAGCAATGCACACCTCAACTTAATTAATTATTAATCAAATATGCACAACAAAAATGAACTGTTACTTCTTGGGAAAAAAGTTAGAATGAAAGTAATCATTCAAAGAATAGTTCATGGGAAAAAAATGGCTTTTTGGAAGAGCAGAAAAAAATGACTCAGCAGAAAAGTATCATCTGAAAGAAAACCGGTAAATAAATAAAAGAAGCGAAATAAAGAAGCGTCGTCAACAGTAATAATATCGATATCGTCATCTTAATCGAATTAACCGAAGGGGAAAAATTACTACAACACACGGAAAGTCAGGAAAGATTTTTTCCCCGCCGTTTTCTGTTCTTTTTCTGCGGGACAGTTTTTCCGTGAAGTTGATGGCGGGAATTGAAACTTGCTGAGAGAAGGATTTCTTTTTAGTTTCTTCCTGGAAATGGAAATTGTACGGCCCGGGGATAAATTGAGCATTGAGAATTATTTAATTGAGTGATTTCGAAGAGTGCCTTAGGAATTTTGTTTCACTGCAGTTCTTCCCTAAAGACGTCGCACGGAATTTGTCACTTGAATGATCATGGGCGGGTTTTTATTTTCATTAAAGGCAGGAATTGTTAATCAGCTACGGTTGGATTTTTAAACTGATCCTCCTTTTCTTTTATAAAATCCCTTTTTTTCCTTATTTGTACTCGGAAAATTTTATTACTTTATTATTTAAATCACTATTTGTTACATAATAGCTTTCACTTTTTTTCGGAATAATTCGGTTTTTTAACAGTCACATCCAAAATGATTTATAAAAGAAAATAAATTCCAGTTTGTTACTGTTGCGAATGAAAAAAGTTTTTTTTGTTGTTCATGTACTAAAGATGTCAAAATGTCATGGTTTCCTAGATATTGGCTGCAGGATTTCCACAGTTCAATTAAGTGACCAAATTGAAATTTTGATCACTGACAAATTTTGATCTTCAACACTCATATTAAGAATAGAGCATTCCACTTATCAGTGTTTATTACATATATTTTTAATGTTTCGTTTCAGTCCATAAACGTTAAGCAATTGACGATGAATAGCAGCTGCCGAAAGATTTCTAGCTTGTTGATAGATAGATAGCTCTGTTGATAGAAGCTGAAAAAAGTGGCTTAACTTTAAAAATGAATCTGTCAAATGTTTTATTTTATGCTTTTAATATAATATCAATGGGATTTTTAAAGTAAAATTTAATCAGTGACGAACAAGAGTATTTAAGTCAGACATCGAAGAACGTAATTTTCTATCTATGTGTGTATAACTATGAGAACATATATAAATTTTTTACCTTTGAGGATATTGTCGACCTCATTCATATCCATCTGAACTATCAATAGTATAAGATACAGTAATATTTAATAAGCAATTTATGTATTTTCTATGATTAAAATGAATAGACACTTTGAAACAATTCGCGTTTTTCTTGATGTTATTATCACTTCTCCAATTTTCATAACTCACACCTAGTAAGCAATTACGATCTAACTCCTGTGTTGATCTACAGCAATCCTCTCACATTAAACCAATTACCTGCAATAAGCCCTCAACTTAAAATCAATAACAATCCCACCTTCACAATCTGGCAGAGTCCACCCTCTTCGATTCATACCGGACACTTCCCAGCTATACCGCCATCCTCGGCATTCGAAACCGGACTTTCCAATATCAGTCCGGCTGCAGAGCTTACGGATAAATCCTGCTTGTTAAGTAAATTGCCCCCCTTGCGTAATTAACCGAAGGATTAGAGGCAGCTGTTGGGACCATCTAACTGCTGAGGATTACTTCGATAGCGCTCTGCTAATGAAGGCTTGTTTTCACTCTCCAATGAGCTATCAGGAATTCGATGTCCGATTTGCAATATTGCAGTTTATTTTGGACTCTGGAATGGCAACCTCGTGAAGGTTTCCATTTGTGTGGTACAGGTCTTTGACTATTTTGAGGACGTTGGTAACGACCAAGGGAAATGGCTGTTAATTTTCGAAGGAAATAGATTTGGGTTGAATTTAGGCACATTATGGCTTATAGAACATTTTGGATCGAAGTTAATGTGAAACCCAAGCAAGAAACCACTCACTAGAATAAGAACTGGTGATTAAACAGCATGTCTTTTAGGTGTATTCATTCTAATGATTTAATGTTAGTCCAAATCTTTAATAGGAATCCGCACTATAAAAATAAAAGTCAAATTCTAAGCCAAGAAGTACAAACTACATTAACACGTTCCTTATCTTATAAAACTAATCACATTTTTTCCCAAGATGCATCTTCATTTTATTTGAGAGGTATTTTTGATATTTCTAATTTGAAATCCTTATTAGATCTTTCTTGTATGCTGTCTTTCTCGTATGCTGTTACACTATATTCATTTTGCTGTATTAACCAGCACTTTTAGAGATCGGAGTGTTGGTTAGATTTAGTTACATTCATAATTTCTTTTCATAAAAATAAAATTTTTAACAAATTTTCTGCAGATTACAATTTAATACGTCCTTTAATATTTATAAGATTAAGTGTTTACATTTTTGAATACTTTGCTTAATAGATTCTTATTTTGTGTCGCGTAACACTATGTTTTAAATATATGTAGCGTGTATTTTTTTTATACAAAAAGATTAATTTTGATTCAAAGATAAATTATATAAAATATATAATTCATTTTTGTTCTTTCATTAAAGATAATTTCGTATTCATTCATTTGCTTAGTTAGTAACGCGTTCTAGAGATAGATTAGTTGTCATTCTTTAAGTATGGGCACAAGCTCGATTTCTAAGCAAAATTTAATATTTTAATCCATTGCAAAAATAAGACTGTTCTTATTTTAAGAGATAAGTTTTTAATTCATTCTATAGTATAGAGTGGAGTGTTTACTGAAAATCCTGCTATTCTACCAACATCTATATCAAATATGAAAGACAATTACCTATATCTGTATATAATGTTTTGCTTGATTAGGCCAAACATACAAATATTCATTTAACGGGTATTTTAGATCATGAGGGATTAGTCTAAATTCTTTTGGAAGTAAAGTATCTACAAGCAAATCTACCGGTAATTGATGTCGTTGGAATCCTATTTTTGTATTAGCAAAGCGAATGCGAAAACGAGGTGAATTATAAGAGAATTTAGAAGATAATGCTTCAGCTTTTACCAACTAAAATTAGAAAAAAAGGTATGAGATAGATATAAAGGAACCTAAGAATATTGGTTTTAACAGAACTGTCAAAAGAAAAATCCGATGAAATAGACAGCAGAATTTGCATAAAACTATAAAGATGCTGAAATTTTTTTAGAATGATCCCGATTCCATTAGCTTTGACGAAACTGTCAAAAGAAAATTCCAATGAAATAGACAACAGGATGTGCATAAAACTACAAAAACGCTGAGAAAATTTTAGAATGGTCCTGATTCTAAAATTCTTCTGTCAGTTTATTAGTATTTATTGAAAGCTGTACTCTGAATGAGTTTTACCATAAAATGCTTCTGGAAATGTGACTCGTAAAAAAACTACAGCATTTTTTTCTGTAGACAAACTGTTTCATCATTTTCATACACTTTTCACATAACAGTGCTTCATCTTTATCGATTTAAATGATTTGCTTTCCGATTAGACGAATGTCAGATTCTTTTTCATTATAAATATTTTTTTATATTACTATTAAATATGTACTATTAAATAGTACTATTAAAATTTTTATTGCTAAAGCGCTTAAAGAAGTGTTTATTATTTTTTTCTTTAAGAATCTCCATCAATGACTTTGTATTCGTGCGTGAAATATCTTGATCCTCTGGGTTTACAAATGTCTTTTTGATTTCAGCATGCATGAACTGTTTTATTCTCTGTTAGGGTGACTTATTTTCATTTTGTACTGAGAAGACCATTAGCGGAACATTTGAATAAATTGAAGTCAGATTTGAAAATCAAATACCTGGAATAAATAAGGTAAATTGTGAATATCGACTAATAGCTTTGTTTCATTGTGTCGTTGTTCGCAAAGAGAATTAAACTATCCGCTGTTGTAATAAGGTTTTTAAAGTTTTTCAGTTTCACATGATAATATAAAAATAAATTACAATGAAACGATATAAAATTGAACATATCAATGACGAAAGATATATTGACCCAACCCAATCATGGTCACCCCGAAAGGGAGTGATAACGTACGTATTTGCTTATTTTGAAAAATATAGATATTTTGGCAAAGATCTCATAATTTTAAATTGTGGTTAGACGATGAGGTTGGCGAACAAACTAAATTTGTAGCCTAGCGCTCTGTTGTCTTTCGTCTGCCATGTTTTTTGAAATGAAGCAGGAAGCCCGATATGGACGAGTTTTCTGTTTTGTTTATATACAATGAGGTTTATTTACAAATGTGATAACTACGCAATTCCGGTGTAATGCTAAGTCAATGCAATCTTCAAAGCGGAAGTCCAAAAGCCATTCAAATAAAGTCAAGGTTTTTAATGTAAGTAAACAAAACAGAAAACTCGTACATACTACTACAAAGTCCATTAAACTAGAAAGCTTCATATATTTTTCATGACAATACAACATCCACAAATGCAGCATGCTTATTTACAAAAATTTACAGAAGATTAATCATCTTACTTCTCTAAATGTTGACAGGGTTAACTTTCACGGTTATATACGCCATCTTGAATCCTTTTCTGTTGAATACCGTCTTTTGTCTTCCTCGAGATCGGTGAGCGAGCTGTGCAATACGAGCTGAGCACGACAACGAGAACAACGCCTGACCTGGTACCGCACTATTCAAACCTTCACATCACACCAACATGAGGGCGTTTCACGCAAGACGGCAGATTTAGCGTATATTAGCCCCGTATACACGAAGGATCTTCTTTGCAATCCGGTCTCGGTCCACTATCCTCCGAGACTCTTTCGACAGGCCAACGTGGTCCAGAAATGCAAATGCATAAATATGGATTAAAATTTCATTCTTAGTGGTGGTAAGTGGTACAGCATATTACTGCTGGTTTAGCATATCTGACTCCTATCAAGGACTCATGATAAAGAACAAGTGTGCCCTTTTCTGTTGGTGAAAATGGCCTTAGAGCGTCTTAGTAGCAGTTCAGGTAGAATCTAGATAAATTCTGATTCATGGGATATGGTTACATTCCTGGAGAACTTTCAGGAGAAACTAGTTCATATTTGTGCATCTCTTGGAGGTAAACCAGGAAAACCTCCAGCAGCCTGCCTGACCAAAGCGAGCAATTCGTTGCACATGGATCGGTCTATCAGTTTCTGAATAATTGAGCACAGGCAGAAGTTAAAATCCATAACGTTCTTCCTTCAATTCATGTTCCTCAGCTATTCCATGCTTTAACTTACCAGGGCACCGTTGGAGATTTTATTCTTACCGAAATATATGTAGAATTGTTACGAAAACAAAGTTCTTGAAATAACTGACTCACAAGAAGCATAAAATCTAGATTAATAATGCGCTTTATTATGATTACAATCAATTCTTCTTTCAATACATTATACATTTCTTTTTTCAGCAATCTTCAATAAATGAAAATTATTAATTACAAATACTTGCGCATTCAATAATATAAAGCAGTCTTATCTATTAAATATAATTTTTGGTGTATTTTTATAGATTTTCCTTGGTAAAATTAGACATTTATAATTAATATAAATGGTATATTTCAGCATATTTCCTAGTTAAATTAAAGATGGATTTTTAAAAGAAATTTCCCAAATATATTTCAAAATTAACTTGAAAACAGAACAAATTAACACCTAAAATAAACTAAAGGATTTCCGGTGTATTTAAATTAAAATTTGAAAACTCCAAAATAAATCGTACATCAAAACTTCGTTTTTGATTAAAGAATTAAGATTTGTCTCTAAATAAATCAATTGATATCACAAGTGTATATTAACAATATAGGAAAAAGGGCAAATAAAATTAGTTTTAATATGAATATATATTTTCAGCATCCACTTATGTAGATAGCTACTTATATGAGCGGAATTAATTTGTCTGGTATTTCGACACATCAATTCTCGAAATTCCCTTGAATTATTAAATGGATGATGGTTAGGGATTTTCATATAGGAGTTTCAATAAATCAAAAAAGTATTTTATTTATTTTTAAGAACTCTTTCGAAATCTGTTTAACTCAATAAAAAACGGCGCTATATCAGAGGGAAAAAAATCTTAACTTTTTTCTGAATAAAAACAAGAATTGAGCAGAAAAAGAAACCCCAGAAAACGTATATTAACTGCATCCGCAACGGTAAATCAAAAGGAATAAGTGAAAAAGAAAAACCAATAAGAATTCCATAAAAAATATCTTAAGATCACATCCGAAAGCTAAATTTCTTTTCGAATTCTAAAGAGATTTAGTATTGGTTTTATTCTTACAAGTAAAGCGATTTTTTCTCGAGTGCTTTACTGAATTTTTCAATGTAATGGCCAGTAACAAGAAAAACATTCGCCATTTTTTTGTCTTATACTGACTTCATTACTTGATCTTACGCTTGGCGTACAGGAAGATTATTCTTGTCAATTTCGTTTTTTTCTTCGTTCTATTCTCTTTTCCTTGTGATCCTTCGGGTTTGTTAGAAAGGAATTACAGACAAAATAATCGGATGTTTACCCGGTTGTTTGTTTTGTGTACACAATCTTTGATCTTTCTTGAACTTTAAGACGATCGTTTTCGCTTTCTTCGGAGAATGGTT
>BGPR01000229.1:630782-658338 GCA_013235015.1 Araneus ventricosus
TTTTTTCTGGAAAGCAACTAACTTATAATTTTTGTTGTTCTAGAAAAAGCAATCATGTTTGTTTATCGTTTTCTTTACTCCTTACAGAAGACTGAAAAAACTGTATTTGAGAATAGAATATCAAGTTTAACCATTACTGATTATAATGCATAAATAAATATAAAATAATGATAATAAAGGAATCTTTACATGGTATTATGCCAGTAAGAATTATTTCATCTTTGCAAAAATACATAATAAAAGGTGAATTATTTGAAAGATAATTTTATTTTCTACACTGCAGAATATTAATGGCAATGGTTAAAAAGTTGATTAGTTCAAAGATAAATTAAGTAAAGTGCAATGCTTGTTCGATACCGAATGTGAAGTTAGAGTAAGGTGAAGTTTTTAATTATGTTTAAAATAGTTTGAAAAGCCTTAATTAAAATTTTTGAACATCAGTTCTGACCTAAACCTCATTCCTAAACCTGAATGCGTGGAAAATGTCTCTGCTTTTTTTATGCCAGAAGCAAAAAGAAAAGTTTCGCAATTCATATTTAAAAAAATCATGTATCCTACATGTGAGGTTTTCTGTTTTTTACAATAATCATTTTTTCCTCCACTAATAATTATTCTTCGATTATCTCTGAATGACTCATCATGTGCACCAGATGCCCGTACAATAGGTTGCGATCCATTGTATAGGGCAAATTTTTTGTGAAAGACAAAGAAGGTAGCAAATGCGCTTGATTATGAAAAATAAGACTTCATGCTATCAAAAAAATAACAAAAAAACTTACCCTTGTTTTTCTGATAAAATAGTATTAGATCACTTACCTGAAAAAAATACAGAAAAATTGATTAAGTCCTTTAAATTGACATTAGCATTATTTTAATGTACGATAAATTAACTTGAATAATTATACTGTTTATTGGTTTACGAAATAGAATATTTAAGAAAAATGAGAGTACATGTTAAGCTTCCAAATTTTAAAGAACAGATAACTCTTAAGAATATTGATGTTTATATCATGTTTTTATTGCAAATGTTTATATTACATCCATGAAAACGATTTGTTAAATTTATTTTAAGTTCAATACCTTCTTCATAATCTTCATGCTGTACTTTGTGCCGTTTTATTGCTTTTAAATTATATTTGTCTTATATAGTAATAATTTATTCCTAATGAACGTTAAAAATTTTGTAATTATTCAAAACTACATTCAAAAAATTATTCAAAAAGTTTAAACAAATGATTTAGTCATAAATAGGAATAATAATCATGTATTTGGAAGATATATTTAGGCAATAATATCAAAATTGGAATATAGGAAACAGTATTAGCTGCCACAGTTAATAAATGATAGTCTTCTAAATATATCATAAAATGCATTTCTAGAATTCTATTTGTTTCGATTTCTGTTCAGAAAAACAGAAACATTCACAGAATGGTAGAAATAAAAAAAGCTTAGATACGTAATTTTTCTTATCCCACAATTTTTAACACTTCTGTGACTTTATTTATTTCTAGAGTGCGGATTACTTAGATTTGTTACTGTGCTGGAAGTTGTCACTGCCGATCAGCAGTGAAACAGCTTGGGTAGTAGCGTACTGGCCTAACGACGCGTCGTCAGACTTCGATCCTTATGTAGTTTTTTTTTATTTTTTAGAAGAATTTTTGAAATTAATAGTTTCAAATTTAATTAATAATTTCAAACAATTATTAAGATATTAATAATTTTTTAAGTATAAAATAACTATTCATTCATATGATAACTGAATTTTAGTTAAAATTTAATTTTCAACAGTTAAATATAACTTTAATGGTGATAAATAATACTTATAATTACTGTTCGTGTTTGCTTTTTTATTCATAAATTTTAGAATTTTTTCTACATTTTTAAATTTTTAATTACATATGAGAACCAGAATGATAATTATTATAAAAATATTAGAAACAAAAAATATTTTGGACTTTTGCACCAATAATTAATTATAAGAACAACGTTTCTTAAGAAGATTGTTTGGGAACAAACTTCCTTCACAATCAAAAATATTTCTATTTCATCGGAAAGTTTGTCAGCGTATATCAAGCATATCGGATGACCTTACTAAAAATTGGCGATGACAAACAATTGATTGTATTTTTCAATCATGCTCGATCTTATAATCACAATTATGTATACGTTTTATAACATTAAGATAAGGCTTACTAGCATATGAGCTGTGCTCGAAAGTTTGAAGGTTTTCCCCCCCTCAGAATGGCTCGCTAGTGCGCTTTCATATATTAATGGGTGAACTATCTAAAGCATACTACTAATAAAGCAAGTCTCACAGGGATGGGAAAAGTTACTAGTTAAAACCGAAAATCGTTTTTTTTTTGTTTCGATTAACTGGTTATTTTTTTGGCCCGGTTATAACCGGTTTAAAAAAAATCCAATAACCGGTTAAAAAAAATCCGCCCATATTAGCTTTGGAAAAGAGATAAATTAAAGAAATCAGGTCACTACCTTCCAGTGAGCGTTGGTTTTTTCAGAAAAAAATCTATATTAATAATTCTATAATTAAAATAAACTTATTTAATATATTTAAATAATATATTAGCAACACTGTTTTAAGTAGGGAAAGCGGTGCATCGGTCATGCGCACGGTTTTGCTTTCGTGGTAACCGTTGAATTGTAATACTTTTGATGCAATCAGTACTAACAATACACAAAAACTACAGTTTGGAGTTTATTTGAGTTAATTGCCCATAATCCTCCGAGCCCTGTAATCTACCACAGGTTATATGAGTACAACTGTCATCTCTATTAATTGTTCAAGTCTCAGCCTATCAGTGATGTAGTAGCAAAATAAGCAGTGCCGGGACGCTATAAAAGCAGTACCGGAACTCTCTAACCCGGGTGAGCGCTCTTTTTAGGACAGTTTCATAATTTTTTATTATATATTTCTCGTAAAAAAAAAAGTGCCGGAACGGCGATCCGGCTCCACAACATTCCTGCAGCCTATCCCACCTTTAAAAATGCAGTAAGAATGATTTCTGGTGCAGTCATTTAGTTCGTGTCAGAAATATCGGACATTTTAATGTTTTCTATATGGCCGCTAAAGAAATTTTAGGAGACGAGTATTAAGAAAGCTTCGTTGTCCCTTTTAGTGAACATCATCGAAAGTGCGTTAAGAAATTATAACCCTAAACATAATGCTACCGAAGTCTATATCAAAAGCTTTCGAGATACTTAAAAACAGGAGCGCAAAAATATTACAGAACTTTCTACCGTTCCATGATTCGTTCTCAGATCCTCGCTACATTATTGAAAGAGTAATTATGAATATATTGCCCAATGGGTTGATTTCCTTTAAAAATTTATGAAAAAATGTTGTTTTATCTATAAAAAAATTGAAACCGGTTATTTCGGGAGGTTATAACCGCCAGGTTAAACAGGAGGTGAAATAAACTGGTATAACCGAAAACCGGTTGTTTTGGGAGGTTATAAAAGCCAGGTTAAACCGGAGGTGAAATAAACTGGTATAACAGAAAACCGGTTGTTTCTGCAATAAGCGACATCCCTAAAGTGCCATCTCGAACTGAATTTCCTAAAGCACGTATCACACGGGCAGCTACCGTGCTCTATTCTCGTGAGCATGAGCACAATGCCATTCTCCAAAAAATTTTTAAACACGTGACGAATTGAGACAACCGGTCAGACAGGATTTCGGTCATCGTTACGCCATTTTTGGCGAACTACGTCACCGTCAAAGTCACACCCGTTTGGTTTGAATTTCCGCTGCTCACGATTTTCTGTCCCCATTGTGTGCATTTTCAAGCCGGCAGAATACAGAACACGATTTCCGTCATCTTGTCTGACCGGTCACGTGCTATAAACTTTTTTGCTGAGTGGCATTGTGCTCGTGCTCAAGATAAAAGAGTACGATAGCTCTCCGTGTGATATGCGCTTGTCGTTCCGTCCCCTTCTTAGAGGCATAACCAATATAACAAAAGATATAAATAACAAAATGTTTACCGAAGATTCATTTAAAAAAATTCTAGTGATGAATAAGTATTGAGGTAGTTTAAATAAATTTGCATCAAGAGAGAAATTTTAATCCTTGGTAGGGAATATAAAACATGGTTTGCAGAATTTAATTCTTTAGGAGATGCGTTTAATTTTCTTTACTATTTTGGTGATGAACACAGAATTGTAAATTAATTTTATGCAAATAGAATTTGTATTGACCCATTGTGATTCCGATTTAAGGGCACAATTTAGGTACGCTTGGGTACCTGAATTTATATACACTTACCAGCAGGTTCGTAAGCTCTAAAAAGTAGAAAATATGAAGTAATTTCCATGTCTATATGCGTATAGTTATTTATACACTGGCATACAAAAGTTAAGGAACATTTCGTAAAATGCGAGAAATTTACAATTAATACGAAAACTATGTTTCGAAATCAGTTCTGGAGAATCGTGTGGCATTTAATGGAGTATCGTATACTTATTACAGTGAAGATTCGGTCACGAGGGCAATTAGGGGGACCACCAGAAAGGGATGAAGGCGAAAATGGATTTTCACCCATCCTGTTTCACAGAAAGCTGATAACGAGATGTAACTTTTATCAATGGTTATGGTTTCATGTGCATAATATTTACATGCATTTTCGTAAGCATAGCACAAATATTCGGAAAGATATAAATGTTTCTTTAAAAAAATCCTAAATTTTTCCGCATGTGTTTTGCTTATAACATGCAAAGTTTTCATTCAAATTATTCGAAATTTGCAGAACACTTGACAATATGTTACAGAAGTATTGTATTAAACTTTGAAGTATATACGTTGACTATTAGAGGAAATATGAGTGTTTGTGCTAAATAATTTTTTACTGCGCATGTGAGAGATGCAGCGGAATTTTTCTTTCATAACTTCAAAGCCAGATATATAGAGCAATTTAAAAAAAAATCCAGTTGAACCCCATTAAAATTCAGAAAGCCGTCGGCATTTCACTGAGCTGAATTTCGATTTCTCTTTAAGAGAAGCTCAATGTTGAGGGTTCTTGCACAAACTGGTATTTTTTAAACTTTAATCTTCGAATGGTATTCGAGAAAATGCAATTCAAATAATGTATTTAATTTATAAGTGTTCACGGTATTCAGTATATTCAATTTTACTAAAATTCAATGTTACTGTTCGAAGATTCAAATAAAAAAAAATATCAGTTTGTACAAGAACTCTCAACATTGAGCTTCTCTTAAAGAGAAATTGAAATTCACCTCACTGACATGCCGACAGCTTTCTGAATTTTAATTGGATTCAACTGTAATTTTTTTAAAGTTGGTCTGTATATCTGGCTTTGAAGCTATGAAAGAAAAATTCCACTGCGTTTCGTTCATGCGCAGTAAAAAAATAATTTAGTACAAACACTCATATTTCCTCTAATAGTCAACGTATATACTTCAAAGTTTAATACAATACTTCTGTAACATATTGTCAAGTGTTCTGCAAATTTCGAATAATTTGAATGAAAACTCTGCATGCTATAAGCAAAACACACGCGGAAAAATTTGGGATTTTTTAAAGAAACATTTATAACTTCCCGAATATCTGTGCTATGCTTACGAAAATGCATGTAAATATTATGGACATTAAACCATAACCATTGAAAAAAGTTACATCACATTATCAGCCTTCTGTGAAACAGGATGTGTGAAACTCCATTTTCACCTTCATCCCTTTCTGGTGGTCTCCCTAACTGCCCTCGTGACCGAATCTTCACTGTAATACGTATATGATACTCCATTGAATGTCACACGATTCTCCAGAACTGATTTCGAAACATAACATGTCCCAAATTAATTTAACACATTAATTGCAAATTTCCCGCATTTTACGAAATGTTCCTTAGCTTTTGTATGCCAGTGTATTTGTTAAGAAATATAACTGTGTTGTAGTATACAGAATCATTAATAATGACTTTGGTTTAATTTAGAAAGTAATAAGTTCAAATGAGGTTTCTCAAGGTCAAATGAAAATAACAGAGAATTTAAGAAGGAATCAGTAATTTAAAAGTTGTGTTTGTTATTTTTTAAATGTATTTTTGGAAATATCTGTCGATAAAAATATTAAGTTTTTTTCGACGCGTTGGAATCTAATTTGGATTATTTAGACTGCGTTAACTTTTGAATTTCACACATTTTCTTTAGAACAACAGGGCCAGTTTCATACCCTAGGCAAAAGCTTAGGGGAGCCGGTACAATAGGGAGCTTGTCCATTCAAATAAACTTTCATTTATTCGTCGGATTTCTGCTCCTCATAAAATATATTGAATTGGAATATTAATTTACTATAAATTTAAATGTAGTATTATTAAGTATGTTAATTAAATTATTGATGCTTTAAATACAAGTTATTTTTTCTTTTTAGACAAGTTAAATGTTTCGTTAATTTTTCAAAACGGATGTATTAACTTAATATCAAATTTGTTTATTTTAGGCTATGTTATGTTTGATTGTGTATGTGAATATTTAAATATGTATTGTTAAAGGTCACTTTAAATTTCTCTTTGTATCGGGACGCATAGCAAACATGCAGACTCCGCCCCTGCCGAAGCCATGCGGATGACAAGAGAGGTTGCTTAGAAGCAGCCCATCCAAATAAGGTCACCCAAGGGCTTGTCTAGGGGCGCATGGATTTTACCCTAGGACCGCCACATACTCTTGTACCGGTCCTGTAGAGCAAAATCATTAAAGTGAACTAACTTCCTGTAAAGGCATTTTTCTATAGCCTATTTGCCTTTAAGCATTACATCTTAACCAAAAAAAAATTAAAACTCCGATTAACACGATGATTAATTGATATGTCATTCAGCAGTCAAGAGTCAGAAAAGCAACCCAGAGGACCATAAATTCAAATCATTTCTTAGAAGAATGACATTTATATCCAAGAGTGATATCATCAAGCCATGAAACCAAATAAACTTTCTCTGAAATTGGAGGATAAAAAAATCCTTCCATCTAGTACAACAAGGGGAATTATCCTCGCTGATTACTCTCGAACCCAGACCTGTCCCCAGTGCGTTATTCATCTCGTCTGACGTCCCATCCCCAGACAGCGTTAAATCTGTCTCGGTTCACTAAACAGTCGGCCACAGGACGTCAATTAACGACCTATCATCCCGCAACATTATCTCTCCCTAATTGGTAATACAGGGGGATATCCGAGCGCGAGGATTTATCAGACTGAAACCGATTTTTCATTTTCATCTTCTTCATTTGTCTGTGTTTGGTATTCATTTCTTTCTGTTATTGCCCATGAGGGTGTAGTCTGTGTTTGGGAACGGAGATAATAAGTAGGTGGATCTGTCGAGGGATTCGGTAGAATCTGATTGGCCTGTCTTTTTGATGACGTCGTGATGTCGTTAGGTTAATCAGGTGACATCAAGTGTAATTAACTTTGTCTGATAATTCTCAGTGATATTCTAGATAATTTAGATAAAAGGAAAAATCTATTTTTCCAGTGGTAAAGTTTTTCTGAATTTGCATCACTTTTTGGCAAAAAATGAACTACGTAATATTTGATTTTGCTGAAAAACTGGCTAAATTCCAGAAATTGAATAATTTAAAAATGATAAATATAAATACCAAATAATGCATTTACCTAGTGCACTGCTCGATATTTGGCTGTCTCTAATAAAACACAAAATTTCCATCACCTTGTTTGCACTTGTAAGATTAACCTAAGCTGTAAAACTTATTATAGAAGAGAAGATAGACATTCTTTTCCTTGAAAACATAGTTTCTAATGTTGTTCAGAACAGGAATGTCTATTGTTTATTTATCACCAACCATTCCTTCTGCGGTGGACAATAAAACGGGTTATCTTGATATTACGATGAAAAGTGGAGCGTATGGATGTTATGGGAAATTAAATGCAACTTTTTAACATGCAACTATTGTGATATAACTGTAGCTCACTATTAGAATGATAGAAGGGTAACTAAGTTAGGTAATCTTGACATTACTATCTATTAGTATTAACATGAGGGAACATAATTCTGTAATTTCCTTAATACCTTATGTTTTCTTGTTTCAGCCATTATGAACTTTGATTTCACGAACCCCCAACTAGTCCTTGGCGTACCCCCAAGGGTACGCGTACCAGCGGTTGGGAACCTCTGTGCTAAGATGTTTCGGGCTAGAGGTTCGAATCACCTTTGATTTTCTTTTTTTTAAATATTAACTTTAAAGCAAAACTCTCAAATTTCTAAGTCAGGAGGAGAAAAGGAAAAAGGAAATTAATTACCACAAAAGTTGTTGAATTTTAAAATCACTATACATCTTTGGAGACACTGTATCTTTATTTTTACGCAAAGTTCTAGCTAATGGGTCTCTGCATTTTTTAAAATGATAAGTTTCAACTCCGGGTATCCACAAGTTATTCGATTTCTCACTTCTTTTAATTGGAAACGGAATTCGAAACACCTAATTACGAATCATAATCACGTGAATCTTGCACTCCAGTTAGATTAAAACTCTAATCCCGAGCCATTTTCAGTAATGAATGGAATGTTTTAAAAAGACGAGTCACATGGAGAGAGAAGAAAGGCAGTATTTTCTTAAGAAGTAGGCGAAGACAAAAGAACGAATCCCTTATGAAAATTCACCGCAGGGAGGGTTAAAATTTAATTAAAAGGAAACTAAGTTTGTTAATTAATTTAAAAGCCAGTACCAAGAAGAAATCCCACACACTTCCAGCTAGATAATATATCTATATATAACATTCTCTTTCAATTTTTTTCCTTTCAAGAAAAGGTGAGAAATATTTTCTAATTTTGTGAAGTTGTTTGGAGTGTTTTCTTTTAGGGTTTTTGTTGTTGTTAATTTCCTTTATTGTTATTATCTCTTTTTAACAAGTAAGCGTTTAATTATGTTTTTTTCTGTGGGACTTAAAATGGATTTTTCAGGGAAACAGTTCTCGTGGAAATGTGGGGAATGAGAATATTAAGAAGACATCCAGGAAACAATTAAGGTGCCAACTTAGTTAATAGTTCTAGGTTTCTTTTCTTAATTTCGTTGAAAAAACTGTTTTCATTAGATTAAAAGCAAAGCATATATGAATTCTAAGTTTGTTAGAAGAGAGTGTAATTGCCATACAAAGTATGTAGTCGTACTCCCCTTATAAATACGGTTTATCAAAAAGCTGTGTTGAAAAGGAAACCAAAAATAAACTTTCATTTTAAGCAAAAGTTGGTCTTTGTGCGAAAGTAAAAGACATGATTAACCTCGGCATGCAAACGTGACTTATGAGACTCTTTTATGGTAACACGGAATGAATTTGACTCCTTCTGTAAGATAAGTCTACTTTAATCCTCTGATTTCTAAGGCCATTGAAATAAAAGTACCTGGAAATACGAGAACGTCCGAGCTCCTCTATCAACGATAAGGGAAATTCACTTTTCCCTAAAAAAATTCACAATGTAAGCTGGCATTGTCCGAATTGTAAGAAAACTCCCCTCTTCCCCAAAAACATCTGGGCGAGCCACTCTAAAGCAGAAGCGCGCGCAGCGGGTGTGAAATCAATCACACTTAAGGAAAGGGGTGGAAATTTTAGAGTGATATTCGGACGTTTCTGACTGCTATAGTCTTTTACTTGAATGGACGTATGGGAGGGTCCTGTATCGATAAAGTTCAAAATGTGGAAGTGTTTTAGGAACACAGAAACTAAACAAGAAAAAAATATTTATCAAAATAATTTTATATAAATTTTTATGTTTTTGAAATTATATTTAGTCTATCCTTTGAAAGCTGCAATACGAAGTGAACGTTTGTCAATAAATTATTGACAGATATAAATGTCTTTCCCACAAAAAATATGAAAATAAAATTGGAATTGCCACGATAACATTTACAGGCAACCAAGTTTACAATTTAAACCACCAGGTGGTTCTGCAATTTGTGGAGGAATGTTTTACAAGGGATAAGACATTGGTCGGAATAATGGCTTACAAATATTACAGTTTCGCTCTTTCAGAAACTCAGCTGTCAAACGAAGATCGACACTTTTCGCAGCATAAGCACCTTTCTGATAGCATGACAGAGCTCGAAAACACAAAAATTTTGCTAATTGCTGCGAAAAGGTGTTATTCCTGGTCTACAGAACCATTTCGTGCTTCAAATTGTAAACTTGGCTACCGATGAATTCTGGTTTCGAGGTAACAAATGTTCTGCTTTTTATCATTTCAGATTTATTGGTTTTTAAAGTAGCTCCGGACTTCTGAATCCCCCTGTATATTTGATAACTTGCTTAGGTTGCTTATGTAAGCTTTGATAACTCAACTTAAAGTCAATACTTATTATCCATCAGTTTAAATTAAAAATGTTTACGACTACGATATTAAATCACACTGTTATTAGAATGAATGCTTTGGAGAGTACTCGAATATCGAAAAATATTTCTTGATATACTTTTCCATTTACTTTTATTTACCAAGAACAAGAATGAGTTTATAATCTCCAAATTCAAAACTAAGAAATACTTTGGTATTTCAATATATTTACACGACTTTGATATATTTCAAAATCAATCAGTAAATGTAAGTCCTGTCCTTCATTTCTGCAGACAACAATTTTTGTAAAAAATAAATAATGGGTTTCTTATTGTTTTTTCTGCTTTCATAAACTTTAAATTAAACCTAAGATCTAAAAAATATGAAATGAAACACCGATTCTCCTAAGGATTTGTTTTGGCGCATCTCAAAAGAATAAAGTAATCTAAAAAAATCGTTTCATAACTGTCAGTTTAAAGCATTTCAGCTCAATTTATCAAAGAGGATTCAGTGTTTTCTCCCAAAAATAAAAGTCTTTTAGACCATTAGTTTCATATCCATCACAGCGAAGAGAAAAATAATTTTTTTCCTAGCGAGAGAGCTTAATATAAATGGAAACGGTCATTTAATAAAAATCCGGAAATATATTATGAAGATGCTTTTGCAAAAATGAATTATTCTACAAGCTTGATGCATACAAAGCACTAGGCCATGTTTACTTGCACCAACTAAAGCGAGAACTTTATATTCAGCGTGAGAAATAAATACGTAAATAAATGAAAAGTTTCAGACAAATAAAATCCGCTTCAAACGCCTCTCTCACCTGATTTGAAAAGAAATCTCCAAATGATATTGAGAAACGCTTCATATGAAATATTTTAATTTCATAAGGAAAATCTCGAAGAATTTGAATACCGTGTTTTTCTTCAAAGTGTCTAACATGTTACAGGGGTGCCACAGGGAGGCGTATTAGTACTTTTTTTTATTTCTTTTTGATAAAATGATTTGTATGAAAGCCTTATTGAATTTACGCGTATCCGTCTATCTGTTCATTATGTTATTGAATGTAGGATATGTTTCATTTCAAATTCAGCTTGGAATATATATGTTTCTTTGGAGGAAAAGTTGTAGCTGTGGAAAACTCATTATTTTGGCTCGAGACTTTTCTAAGGATCGCTCGGATGATTCAGAAGCGAGAAGATCTCTTTGAAGATCTTGTTATGGATTCAGACTTGTCCTGTGTTTGTGTACACAGAAACAAATTGCCTTCGGAGGTGACGGGGAGGAAGTCTTACCATGAAAAGTCTCGTCTTTTCCCTCCTTTTGAAGAGGAGAAAAATGCCGTTGTGATCAAAGAGTTGATTCGGATGTGATTTGGCTTTCAAGAATTTGATTTATTTGACTTTTAGAATTTTGGAGGCAGCGTGTCGTTTGTGAGATAGGGTTAATAGCAGAGAGACAGGCGGCTGGAATTCTTGAGTTCTTGTCTTTGAAAATGCAACATCTCTTTCTATCCATTCAATGTTGAAGTTTTATGCGTTTTGTTTGCTTGATCAGGTTATAAAAGTAAGGTACCCATGATTTTAGATCCGAATCTTACTCAAACAAAAAAATGAATTCTACTAACACTTCAATTTTAGAAGAAGACAAGCTTTGCATTTGACTCTCAAGCACGCGTATTAAAAATAAATAATAGCCATCGAGTGTTCAGTTATAAAAAACAGTAATAACTTTGTTTAAACCTCTCCATTTTCATTCTAGTACCTTCGCATATGGTAGTATTGAACAGGAAATATTCGAGATTTCATAAAATATAGGTTTTAATTATATATTTTATTCGCCTACTGAGCATATAGAGGCATTAATTAATCATTTGAGAAACTGTTCTTTTTCTCAAAATGTAGTGGTTGCTTTCATTATCTTAAATAATTAGATAATATTAATACTATTCGTACGTTTTCTTCAGGTATTTTGCATTATAATTAAAAAAACACTTTAATTTTCTTCTTGACTATTGTCTACACGTTATGTAAAAGTCACGTAATGTAAAAAACTATTAAAACAAGAAAAAAAAACTTGAATGTTCATTCAATCTAATAATTAAAAAAATACGATTTCATGCTATATTTGAGAGTTATATGAAAATAATGTTTGCACGGAACGACCACATTTGACTAGCTAGTGTTAGAGTTTGCACATCGACTTGATGAGGAAAAGATCGATTGCGATTTTTCACTCATTTCCGGATGTGCTAGAATTTTCAAATTTTTGTTGTGTGTTCTCGATGGCAGTACACTATTTATAGATTTCCAGACCTTAATTTTCAGTTAATCAATTAATTTCATTAAATGTTGATTCCATATGAGTGGCGCCGCCTGTTACTGAATTTGAGAAAAAATTGATTGCAAGATTTCATAATATTTATAGTAGGGATTTATAATTTAAAGACTAAAAAGTAGAAAACAATTAAATTAAAAAAATTCTAATTTTTAGTACACTAACAAAAGTAAATTTTAAAAAATCATTTTGATAAATTTTTTTCCTTAGAAATTTGTACTTAAATAGCTATTTTACATTCTCCAGACTTTGCTGATGTGTTTATTTGACAAATTGTTCGTACAAATCCATTACCATTATTCAGCAAAGGTGGATTGTGGTTCATGTCGGCTGAAGAGTAGCATCTAGGCAATTTGCCACTACATGCATTTCCGAAGCGCCTCAACGATTTGTGCACCTTCCATCCACCTCCACGAACTACTGAGCTACAGTAAAACCCTGTTAATCGAACTCGTGTTAACTGAAACCCGGTTATCCGAAATGCCTCTGAAGTCGCAAATTCAAAAATACGCTTACTGTAATTGCACAGAAATAATCGCGAAAGAGAGACTTTTTTGCAACGATATCCCCACTTTTTCCTTTTAAGCCTCCCCAAGAAGATCAGTGATTAATTTGAGAATGCTAAAATTGAAATTAATGGGTATTAACTATATTAATTACGATATTGTTTACCTGTGTCCTCGCAGGTGCGAATATTGCCCCCGACGGAGGGTTAATTTTACTAAAGAATATAAGTGTAGACTACAAAGAGAGTTTTGAATTCGCTTTACATTCAAAATATTTCAGAATTACATGCTGTATAGTAATGTAATCGATGCAAAATAGTAGAATCAAAACAAAAATAGTAATAAAATAGTAATAATAATAAAAATAGTAATCGTAATAAAATATAAGGTAATATATAATAATAGTAATAATAGAATATAATAGTAGTAATAATAATAGTAATAAAATATAAGTAGTATATAACAGTAGTAATAATATAATAGTAGTAATATATAACATGAGTAGTATATAATAGTCGAATGATAGTATAAAATAGTAGTAATATTAGCATAAAATAGTAACAATAATAAAATAGTAATCGATGCAAAATAGTAATACAATCGATGCAAAATAGTAATACAATCGATGCAAAATAGTAGTTCATGGGTTAACCGAAAAAACCTTTATCCGAAAAATCTTTATCCTTGGTGTTCCCGCCTTTAGTTCGGTTAACAGGGCTGTACTGCATATCTTAATTTATGATAAAGAAGACCGAACTTTATAGATAAACTGTTTTTCTGAGTGACATTTCTTCTAGGAATTTAAGGAACATTCAGCGAGTCATAAACATTAAGCGAATTGTAAACTTTTAATAGCAAACACATAGTCCCTCCTTCTTTTCTTTCTCGGAAAGAATTAATCGACAAAGAATTCATGTCTACATTCAGTCTAAAACATGAATTTTCATGTTTTAGACTCCTCTCAGCCCGATTAAAACATTTTTGGAATTCTGTCCATTTGTCTGTTTGTATGCATTGAAGACGATAATTCAAAATCAAAAAGAGAACGATGGGTGAAATTTGGTATTTAGTCAGTCACAACATCAATTTTTGAGGGAGTGAATCGAGGTCCTGTTTCAGTTTGACCGTTCAGCATTTCGTCTGTTTGTTTGTAATTTTGTTTGTTACGCAGTTACGACTAAACGATTTGTTCGATTTTCTTCGACTTCAAAGTGCCTTGAAGCCATTAAAAACGAGCTATATGCAAGGATTTTTATTTTTTATTCCGTTTTAATAGTTTCGGTCTTTGGCTAGTCAATGGCTTGCTTGGTACTATTAAAATATTTGAGCCAATTTGGCAAAGGCGAGACATTTAATTGTAATTTTGTGAATAATGATAAAAGCAGACTTTTAATTGTAATTCTGTGAATACTGATAAAAGCAGAGACGTGAGTAAGCAATTTGAATTCGATTGCAATGACTAAATATGACAACGATAATTGTATTGACTAAACCTTTAAAGACTGCTATGAAGAGATGATCTTAGATTCTTTTTCTGGATACGAGTTTTACTGTCCACAGAACTACTAGTATAGATTTGTGAAAATTTTGGGCCCAGTCGGTAAACGGGAAAGGTATCTATCTGTCTGTGTCCATTTGAACATGGTAATTCAAAAATGGAACAAACTAGATGAATAAAATACGACATGTGATCTTGACATTCGTCTATAACTATAGATCTATCATAACTATAGATCTATGTCAAATTTGAAAAGAAAAATGTCTGAATTACATTGTTTGTCTATATATCTGTGTGTGAACGCGATCACTCAAAACTGTTTGATATTTTGATTTACATGCATATATTGTTTACCAACGGATTCGGAAACCTTCCACGCTTTTGCGCATGCGCCGGGCGGAGTTATTTTCATCAAAATAGGGGGAAAGGGAAGAATGGGAGGATGATGTTTACCTTTTACTGAGTGTGATCTAACAAAGAACTCCGGAAACGCGCTCATATGATTCATTGTCTAAAATCGTCCAGAAGTGGTAGTCTCGGAATTCGTTGCTGAACAGTAATTCATTTATTGTATTTTATTCATTTCACTTTTGTCAATTGTTTTTACTGTAATTTTGAAATGACATTTCAAGAGGGGCGGAATGTTGGCGCCAGTGCGTCCGCATTTCGCTGGCGCCCTCTGGTTGCTTTAGTACTTTTTTTGTTCGATTTATTGATGGTATTTCCGGTTTCAGTTCTGTTAAAAACCATTCAGTTAGTTCGCTTTCAACCACATCGCAACAATGTGTTCCTTTACATTATTCGCAGTGCAATCATTATAGAAGCTTTCAATAAACAGAACGTATTCCAAAATGCATACCGATTCTCTTTTCTATACAATGAAGCCAAGCATACCGATTCTCTTTTCTATACAATGAAGCCAAGCATACCGATTCTCTTTTCTATACAATGAAGCCAAATACAAAACCCGCCATGTTTTAGAAATATAAGAGAAAGTCTGGGAAGACGGAGGTGGAGAGGCCCTTCTGTTGCATCTCGGTGCTTTTTTTGTGCACTTTATATTCCTTTTGAAGTGTTATATTTTTGTAACGTTTTATAATTTATATATTTTATTTCTTGATAACGTAAGTATATTTATTGCATATATTATTTATTTTTAAATAATAATTTTAAGATTCCCTGCAAATAGACTTGAGATTCCACGGAAGAAAATGAAGAAAACATAATTTAGCTCAAAGAAGCGCATACGCCCGTTAGTAGAAACTGTCACCCAGTTTTTATTATTTTTGCTTATCTTCCATTATATTCTTCACTCTTTCGTTATTTTCTGGCTCGCAGGTATTCTAATCTAAAGCAGGTTTGGTCCTTCTAATTCATATCCATCCAACTGATTAGAAAAATGTATTGATTTATTCATAAGGGTAATTTGTGGTATACTACAGAGTGAAAAATTCAACTTACACATGGTTAGGGAATGTAGAAAACACAGAAAGAAACCAAAATCACATAGGAAAGAATGATCGGAAACTCCAGCTCTGTAGTTAGATTGGCTAATCATTGTAAATAGTGGCGAATCCAGGATTCGGATCGGGGGGGGGGGAGGTCATAAAAATTTGTATCGTAGTGACGAATGTCAAACCTCATGGCTTATGTAAACCAAAACACTTTAACATTATAGACTTGACTCACCTGACCATAAGAATCATAAAGAACACTACAATACTATCGATAACTTAATAAAAAAATACAATGAAATAACTAGCCAAAAATATTTTCGACCGCGTCAACTCTACAAGTACAAGTGGAATGACTAGAAAAGTAGGAAAATTTTCCAAGCCAGAAAGCAATGTTGTCACGATTTTATTATTTATTAAAAATGCAAATTAAGAGCAAACAGTTGTAGTGATTTTAAATAAAATCAAGAATTTTGGTTTAGCTCGGGAGGGGGGGGGGGCTGCAGCCCTATAACCCCCGGATTCGCCACTGATTGTAAGTTCTGAATGTGTGTAGAAAACATGCAACAGTTTAAGAAATGCTGAGATGGTTGACATGTCAACCGAGTAGCTGAAAATGTTAGCAAAATGCTATGTATTTTGGAAGGGCATTTAGCACTTTGAGCAGTTTTGAAACAGGACGTCTGTAAGTACTTTCATAGTGTAAAGTATCGCGAAATAAAGAGTTTTTAACTTCTTATTCGCTTGCCATTTTTGTATTTTCGTGTATCCTTTAGTTTATCCGGTGGAATTAACTCTCATACATTCTTCTGTGACTCTTGTTTTTTTGCGCCGTTAATCTTCACTAACAGTTTGTAGGCTGGATTTTGAATCCCCTAGCACTATTTACAAGCATTCATATTTCCTGACATATAATATTTCCAGAATCTTCCAGTTTTACTAGACGTTCAGAAATATGAGAACATTCCCCAAACCAAAAATCACAGTAATTGCTGCATATTGGGTCGGGAGCTATAAAAACACAGACCGACTTCTTGGCAAAAATAAGAGAAAAAATACCCACAACCTCAAATAACCACCGTAAGTATGTAAGTCCAGAGAACTTGGTCAATCTTCATCAGATATCACAAGAGCAATCACTTGCGGCTATAAAAACACGGCCGGCTGTCCAATATACCGAAGTTGTGTCTGCTGGTTCTTTTTTTTATCCGTTTTCCTACATTTCCCCCTTTTTTATTACAGGGCCCAATCCGATGGCCCAAACATGCCGCTAAGACTCATTTGTAAATTATTCATCTAGAAGTCTCGAGTTTGCTTATTGCGAGAAAGATTCTAGGAAATTAAGATTTTTATGGGGTTACTTTTGGGAGAAACGAATTGCAGTTTCATTGGTTAATGTGATCAAGAAAGAAAACGAGAAAGCAGAGTGCCGCGTGGGATATTAATAGTAACTTTGAATTAGTTTTGCTTGAGTGTAGGTGGAAATAATCTCCCTTTTTTATTGAAGGCAACTTTGTTTTCAGCCGAGAAGTTATTTAATCTCCTATAATAGAGAAGTTTCCAGAAGCGGTTTTTTCTATAGTTTCAAGGAACAAACTTAAATCAAAAAAGGAGTTCCTAATTATTACTGCGATTCGAACTTCTGGGTAGCATAACTGGACGCGATGAATGCTGGAAGATGAAGATTGTTGGGCAATTATTTTCATTATTATTACGTTTAAAATTATTTATTTGAAAAACGCACAGGAATTTTTTGAGATATATAGAGGAGAAGTGCGTACAATTCTTTATTTATAGATATCCTAAAAGGTTTTTATTCTTATAAGCAGACGAATTTTCTTTCGCATTATTTATATTCCTATTTTATATAGTGTATTTACCTAAGTTGGCGGGATCAAATAAGAAATTCGATTTCAAAAAATTTGAATTGAGAAAAACTGGCTTTAAAAATCAGTATAGCAAGAGAAAACAACGAGTTTTAAGCTGAAAATGACGTTAAATATTTATTTTTTCATATTTAAAAGTTTTAATACATAATTACATAATAAATAAGCAATAATTTTAATAATTAAAGTAATAATAATTTTTTTTAATGCAGCACAATCCCTGTTAACCGAACTAAAAGGGAGAAGCCGTTTCGGATAACGATTTTTTCGGTTAAGACAGGAAAATCTATTACTATTTTCCTATAATATTACAGTATAAAATCTATTACTATTTCCTATCTAATTATAGTATGTAATTCTGAGATCTTTTGAGGGTAAAACGAATTCAAAACTCGCTTTGAAGGCTACACTTGTGTTCTTTATCAAATTTAACCCTCCGTCGGGGCGGAATATTCGTACCGTCGCGTTCGGGCGCAATGGGCATGACAGGCACAGGTAAACAATATCGCAATTAATATTTTAATACCCATTAATTTTAATTTTAGCATTCTAAAATTAATCACTGACCTTCCAGAGGAGTCTTAAAAGAAAAAAATGGGGACATCGTTGAAAAAAAAGTGTCGCCTTCGCGATTATTTCCGTGCAGTAAAATAAGTGTCTTTGGATTTGCGATTTCAGAGGCATTTCGGATAACCCGGGTTTCGGTTAATCCGAGTTCTGTTAACCGGGATTTTACTGTAATTTTAAAAATAATAATTTCAATATACAAGAATAATTTTAATAAAGAAGCACTTTGAATACAACAATTGTACAATAAAACTATGTGTTCAAAGATTTTACAACAGCTAGAAATGATTTATTGTTTTGAGTGAATACATTGTACAGAAGTAAAGTCCTGGAGTGAATTGAGGGGTTCCAACATTTATTCCCTTACGATTACTGAGGGCACGAAATACGGACGTATTTAAGTAACAAAAACGATTCAGAAATACATTTTTTTTTGAAATTTTAGTTTTGATTTAGAATTAATCAAAATAAATTCGAATTATATTAAAAATGTTTGAATTAGCCAAGTTAGTTTGTATTATTTTCCTTTGTTTTTGTATATAAATCAGCAGCTTAATGACAAATTCCTATATCATTTTAAGAAAGATTGCTAACTTGTTTTACAAAAAATTACTTTTTTACAAATAAAATTTTCTAAAAGAGAAAATTAAACTATAGTCAAAGCAAAGTAATTTTCATCTTAATCAAATAAATATGTAAATGAATTGCTTTATTTTTATCTCGTTGAGCAAACTCATTAAATATATGTTTTCTGCATTTATGATCGTCTCTTGGAGAAGTAAGCATAATTACACCTCACATCAAATTTGAAGTGTTTTTGCAAATGTTCCTTTTAGAGTTCTTTTGACGCTTGATAAATCTTCCATTACAGCTGGCCACATCAAATTCGAAATGTAACTGAATATTAGAGTCAATTAAATTTTTATTCCATAGATGCGTTTTCGTTTATTAGATTAGTCGACCTTAGTTCAAATGATGAGTAAAGTCATCTCAACAGGAATTCGGATACGGCTGAAGATGAGTCTTTGATGTCTCAGTGTTCTTAACTGACATAAGTTGAAAACTAGGTAATTGGCAGGACATCCAAATTAAATAAAATAAAATAAACTAAGTTTTAAAATGCACTTAGGCTGCTGGGTTGACAGTTTTGAACCGGCATTAACTGAAAATGAAGACATAAAAGCTGACAAGGGGGTTTTAAAGGACCGTAACTTACGAAATCGTCAATCTTGGCGAGTAAACTAACTCTGTATAAACTTAAGAAAAAGTTCTTCGTCTGCTTTTGAATATCAACCAAAGAAAAACAAAAGAAGTGGTAACCAATATGGTGAGTTGAATTTACTAGTATATTCTATAATCTACAAGCATATTTAAGAATATAAGTTTTTAGTATAAAGAAATGGTAAGCAAATACGGTGAGTTGAATCTACTAGTATATTCTATAATCTACAAGCATATTTAAGAATATAAGTTTTTAATATAAAGGAATTGTAACCAAATATGGTGAGTTGAATCAACTAGTATATTCTATAATCTACAAGCATATTTGAGAACATAAGTTTTTAGTATAAAGAAATTGTGACCAAATATGGTGAGTTAAAAAAAACTAAAATTGAAAAAAGTTTTTAGTCAACCATAATAAAGGGTGGTCATAAATTATTGGACCCATTTCAAAAATTAATAAAAAAAAACTAATCATGCTACAACTACTGTTTTTTTTGCAAATGCGAGCACATTTTAAAAAGTTTTTTTTCAGATAGATAACGCGCCTTTGCGATGGTCTAGGTGGTCGTAAATTATTGGACTTCTCCCATTTTTGAGAGTCATTATCTGCAAAACTATTACAGTTAGAAGAAAAATAAAAGCATGTATCTGTAAGGAATTTTATGCTCTTTAATTTGTTAAATCAATTGTAATTCGAAACTGAATAATTTTCGAAATATTTAAGAAAAACTAAAAAAAGGAAACCAGAAGACGCGAATCGGCTTCTGCTGATCGGTAGCCATTGCGCATGGGAATCTCTCGCCGTACCAAATTTCGAATGCTTTAATGGTACGTCACCTACTGTAATTTTTTTTAATTTGCTCTCTTATTTAAGAAAAAACGCAATTGTAACATTATTAGTTTTTTAAATCAATTTTTGAGGCGGGTCCAATAATTTATGACCACCCGGTATTAACAAAAATAAAAAAGTGACCTATGTTGCTATGCAATATACAGAAACAGCGATGCAGCCTCACTTTGCGGTCATTTTTGTCTCTGGCCGAAGGTTTTTCCCTCTATGATTTCACGCACCAGCGGCTATAGAAACAGCATTTGTCCATTTATTCCGGGAAAGGGGCGGAATGGACCGACGAGGAAATATTCGAGATGCACTCCGACATGCTGGCGACATACTGAATCATACACGCCTGCTGCGCATCAACACAGAATGCATTCCTAAAAATGCATTACATCACAACACAAAGTCGGGAAATATCCCAATAAATATTCATCAAGATATGTCCAATATTTTCCTAGGATCCTATCTGTTGTAAGATTTGAGTGAATTAGTTATTATTTCCCGTTACTTTATTCTTTATGAGTAAATATTTTCAGTGAACATAAGAAGGAAAAGTTTCTATAATTCCTTTCTGTTTAAAAGAAATTCATACAAGGAAATTATTTCACTTTTAAGCTTTACCAAATGCTTTGATTAAATTGGATATATTAATAACATAATTTTACAATGATTATCCGAAAAAGTTAATGAGTTGTATTTGATAAGGTGATACCACATATAACAATCACTCATTACATGTAACAGTCAGTCTTGCGCATTGCTTTTATGCAACGATTTATCAAAAATTGATAAATCCCTAGATCAGTCGGAAGTATGTTTGAGACATCTTAGAGAAGCTCAAATAAAAATTTGATGCCAAAATGCCTTAAAGAAAGTGCATATTGCATAGCAAAACTCTTTAATGGATGTCCTGTACCCCTTCTTAAAAAAATTAAATTCATTTTTAGTTTTAACCCTACACTTAGAAAGATTGTGAGAAGCGACTTTCTCAGTATGCCCATTATAAATAATCCAGCCTAAATTAAAATTCTTGTGTCACATGGCGCTAAACACTCTTCCGGATTAAACGAAAAATTATTTATACACCATGGAAACAAATCAATGACTGGACTCAGATCATTCATCGAGTTTCAAGTTTTATTAATTCGATGATATGATTCATCTAAGTGATTTTTGCATGCTCAGATTTTCATTTAATGACATTTTTCTTCACCTTTCTTTATTTAAAAATAACGAATTCTTTTAAACATAATAATGTTTTTAGGCCGGCATGCTTTCTGTAGATTATGTAATGAAAAAATCATACAAACAAAGTGCAACATGATGCGTAAAGCACAGAATGTTACGGTCTGCCATTTAGAGCACTAACGTAAGGCACAAAATCGAGGCTATGGGTTGATGGTTAGCACAGGAATAAGTTCAGGTAGATGTACAGAACTTAATATAACCCAGAATGGGTGTTTTATGGGCAGACGATGCTGGGTCGATATTCTTAAGATTTTTGTCTTTCCGTATACTGAAGCTGTGAGTGATATGTTCTTTTTAATAGACGACAACGTTTCCATATCATACATTTTGTCTTGTTGGAGACTGGCTTTGAGAGCGGGATATCGAGCGCATGGAATGGCCAATATGCCCACTCGACATGAATCTAACAGAACTTGTATGGGACATCCTATGGAGACGGAATGCTGATATGCTGAGTCTTCCTCTGATAATCAGAAAGCTACAGACTGTCCTTGTGGAGATAGGGAAAGAGTGCCTATAAATTTCAGGACAACTTTATACATTCCAGGAAGAACCGATGTTCAGCCGTTTTAGATGTTCGGGGAGACCGCATGCTTTATTGATATAGCATGGAATTTCAAGGAAAACACTTTGTTTAAATTTTTTGCTTCCAAAAATAGAAACTAATAAAATCTCCACAAATGTTTGAGAGATCCTTTTATCTGTTAAACTGAATAAAGCAATTTTATAAACCAAATTTGCTAGTGTCATACGCTTAAAGGACTACATTGAAACATCCCTTCTGATTTTTCTCCAAGAGACGTCTAGATATTTCTTCAAAAAGGTGAGAGATTCTTAAAATGTTTTTGGAAGTAAAAAATGTTATGTTGATATATATTATACAGTTTAATAAAACACAAAAACATCAGAATAAATAAGATGTAGATTTATATTGAAGCATTTTGAGAAAGTTAATTACTTATACGATACGTACATTTCGATTTCCTTTTGACAGGCAATTAAAGTTAAATTTTCCTTAGAAAAGTACAATCAGGGGATTTTCCAAATATAAATAGGATCGTACTATGAAGTAAAAAACCTGATTATAATGGTAAACTGTACGACTGAATTGAATGATCGAGGAACGGTGGTGGAAAATGCATGACCACGTTTAAACTTCTAAGCGAATAATTAGTTTGATCTAATTAAGGTCTGAAAAACTTGCTTTCAAAGTGAATAATCAGAGCTTTTCATATTTAGTCAGATCTCTTAAATCTTGAGAATATTTTATCAACTGAATTACAGTAAAACCCCGGTTAACCGAACTCGGGTTAACCGAAACCTGGGTTATCCGAAGTGACTCTGAAATAGCAAATCCAGAAAAACAGTACTGTACTGCACAGAAATAATCGTGAAGGCGAGACTTTTTTGCAACGATATCCCTACTTTTTTCTTTCAGGTCATCCGAAGACGGTCAGTGATTAATTTTAGAACGCTAAAATTAAAATTAATTTATATTAACAATATGAGTTACGATATTGTTTACCTGTGCCTGTCAGGCTCAATACGCCCTAACTCGCCGGTGCGAATATTGCACCCGACGTAGGGTTAAATTTAATAAAGAACATAAGGGCAGACTACAAAGAGAGTTTTGAATTCGTTTTACTCTCAAAACATTTCAGAATTACATATTATAATTAGATACAAAATAGTGATAGATTTTCATGTCTTAACTGAAAAATTCGTTATCCGAAACTGCTCCCTCCTTTAGCTCGGTTAACCGGGGTTGTACTGTATAAGAAAACATACATATAAGGATGTATTGTCTTGTTTGGAACTGAGCATGGAAAAAGCCAGTTCGACCTCTGAGAGTGTTAAAATAATAATAATATTATTATTATACCCATGCAAGACACAACAGCAGGGAATCTCTTATTAGGACATGAGGAATTCGTGTTTTTGCAATGTTTGTTTGGATCTTCACGAAAGTCAATAAGAAATAGTGGTGTGTGCTAATTTATGAATATTAAATTTTTGATTTCTCCAGGAATATTTAATTCAATTAATTACCCTAAAGTATAAATTTGAAACACAAGAAGGAGAATTGTTGATTACTTGTGAAAAAATTTACTTTAGATTTCAGTAAAGGAAATTAAACTACCCTTTGTTTAGAAAAAAAGAGGGAATCAAAACTCTGTTCTGTTTTATAAAAAAGTAAGGATTTCCTTTAAAGCAGTTTAAAAGATGAGAGCAATGAATGAGGGGCATATTTAGAGCATAGAAATGTCTAAATATGCCCCTCTCTTAGAAATGTATCTTTAAGAATTTAGAGAATATCATTAGTTCATAGAAAACAATACAGCAGCTGATATGAAATGTTCTTAAAAATTCAAAAGAATCTGTTTCATTATAATTTATATATATATTCTGTTGGTTCTAAACACTTTTTAATGATCCGTGATCACCTAGTTTATTCCATAGATTAAGCAAGTTATCTTTAATATAACGAGTTCTTTTTTCGAAACTCTTATATATTTGTTTATATTATTTATACCCTACGTGCCAATAAAATTGTGCATTGTGTGTGAAATGTCCTACGAGCAACATGTTTGATATTTTAATATTCTTAACATATAGTGTACCTACTTTTCCCGGGAAATTTAACTTTTAATTAAGCTGTTTTTAAATAACATGCTAAAGCAAATAAATTATCCCGCTGAATTTCATTTATTCAGTTCATAACTCATTTTGTTCGTTTTTACAACATATATATTTCATCATGTATTTTTATGGATACATAGCACTACATTTACTATGAATCTTGTAACATTATTTATTATGAAAATTTTAGTAAAAATGATCTGAATTACTTTTTAAAAGATACACAATGTATGGTTTTTCAGAATTTCATTATATTTAGTTTCCGCGAAGTGTTATAAATATTTTAAGATATTTTTATAATGTCCCTAATTGTTCTAAAATGACAAATGAATTAAGCGTTTTGATAAAGAGAGGAAACTTCATCTGCATTTACTTAAGATATAAATGAAAGATAAAAATATAAAGAGTCATTCTTAGAATTCTTAGAAGGCAAAGCCAAAGTGAAAAGTGATTGTCATAGATTTGCTGTTGCTTCTTGAACTTATCTAAAATAAATGGAACGCTTACTTAAAATAAATGGAACAAAACTTTTAACTAGCTCTTAAAATGTTTCAGTATATTGTACGATTATAAAAATGCGCGAAGTTTTTATCCATTAGCTGTAAAATTGAATTATATGAGGGATTATTTTCAAAGAGGGATTTATACGATTTTTATTTGAGAAGGAAATTTTATTCTCTAAAATACAGTTTTAATCACAAAACATTTTCTGAACAGTTTGTAAAAAAAATCATTTAGTGATCAGGATTATTTTAAATCTTCATATTTTTCAAGGAAATGCATATGCTTCCTTTATTATTCCAAGAACCTTTAATGAATTTAAGATTTTGTAAACGACGAAGAAATAAAACCGAAATATTTCAGTGAATAAAGAACGGAAATTTAGTGATTAAAATCTGGGAATGCAAGGTAATGCATAATGATTTTCAAATTTTTCCAAATATAATTCTAACGTATAAATGTATTTCATTCTTAAATTTCTTTTATTCATGTTTATATGCATTAGCATTATCATAAAAACTAAGGAGAAAATAACGCTACATATTATAAAAATTCATTTAATTTTTTGGACTGAAATTATTGTCGAAACATTTTCAAAGCTTTTTATTTTTAAAATTCATAATTCAGAGAAATTTTTACGATCGAAACAAAAGGAGACTTATTTCGACTTGTTGTTTTAAGGATTAAATTTAGCGTTCTTGGATTTGAATCTTTACGGAGCAAAAACTTTATTTTGGTCGTACTACGCCAATCCATAAAACATGTAAAAATATGAAGACATGTAAAACCTGAAAACAAATATTAAAATAGAAAACAGCATAAATTCATTAGATTGTATAATATGACACACGTTAATGATGTAAAGGCATGGAAAATAAAATCAAGTAAAGAATCATTAACATTTGTAGAGAAGAACTAAAAATACTGTCTCTTTGTACATTTTGTGTTGTTTTCATGAAACGAATTTCTAATTATATTTCTGTATATGTCTCACTAAAAATTCTTCATTTTTATAACCAGACATATAAATCTACGTTTGACACCGATATTCACTTGTCTAATTTACTTTTATTTTCCGTACTCCTCGTGCTGTTTATGACTTAATGCTAATGCTTTTATACTTTCTAGAAGGCAAAATAGTTTTGTTATATTAACATCCCGTTTTGAAGCAACACGAGGGCTATTTTGGGACGACCTCGTAATTCTGAGCCACGGTCGATGGCGAGGACGACACCTGAGCTGGCACCTCCCTCTCCAAACTTCCGCGCCACAACAGCGGGAGGACTTTGAACACTACGTTTGATTTAACGTGCAACGGGCCCCATAAATGGTGGATCTTCAATGGAATCGGGTTTCGAACTTGTCCTCGTAGCCGAGACCACTCCACTAGGTTGCCGCGGTCTTCGAAGAAAAAGAAAGTAATCCCAATTATATCATAAAAACTTTGTAACGATTCAATAATTGAAACAAACCGTTTATTTGGAGTTATAATCCTCGAAATTAGATTCTTTGACCTAATAAATTTGTATTAAATTGCAAACTTTCTCCGTCATGAAGTCTACTGTATTCATTGGTTCACAAATTGATATGCAGTTATTGTTGAACAGATTTAATTGACAAACTCGGGCGTCATATATGAATCGAGTTACCGTGGTTTTAAACTTTCATTAACTTTAAAGACCGCGCATTTTTTTTTTAGTTTACCCCAGCGGCCGAGCACCGAGTACACTTATGATCCATCCGTAATGTGTTAATTCAGTCATAGTCTCTTTAATTCGATACAAAAATTATGTGGAATTCATAAGCATCTCAAGTGTTTTTTGGTCTTCTGCTTGAAACCAAACGGCTACAAATTCCCAAAACAAAAGGTATCATATAATTATATAGTAAGAAAAACAAAATAGTTAAAGGATTAAATTTCTTTTCAAAATACAATCTTTTATTTTAAGTAAAATTAATTTTGATTGGAATCCTTAAAATTCCAACGTTTCTAAAGGAAAACTAAAGTTAGTAGGAGCATTTCTGTGATTTATACTAGGAGGAATTTCAATTTCAAGGAAATGACATATGGCATATTTACTTAGCATGGCATAATGGCATATTTTATTATTCATAAAATTTTTAATATTCTACTAGATAAAACAAAGTTACCTTAAATATTAACATTTTAAATTAAACATTTTATCTCCCTTTTTAAACTTGGGTCTTATAGCGAATTTTATAGTGAATTTAAGAGATAATCTATAATTATCACTAACATTTTTTAATTAAAAGGATAGTAATAATTGCAAATAAGAAGGAATAGAGCAATAAAAATGCCTCATTAAGGATTCCAAAGTAACATTTTGTTTTCCATTTAAAAAGGTTTGTTCGATTTTTTCCAAAAAAATCGTATTCTTCTATTTCATTTTTCTTTAATTTTCTAAAACAAAAGATCCCTTTACAAAGGGAAAAAGTACAATCAAGGGAAATGTTTTGTTTTAAGCAAACACACGAATGCAACTTTTATAAAATGAATCTTTTTCATTACTATTTTAAATCGATACCTTGGATCCT
>BGPR01000229.1:663313-688062 GCA_013235015.1 Araneus ventricosus
TTTAATTTACCCTTTTTAATGTAGCAGATAATAATTAAGACTTCAAATCATGTCTACAGTATTATCTGCTGCTTTTTTCTTCCTGTCCAATGTTTGGAATGGGATGTTTCCTTTTGCAGTGGAAGCGCGAAGAAGATTGTATCAGCAGTAAATTTCTTGAGATGTATATGGAATTAATAGACTGTCCGTATGGGTGAAAATTTTAATCAATTTATAAAGTGTGTTGTTTAATATTAAAAACTGTAAAAGCTGAAGTTAATTTTTCCTGAAACTTTAATAAAATATTGACTGTAAGAAATGTATATAAATTCTGAGCCATTTTGATAGTAAAAAAATTCGAAAGTTCAACATACAAAATATTGCACTATAGTCATTGATGTATGATGTCATAGGAATAAAAACTTTTACTGAACATACATTTTTCATTTTGTGTAATTTTGAAGAAATTTTTCCAGATCACAAGAAAATATAAAATTAAAATTTGGAGCGCATGTACGCTTGAAATAACAGCCAAATCCATTAAAAAATAATAAAATTTCAATGAAACCGGCAGCTCATTTTATAGTATACATGTAGAATTTTTTGTATTGCAATTCAAGAATCTTTCTGTTAAAGCCATTTCTGATTAATCATGCAAATTCTAATATAGAAGCAGGCGTGATGGAATCATTTGCTGAAAGTGCGTAAAACCAATAGAATATGAATTAAGTGCGGACAAATGGCATACATTACCAATCTATGAAGAATTTCTTCAGATAGGTTGAGTTGAAACCAGAAACAAACAGTTCAGAAAATATCGAAAATCGATGCTAAAGTAGTTTCAAACGAAAGTGCTTCTATTTAAAAATAGAAGCACTTTCAAATTAAAGTAAAAAGTATTTTTATGCAAAACTGGCTACAGTTAAAATTTGGATTCTCTTTATTAAATGAATACTTCTTAAGGCTTCAATAAACCTTTGCACGATATATCATAACGAGTAAACGTATATAGTAGCGAGCAAATTGCAGCAAATTTCTAATGCAGTCATAATAGTAATTCAGGCATAACATTCGATTATCAAGTAGATAATTTTAACATCGCTCTGATGTGAAATATAATTAGAGAAAAGGCTAATGTATTTTTACTTCCTTTGTTAACCTAGTCACTTACTTTTACTAGCGTAAAAATAGATCTATTTACTACGAAAAAATGTTAATTAAATTCCTTATGCATATAAAATTTGGAATCTTTATGTTTTACTGTAATTAAACTTGCAAAATTTTTATTTTGAATCATATGTATACGATAACATTTTTGAATCGAATAAATTTCCTACTTTTCCCTGAATTTTTAATTAAGAGAGTTCTTATCAACTTTTTTTATTTAATATAAGCTCATTTTGTAACTCACAGTCAAAGCCAATGAGAGTTATTTTGTCAAGTATAATAATATACAGTTATAATCCTATCTTTTTACTGCAGATAACTTTGTAGATAATTATGATACAGCGTCTAGTTGCAAAATGCAGTACACATTTATTAATCTAAAGAATTATGCTAATGTAATTTTGATTTAGCCACTTTCTCCTTATTTTCCTTTATTTTATTCAAAAATCATTTGATACACTCTTTTTCATATTTGCTGTTGATGTATACATTTTATTTAAAAAGAAATAGCTTTAGAAATTAATTAATGAGTTTTCTACAAAACGTGTGCCTTTTTTCAAAAATAAAATTCACAATGTTTTCACGACAAAACTTCTTTATTCGAATTAGATTACTTTAGAGAACATGATTAAAGTTCTCAGTTAAAAATCTGTAAGAGTTCTTTCTAAGGAATTTCTTAAAATTAAGATCTTTATATTAAGTTTAGTTTTTCTCATTCCATATGAATATGCGCCTCTACATTGTGAATATTTGCTATTTTAATGAAAGTTCCATTTGTTAGAAATTTAATTAAATTTTGAGCGATTGATTCTAAATGTAAACTGTTTTTAATAATCTGCTTCGAAGTTATTTATAGAGCAACTGGTTATTAACTTATATTTCTGACGCCGTAGGTAACTGTATTTGAAAAAACTAATCGCTTCTCTTAAAGAAGCATTTACAAAACTGAAAATATCTTGAGGAAAGGCTGAAAAAGTATTAACTTATTAATAAATGTAGTGAATTTCCTTTTCTTATTAAAACTAGCACCTAACATATTGGAGATAATAACGCTAATTAAAACATTGAGAAGCCTTCTCCTTGCAGAAAATGTTCGCTACTGTGTTTGACGAATACATAGCCGGAGAAAATTTTGTTTCTTAAATGTAATTTTCTCGACTGTTTTAAGGCAAATTGCTTCACTTGCAGCTTAATTGGGAAGGTAATTTGTGGAACTGTAACCTAGTAAAAAAGAAATAATTCCAGATTAATTTTTTGGTCATATCTTACTTATTAATTAGACGAGAGATAATTAAATATGGCTAAGCGTAGCAAATATTTAATTATTAAAACGGCTAGAAGTGCTTCGAGGAAGAAATGCAAGATTTTGTCATTTTCTTGGAGCAATTTCCGTTTTCTTGTCTTAAAAACAGGAAAACCGTGCAGAGGCCTGTTTCTTATTTTTAAAGATGTAAACACATTAATATTTAACAAAGTATGTTGAAATGGAATTTTCTTTTTCAGTTATCAAATCAATTAACTTTTTTCTCTTTTCATTTTGGATGCATCTAGATTTTTTTACGTAATCGAAACATAATTATAGTTATTTACCTTTTGTTTTTAATTCTAGCAATTAATGAAATGCAAGGTATTAAAACCCAAGAAGAGAAGATGAAAAAATTAATATTTTAGACGCTTGTTTATTCATTGAATTCTTGTTACAGAATGACGCGATGTTTCTAAAAAAATCGTTTGAATTGTTAAATCGCGCGGGAAAAGAAATGCAATTAAAAAAAGACAAAAGAAGGAATGAAATGATGTTTTCATTAAGATCTGAACGGTTAAAATAACAAATTAATTCGAATGCTTCATTGAATTGGTCAAAATTAAAAGAAGTAGTGGATTTTTGCAATGATTGTAAATAATAAATTCGAGATACGGATTAAAGTCTTTGAGAATACATGTTTTTATGCTAAAAAACATAAATTTCAATTACGAAGCTTTATTAATACATAGGAAGCATTAATTTAAAAAAATGAAATATTTGCCAGGAATAAAATCCTTTTTTAAAATAAGGAATTTTATAAAGTAATTAAGAATTCAATGAAAATTTCTTTTATTTTTAACCAAGCCCTTGCTCATTACCAGTGAAATTTTTCAGTGGAGTTGATCTTATGATCTTATACCATTAGCAAATTGGCACATATATCTGTAAAAAAATGAGTGGAGGAATTATCGAATCTTCTTCCCTAGATTTCATGCCCTGTGTGGCATAGATGTTTTTCTACCACACATTTTTTAAACGTCTGAATACATGTGGTTTAGATATGAAAAATAAGTAGACCATTTTGTATGCAAGTATTGGTCTTCTCAATATTTCAGATTGTGGTGGTGATTCTGACCTCATTCGGCCTGCCATATATAGCCAAGCATATCAGTAACCCCTAACGAGTTACTCCAGCTAACTTTAGTGCGCGGATTAATAATGAATGTTCCGGCCGCCACGACAAAAAATCGGGCACTGTGGACCCCGAATAATAGACCCCTTATTAAGAGTGGCTCATTCGACGTCCCCTCAGACAGAGGTACGACCTGTCATTGGGAGGGGACCCTACACTTTAATATATCCTTTCTGTAAGCGAGACTCTGCTTATACTTATACGGCAGGTTCTATATTTGAGGTGCCCCGTAAGTGGGTAAAGCTCATTAACAAAGGAAGCATGATAAAGGGGCATCTTTCATTGGTCAAAGCGATCTTGAAGCAAATAGATACCACCTGAGGTAGAAGCCAAATTTAGCTCCAATTTATGGTTATGAGTTGCTTTCTTGGAGCAATTTCAGGGGAAATTTATCCACATTTGCATTTAACCTGGCTGAAAGCCAAGAAAATCTTCAGCACCCTGCCCCCAAAAGCAATCCATTGTTAAAGTGTACATTGGTCTACCAGTTTGAATAATGCTGCTTAAGATGATAGAACCCATTACCTTCTTCCTCCTATTCGTATTCCTCGTCCGAGTCGTGCCTGAACTCATCAGGCCGGTAGTGAACATAAATTGGATATTAATTAAGTAAAACAACCAACCAAAAACATATAAAATGTCTCATTTTGTACAATTCGTTCCAAAACATATTGATTAAATGTTAAAAGCGTGAAATAAATATATGAAATTGTATAAGAAATTGGATACATATTTTAATAGATTTTAAAATATAAATTCATGTTCGAATCGCATCCTTTGTTCTGAGCTGTGTAAACAGAAGCAACTCTTGCTTTGATTAGAAGGAACACTTCTCAAAGCCTTAAAATAAAATGAAAACAAAGAAATGAGAAAAGCAACACGTCTTCTAAATTACATTTCCTGAACAATGAAATAAAATTCTTCTCACACGGGAAAACTGAAATAAATAAAATAAAGGGAAAACAAAGAAGGGCTAAATATACGTGTCGGAGAAAACAGAATGAAAGCAGCGAAATGAACAAAGAGACGGCGGAAGTGAAAAAAAAATCACTGCCGTTATGAGGTGTAGCTAAGTAGAAAATGCTACGGTTGCAGTGAGAAGGGCTGCAAAGTAGAGATAACTTCTGAGCCGGAGAAATTTTCCCGCTCTTTCTCCTGGCGAACAAAGAAAATGAAATAATAATAATGGAAAGAGAGAAATAACAATGAAATAAAACTGACATCTGTCACGGAAGTTTTTATCAAATTTATTTTGCCATTCTTTAGTTGGGAGGATGAAAAAAAAACCATATAAAAAGTTGGATGATATTCTTACACCTTGAAATTTGTTCTATTTCCGCAATGTACACGAAATTAAACAAAGCTGATTTCTTGTGAGTAAATAATATTACTTGAAGGTATTCGAATACATTTAATAGGTAATTATAAATAAAATATATTTTAAAGATTTGTCAGAAGGTAAAAACACGAAAACATTTACAAGTTTGCCGTGTTCTGTCACAAAAAAGGCACTTTTCAATACAAATACGAACGCATAAATTAAAATTGGTGATTAAAAATATATTTATGATCATTTATATATTATTATATTCTTCTCTATATGTATTTATATATTTTATATTAAGTGTTCATAGAGAAAATATTGTATACGTCCAAAATCAAGATTTTAATATTTTTATGCCTTACAAAGACAAAAAAAAAAGTTAGAATTATGTCTATTTATTAGTTTATCTGTATATGTGGAACTGGACAGTAATAGTTGGGAATGGCGGAACAGGATATTATATTTCCAAGCTGTCTATATATGTGTGTACTTGAGAATGATAGCTTTAAAACTATACAGATGAAAGTTGACATATTGTTCTTACACAAAAATGATAAATCTGATAAAATTTTGGACCTAATTAATCAAAGGGAATGGGCATTTTTCCTTTAAAAAAAACTTCTGCATTCTTCACATATGCACTGAATTTCATGCGAATGCGTATCTTGCGTGCAGATTTTCAACATTTCACTTCTGTAAGCTTGCTATTTTGTTGCCATTGGAATGTAATGGAATTCTAAGAACATTTGCATTTGTGAAAACAATAATTCCCACAATTTATCTACAATGGCAGACTAATGACACCGTGCCGGATGTTGTTTCCATTTTAGTTACACGATTATCATCTTTGTAATAGTGATAACTAAAAACAGGACTTTAAATAATTTGTGCACGCCCCAGCCCGAGAATCTAAATTTATCCGAATTATTTTTGTCACTTGAGCAACTTCATACTAAAAAGAAACTATTGCTAACGGACTAAGCTTATTTTTAAGCACTATCAGTTTGCGAAATTTGAGACGTTTTCTTTTAATATTGCTAGATAAATAATTTATTCTTTCCTATGTCTTATTTCAAATGTTTTCTTTTTCAAAACAGAAGAAAGTGAACGTTTTATTAAAAATCTCTAGCTTAAAACACTAAAAATAATTTACAATCAGAGATTTAAATTGAAATAATGTTATATTCAAGAAAAAAATAACGCTAATAGAAATTATTTCTTATTATTAACTGCTTCTTTTGTGTAATTTAATCTGAAACATTGAAAGAAGCTTATTTTAAGTTGCGAGCAGTAAAAGCAAATCTTTTTTTAAAAATTGAACATTTGAGTTTATTCAGATAACAACGCCAAAAAACTTTGCTTTGAATTTGCTATTTAATTAATTAATCAATGTATTAATTGTGTGAGAGGAAGTGAAATTTTTAAAATGCTCCAAAACATTTCACAATTCTAATATTTCAAAATTAAATTCAAAAAGTAAATACCTTTTAATTGAATAAATGCCTTTAATAAAGTTTTAGGAAAAAATATGCTGTAAATATAAATGGACGATATGTAATAAAGAAGAATTTCAAAGAGTTTTTTCAAGTTTTAATTTTTTTTATAAATTTATAAAAAAAATTTAAAATTGAATAGATAGTTCAATATTTCATGTAGATGAATCAAATTAGTCTTATGTAACCGAAATTAATTTGGTAATTTGAAAAGCAACTAAATAAAATGCGGAAAGAATATTTATTATGAAAGCTTTCTTTTTTAACAGCAACAAACAACATAATTTATTGAACTTTTTAAACGAATAAAATAGTCATAAATCCAATAAAATAACTCCTTTTTGTGCAAAAACATCTTTACCTTTTGTTTTATTTCGTATGTTTAGTTTTTATTCGAAATTCATTCAAGACTTTAAACATTTCAAGTTACTCTGATTAATTAACTGTTCTTTTTATTCACTTCATTCCTGTCTTAAAAAATAATTTAGATCAAATTAAGGCAAATATTTTCTATTCATAGCAAACAATTCGATTAGACGTTTCTATTTTTTTTCCCACTGACCAAAAGACGGAATTCCATTCATTGTTTTCTTCACTTAACTCTTTTTTTCAATTAAACTTTAACAATTCAATTAATTTTTGGATCGTTCTTGGAATACCAGCTTCAAGATTAATTAAAAAAGGAATTTATATTTAGGATTCACTAGTTTTTTTTGAGTAGCCGACAATGAATGATTTCGAAATCAACAGGTTAACCGATGGCACATTTTTATAAATGTTTTATTCTACAAAATTATTATATTATGAAAAAAACCCATTCTACGAAATTATTATATATGAAAAAACCCCATAAGCATAGCATAAGGCAAAAAAAGTTTTAGAAGCTCATTAAAATATGCATTATTAACAAAAATAACGCCTCGAATTTGTAAGACAAACAGCGCTAATTTTTTTCATTATCAGTGTGTATAACTATCAAAATGTATAACCTAATTTTTAGACAGTCAAAGATAATTATTATAGAGAGAGTTTCGAGTGTTCTCTACATACGAAGGGACTCAAAGTTCAACTTACACATTGATAGGGATGGTTGGGAAAACAAAAACAAGCCAAAATCATATAGGAAACGTCAATCAAATGTACCTTTACTTTACTTTACGCTACGACACACCCCTGACTCCAGAGATAAAAATCTCCGGTTTGCAGTTTGGATGGGTGTGCGTAGAGAATCTTTAATGTTTCCATAAAAAAATTACATCAAGTTAACAAAATGTTACATTGATTTGATTTGCATACAGACGGAGCCTCCCTTACAAAGTCGAGGCTACTATTGTTTGACATACAAGATTATCTGAAAAAGGAACATATACAAACACATAACAAAACTAAAATAATATGTTTAATTACATACAGAGAAGTTATACATTTTAGAATGTTGAAACAAATATTGATAAATAAGACGTTGCTATCATGCAAAACTATTTTTGTTTAGTTTATATTGATTA
The DNA here is from genome assembly GCA_013235015.1 of Araneus ventricosus. Taxonomy (NCBI): domain Eukaryota; kingdom Metazoa; phylum Arthropoda; class Arachnida; order Araneae; family Araneidae; genus Araneus; species Araneus ventricosus. Next base: position 671,220 of record BGPR01000229.1, read on the forward strand.
AGGCTTTACAAGAAGTGTTAATAACTGTTAGATGCGTTGAGAAAATTATGATTTTATATACATGAATAGAAGTTAAATATTTTATTTCATATGAACAAATTAATTTACTTTGGTACTGATATTTAATATTGAAAAATTAAATACTTTTAAATTTTTTTCAAACTGTTAAATACTTTAAAATTTTTAGAAACTGTTAAATATATTGAAGGATTAGATTCACTTTAGTGAAGTAAAAGTATAAGCCTTTCTGTTACATTTAATATTTATTTGTTTTAGAATGGAGCCAACAAGAACCTTTGATAATTCAATTAAAATCAAAAAGAATACATAAACGTTACTATGTATAAGAAAGAATTCGAATGCTATAAAATAGATACTTGTGTTCAAACTTGCAAAATTGGAACATTCAATAAAAGAAAAATAAATGAATTACATATAAATACAAAAATAAAAGTTTGGATATGCTAAACAAGACTTTATGTTTTAAAAAATGTTTATTTCAATTTGGAAATTAAAACCGAGAAATTGGAAATTGAGTGTAAAATTTGAAGCTTTTGCATCTCGAATGTCGTTGAAGGCTGGATTATAATCAGTATTTAGATAAAGTAATTACCTCGTTAAACTCTGATACGTAAGAATTCAGTTATCATCGATTAGAAAGGAATGTTGAGGCTTAAATAGTGGGAAAATTCAGTAAAAGTAAATTTAGTGAGTTTGGTTTAACTACTAAAATGGATATTTATATATAGTAAATAACATTTAATGACTTGAGAATATTTTTAATACATTTTTGGATATAAGTAACAAGAAATTGGAAGAAAAATTTTAAGTTGTTGCATCTCGATTGTAATTGAAGAATGGAGTTTAAATGCTGATTTCATAAAGCAATTTCACCAATTATATAGAAGTAGTTGTTGCATCTTTATTGTAGTTGAAGGCTGGAAAATGATTTTTTTTACATAAGGCAATTTCACCAATAGATTGGATGTAGTATCTAGAGTTTTTATATAAGTCTATTTCACTAATAAGGCATTGACAACTGCTGATATTTGTAGTGTGATAGGTTGGATAAGTTGGCCGGAAACTATTGTTATGATTGAAACAATTTACATAGATACGATAAGCACTGGTGCAGTCTTGCGTCATGTGGTGGGCTGCTCATTTTCCGCAGCTGGGAACGGAGTAGTAACAGTGCTTGGTCGTATGACCAAAGGACTGGCAGAAATGGCATTTTTTTGTAGTGGAAAAATTCCTTTATTTTATACATTTCCCATCGAATAGGGATTTTGTTTAAGATTATAATTGCTTGCAGATCTATTCCTTGGATTGCAAAAACCCAATTGAAAGAATTTGGTCTGGAACCTTTGAATTTAAATCTTAAATTTAATCTGTTGCGGATTGTTGAATACGCTTGTAGTACTGATTGTATCTCTTATTCTTTAATGTCCTGTGGGATATCATGAATAATAACGCTGTGATGGCGTTTGCTGGGATTTATAATAACTATTTTGTAATTGAGAAAGTTATTATCTGTTATTTCCGATTTGAGAAATTTGAGGTCTACTGCTGATTCAAGGGTGACAGCGAGACCATTGTTTTTGATTTTTCTTAAGTTCTTAATTTTTGCCTTTCGTACCGGGATGGAATTTGAAAAGAGACTTGAGATATCCATTGAAGGGTCCGTATCTTGTGCTGTATAAATTAACAGTGAGGGATCTCGGGAGACGTTGAAGGATGTGCTGACTGGATAGAAGCATTAATGTTCTGATCAAACTTGGAATTTGGATGATGGCGTTGCTTGACTGCGGGAGGTTAGTTGCTTTCAAAGGTAAATTGTGTTGAAGCATCATTTTTGGATGTGAATAACTTTGCATTGGTTAAATCTTGTGCTAAAACTTCTGCTTCTATATGGCCGAGAAGCGAAATAGCTCTCGTTTTCGTTACTAGTGAGAACTTTCCTCAGTTTGTCTAGAAGTTGGTTTAGCGAACAGTCGCTGTCCAAGTGGCAAGATGAGATTGGTTGGATAGATGGATCAGAACTTGATCTGTGCTGTGGAGATGGAACTTCCACATTTTTAGTGTTTGCGGTAGATGACCCTTCATCGTTTTCATTTGGTATTCCATTTAGATTGGACAATTCAGCTATTGCTCCGTCGATATCAGTGGTTTCTCTTTCTAGGATAGGGAAGACCTTTCCCGGAGATGCGTCCTGTTCTGGTTGAACTATTGGAATACTTATATCTCTTGATTCTAGAAGAGTTGAATTGTCCATGGAAACTTGTTGTTGATTGTAGTTGATGATTTCATGAGAAGTAGAAATTTCTTTATTCAAATATTGTAGAATTGAGATTGAATTTTTGACTGATGGTTGAATTGGTGTACTTTCTTGTGTTTTTTCTTGTGTACTTTCTTTTTCATTTTGTGAAGTGGAAACACTCTTGTTAGAGGTGTTGAGTGATTCATGAGAGGATTGATTTGGTGATGGCATGCTAGCATCTGGTTTACCTCCTTTATTTAAGATATTAGAGTTATTAGGAGTTGCAATTATCTCTGGGTTCGGATTTGAGGTTTCTCTCTGATTTCTAGAACCACTATTAGAGTGTGATGCCCTTAGGTTCGAAGCAGAGTTGGGAAGTGGAAAGCCTTTTTTCCCTTGGTGGTCGCTGGGGCGTACTTGGTGGAATATAAGAGTCTCTGTATTCCTGAGTCCATTTGGAATTATTATAGTTATTGCGTCTTGATATTTTCCTTGGAGGGATTTTGGGGAGTGGAACTTAATAATTATTGTTGTTGTATGAAAATATCGAATGAATATTGCTGTTGAGGACTGCCAGGGCAGTCAAACCCCAATTCCCTCCGGCATGCATGCCATGCAGATTACAGAAAGAAATAATAGATTTAAAAAAATTACGATTATGGAATGATGGAAGTATTATGTAGTAAATTTGTGTGTTCTAACGTAATTAGAATCAAAGATATGTAGCAACGACTTTTTGCAGAAAATTTAAAAAGAAAAACAGAGTAGTAAAACACTATATTAATATATGTTAGAATTGAGCTAGAGCAGAAAGAATTGTACAGGAGGAGACAAGGTTTGCGGACTCTAGCTCAACCAGAAACGGAGTTAATAGGCTTAAAGGGGGCTTAAAAGTTTAGGAATGTGGTAGAAGAGTGGCAGCGACTTGAAAAATTATGAAAAGAACTTAATTTGAAGACTTTAGTTGAATTAGAAGCTAAGCTGTTAAGCTTTTAAGGGGGGGCATACTATTTCTGGAAGGGGTGAAAAGGGGAAGCAAAAAGAATATATTTAAGGAGTAGAGTGAAATATAGGCAGGTCATTGACTTTGTTTTATGTGTGATCAGAGGGCGCTGGTCGTCAACGTTGTAGTTTTATGTCAGAGCTATTCATTTAAATTGCCGAACTGCATATGGAGAAAATGCAACGGTTATGCTGAGTTGGCGAATATGCATCTTGCGTATAGAGTAGTTGATGGCAATTGAATCACCGCAGTTTCAATGTATTGCCCGAACAGATATTTGCTCGATCATCAAATGTTTGCAACAGAATTTTTCTTGGTCCATTAATGCCCAAATTAATTTAAAGAATAAATTTCACTAAAGTTTCATTAAATTATGTTTAAAACATCAAGATTCAGATAACTGTAAAGTAAAATTAAATTTCAAAAAATATTTAGTTCCTTTTTTATTTTTTTAAACAATCGAAGACTTCGTAGAAAACAATGTAAAAACTTCTTTATGGATTAAAATATTAAAAAAGTTTTAAAATATTGTAAAATATAAAAAAATAACGATTAATTTCCAATTCCTTGCATTACCTAAAAATAAAACCTAAGGGGGAAGATTTCAAAATCACGACACTTCAAAATCTTGCTAATTAAAGGTACATACCAGTTGAAAATCGTTTAAGAAATTAGGAATACGCATTGACTTGCTAGACGAAGCAAAATAGAAACAATGAAATACGTCGGCTTTGCCGCGGAACATTCTTCAGCAGCAGGTATGTTGCAAGTCGTCCAAGCATACGCACCTATATTGGATGAGAAGATATTGCGCAGTGTTTTGTTTGTGGAGAGGAGACATTGCGCGCCATGGAACAAAATAATGGAACAAACACGAGAGCCATTTTGTGTGATATTGCAGTTTCTCTATCCAGTGTGTGGCACACAGCACACAAGAAGCATCCACATCCATTCCAATCGCAAAGAATCCAGTATAAAGTTTCTCCACTTCAATAGTTTCCGCTCATTGCTTTCTTGCCATTTGTATGACTTCGTGTATCCTCAAACTGATAAAAATGGTGCTTTTGATCATACAATCTTATGTAATTTAGGCTTGGATTTTTTGCTTTCCGCCTCTTCTAACAGTTTGTATGCTGAATTTTGAATCACCTTGTGAATAAAAAGCAAATAATAAATCCAAAAGAACAAAATTCGGGGAAAAAAAGAGATATCGAGAAATATCTCCATAGATTCTTGGTTCAAAATTACTAGGACCGTCCAAAAATTCCTTACGTTTCTTCAAAACGGGTCTTCAGTCTAAGTAATCAAACAAAAACTACAATTTTAGTCGAGAAATTATGCAAATTGGTTAGAGATTGCTTTCGTCCGGAAGTAGCATGAATTATTCAGAATGATTAGAATTGGGCTGAACTATCTATAGGGTTTGATGTTTCCGTTTATTATCTGATGTTATCCGGACAAAATGTCAATTATCTGGCATAGTTAGATTCTAATCTAATCCAAAGCAGACACTCATAGAAGAAAAAGTCAAAATAAAACTTGCAAGATTAAGTAATCAATTGTACGTTAAAACACAAAATTCCTATTTCTGCTTAAAATTAATTAGTTCTATTATTTAATAACTACGTCCATTAATTTCTTTCTTACATACATAAGAATACAGATATTTTTAATACCTTAAATTTATTAAATTTCTTTACCTAATTAAGTTAATTTCAAATAAAAAAGAATTAAGATTTTTCAGTAATGAAGTAATTCTAGTAATTTTAATTAAATAAAAGTACAAATATTTATTAAATAATTTTCACATATGATAATTATATTTGTAATATATTTTAATTTTAATGACTGTTAAGGAATTTTCTTTCTCATGATATCTTCATTATTGCTTAATTTATTTATCGCATTGTTTTCAGCTCCCCACGCTTTTACGGTTTTTATTTTAAACTCCAGAATTTTGATAAAGAATTATCTTCTATTTTTAGTATAATGATAAAAGTGTACTTTAGTGTAGTTTTTAATATATTTCACATTTCATGATGATTGATATCACATTTCATAATGATTAGAATAATTCCATCAATTACTTTTTTTTTCTTAATTTGTAAAAATAATTATTCTAATTTTTTATTCCTATTTCATACTTTCTTACATTAAAAGCCTTTCATATCGTACTTACCTGTCTTATCTCTGTTCTACTTAGTGGTAGGTGAAGTCTTCAGTATATGTCGAATGGTTTTTTTTTTACTGCAGAACAGTTCAGAGGCTGTTTTTGAAATTCTTTTTTTGCACTGTCAGAACAGTTTAGACCTGCTTATGGAATAATTTTTTTGTACTATTAGAATAGTTTAGAGCTGCTTTTGAAAGAATATCAGAACAGCTTATTTTTTCTTGATTAAAATGAAAATTTTAAATCAGTTAAAAATCTAATTGTTAATTAAGTTATGAAAATATTAAAATATAGCACTGCCATTGTAACACACAACTGTAAAGAATTTCTGAACAACTATAATCATTATATCAAGAAGTGAATGAAAAATCGATTACAATATTCCATTTTTACAAACATGAAACAAGTCAAGTTAAATAAAAGTGTGTAAAAAATTATTCTTATTTTACACCCAATGCTACTTTATTTGGAGGCCTTAATAGCCAAAATACCCACGGTCGTTGAAGCTAATACAACCATATAACATGTTTCAAAAAGTACTTTAAAAATTCTCTGCGTATGTTTTTCGGAAAAGCACCCCAATCAGGCTAAGTGCTCTTCAAACACTGTCCAGATTCATCGACTGGAATGAAAAATAAAATCTTTTTTTTGGAAAATATTGAGTGCTGAAAGATTTTCAAAAGGGGTGTTGGAAAGGGAAGGGAAGAGAAGAGAAAATCAAAACGAAATTTAGAAACATTTTACGAAACGTTTCAACGGAAGATTCTCTGCCAAAATCAGCCAATAACACGTGAGGAATATTTTTACTAAGTGAATGGTCGCTTCTGCGCCATTAGTTTCCACTCAGAAAACAGTTAAGAGAACACGTAGAGGACGCCAGAAAAAGAGACTCGGCGCTGCGTTTGGCGAGAAATAGAGTACTTTTCGATTATCTTTCGGAATATGTCTTGCCAAACAAATGTAGATGAAAAATCTATCAGAGAAAAATTATTATTATATAATATTGTACGTGTCAAAAACGCATTATTAAACCATTTCTGTAGGAGGCTAAAATTTTAAAATTTGTGTATGAAATGCATTTATATTAGGCGGAGGGATGGTAAAAAATAATGTTTAAAGAAAAGAAATTATTTCATTTCGTGTTTCAAAGCTATAGGATTTTAAAGAAAATAAAAAGAAAGAAGGCATCTTGTTGTTACAATTCAAATAAAAAATATAACCGTAGGTTTTGTTATTGTCTTTTACTGTTTAGTGTAATTTTGAAATGGAATAGCGAATAAGTAAAACGACACTACATTTTACAAATGATATATTGTACTGTTTTGACTAAAAAGAAAACAAGTTTCATTTCCCTGTTTGTCTGTCATAGGATTTAAGTAATAATTCATGTGCTCATCAGGTATAAGTGCTGGATAACTTATAGAAAGTAATTACAAAGTATTATGCACTAAAACTGTATTTAACTGTCTTCCGATGATATCTCAAAAACTTCCTCAAAAATTTGATATAACTTTTTACTACAACTGCCAGCCACACACTACTCTTTCGGTAAAGATATCTGCCTTTAGGACCATGAAGAAACCTAAGAGGAATCAGATCATTCTGTTGACGATCTTGAGTAGTAAGATATAAACAATTTCTATGTGATTCCTATTAAAAAATGGACAGAAATGGGTTAAATTATGTTTTGGAAAAGTTTTTTAAATGTGTCAAGTATAAATTAATTACCGAAAAAAGTATTTTAATCAATATATCTATTAACTCAATACTGCAAGAATTTTCATTTTAAAACAATAGTTGGGTAAAATGATATAATGATACAAATTAATGTAAATAATACCAAAAAATAGTTAATTAAATTAATTAATTAAAATAAAATTAAATAAAAAGATAAATTTTTAATTTTTTCTTAAGATTAATTAATTGAAAAACCGTAGTTGTTTAGTTAATTTTTTAATTTAAATTTTCCTTCTTGGCTAAGAAATAATAAGTAAATATTTTACCGATTATTAAACTATACGGAATTTATTTAAAGGAAGAAAATTGAAAGAAATTCAAAAAATGAGTTAATGGGCAGTGCAGGGATAATCGGAATCCTAATATATCTTTATTGCATTTCCATACTGTTATCAGTATGGAAAATCGTTAAATAATATAGTAATGCAATGGAAAGAAATAGTATAATGCATTATAAAATTTAATTTATTCGTTCCACCTATTTCTATAATTATTATTAAATTAATCATTTCATGTTGTACGCACGCGTTTCTTATTAAGTAACAACATTTGAGGGCTTGATGATTTGCAACTGATCTTAATTGAGTAAAACAGAAGGCAGTTAAATGGAGTACAAACAAATACGATTATGGAGAGTGATAAAGCAAACAATCCTAATTATAATAAATGCCACTCAGATATTAACAATATAAAAGTGAAACAATAAATCATACTTGAAGAGAAGCGGTCAATTAGAATTATGAAGTTAATTGTGGAGGCCGAAGAGTTCTTGTATTGCTTTGGTGTTGAAGTCTCGAAAAATGGGTTAACGGTTTAGATGTCACAATTTAAAAATGAAGTCTGCGTTCATAATCAATACAAAGGGCTGTTTTGAAGGAAATGTCTATCTAACAAATCACAAACGGGTTTTGATAATATCATAGAATCCCAGAGATAAGGCGTTTTAAAATTATATAAAAATATGAATGTCGAAGTCCTGTAGTTAATGTGTATTATATTTAATTTTGCCGCATCGTTCAAAATTTACATTCATCCAATTGTATATTTTCAATCCAAAATTACTTTTAGAAATTTGAGTTACTTTGGCGAGGATTCCATTTTACAGAATTGTTGGCGACGTTTTATTCACAGCAACCTTGCAGCAGTTGAAATCGTTCTTGTTCAATTCCAAATACGATAAACACCTGAATCATCACAGGAAGAGATTTAAAAAGGTTTCCAGAAAAGCACCAACGAAGTAGTTCTTGCGAAGCAGAAAATCTTTTATGCCTAGTGTGATATTTATGGCTATTGAATAAACTATTTTTTCATGCAAATTGTTAGAGATGTATTTTTAATTTATTTCAATTTTTAATATTTTTTTCCTTTTCAGGGTAGCAGTTTTCTCACAAAGCAAAAGGTAATTTTAAGGAAAAAGTACTGGGTGAACTAGCATTTTTGCTTACAAATAAGCACCTTAGCAGGTGGAAAAAAATTTAACTTCTTGTATAATGCTTGTTCAGTTGAAATCCCGAAGTTTTTCGTTATATATTTGAAGATATTTTAAAATTTTTGTTCCATAATAATTTCATATCCTGAAATATGTTGAAGAAATTTATACAGATTGTTATTACAGTTGCTTTGAAATGTATAGTTGATGTTTATGTACTTTTAGTTTATAATATTCATCTTCAATGCTTTGAAACTTATAGGAAGATTTTATAAAAAAGATTACGTTATCGTCCTTCGTTATCCCAATTAAAGTTCATCATCCCTGGTTAGAAACTGAAAGTCTGAATCTGAAATGGAATGATTTTGTGTCCATAATTTAAGCAAATGTCATAATATGCGTAAATGTGTTAGAAGAAAACGAGAGAGAAAATAAAATAATAATAATATAGAAATAAAAACGGAATTATGGGAAACTTGATGTATGCGAATCAAAGACATATTTATTTGGCGTTTGATAGAGTAGTTAAATGAATTTGAGGATAAAATTTTGTATGATATTATGAGAAGTTATTTTACCTAAGAAACTCAATGAGCGATGGTTAAAAACACACCCATAGTATTTTATTTGGTAGCGATTTCAAACTCTTATGAACTTTCAGGACATCGAAATATTCCAGATGTTAAATCTGGTAAGCCATGAAAAAAATATGCACCTAAAAGTTATAGAAAGAATTTGATGTTTTTAAAACTAGAAACGATACTTAATTATCCCCCTGAAAATTAATGGATCCTTTATAATATATTTGATTCTTTATTGAGTAAGTAAGTCGTCAGCAGTTTTTGCGACGAAAAAGTAAAGATGGCATTTTGATAACGATAGTAATCAAGCACTAAAGACAGTTATACGGATAGAAAGTACTGCCGCATCTTCCGTTCGAAATGATGGAAGTTATGAAATAATATGCACACACAAGTTATAGAACGAATTTGATGATTTTTACATAAGAAATGATACTCAATCCTTTCTACTGAAAATTAATAGATCCTTTATATATTTAATTCTTTCTAGGTCGTCAACATGCTTTGCGAGGAAGAAAGTAAAGTTGGCATTTTGACAACGATGGTGATCAAGCACTAAAAACAGTTGTACAGATAGTAAGTGCTGCCACTCTTTCGGTTCGGAATGATGGAATATTACACTGGTGAACAAAAATAATGCACAATTTTGAAGATGCTACAAAATTTGAGTTAATATAGATACTGTGGTTCGCAATCAATTAATGAGAATCGTCGGACATACTGTCGTCGGAACTCACAACTTACAGTGAGGATTCGATTACGAGGGCATTTATGGGGGCGACCAGAAAGGGATGGAGGTGAAAATGGAGTTTGCACATCCCGTTTCACAGAAAGCTGATAATGAGATGTAACTTTCATCAATGGCTATGTTTGATGTGCATAATATTTACATGCATTTTCGTAAACAGAGCACAAATATTCGGGAAGACACAAATATTTGGGTTTTCTTAAAAAAATCCCAAATTTTTCCACATATTTTTTGCTAATGACATGCCAAGTTTCCCCCAAATTGTAAGAAAATTACAGAATACTTTACAATATATAAAAGAAGCGTTGTTTTGAAATTTGAGTTTAAAAATTTGAATATTACAGGAAATATGATCATTTGTAGTAAATATTTTTTTACTGCGCATGCGCAAGATGTAGCGTAAATTTTTTTCATAAATTCAGAGCCAGATATATAGAACAACTTATATAAAAAATCCAGTTCAATACCATTAGTATTCAGAAAGATATCGGCATTGCAACTTGGTGAATTTCGGTAAGAGAAGCTAAATGATGACGGTACTTGCACAAACCGATATTTTTTAAACGTGAATCGTCGAACTGTAATTTAAATTATACATTTAATTTATAAGTATACATGAGTATTGAGGATATTCAACTTTAATAAAATTCAATATTACTGTTCGAAGATTCAAGTTTAAAAAATATCAATTTGTGTAAGATCCCTCATCATTTAGCTTCTCTTAGAGTGTACCGAAATTCACGAAGTGGCTGTGCCGATATCTTTCTGAATACTAATGGTATTAAACTGGAGTTTATATATTAGTTGCCCAATATATGTATGAAAAAAAATTACTCTAGATTTCGCGTATGCGCAGTAAAAACATATTTACTACAAATGCTCATATTTCCTGTAATATTCAAATTTTAATACAATGCTTCTTTTATATACTGTCAAGTATTCAGTAAGTTTCGTGCAATTTGGTGGGAAACTCTGCATGTTATAAGCAAAAAACATGCGGAAAAATTTGGGATTTTTAAAGAAAACCTTTATATCTTCCAAAATATCTGGACTGTGTTTATAAAAATGCATGTAAATGTGATGTGCATCAAACATAACCATTGATGAAAGTTACATCTCGTTATCAGCTTTCTTTGAAACGGGATGGGTCAAACTCCCTTTTGGGCTTCATCCCTTTCTGAACCCCCTCCTAAATGCCCTCGTAATCGAATCTTCACTATAAAATGCGAGTTCCGAGGACAGTATGTCCGACCATTCTCAGTAACTGATTGCGTAACATAGTATCCATATAAACTCCAATTTTGTAGCATCTTCAAAATTGTGCATTATTTTTGGATACCAGTGTAGATAGAAACTTGTTCCTCAACAAGATTTTTTACGTAGTTTTAAATAATTGTTTGTTGTTTTAATAAGATTATTTTAGAGATAATAAAACGTAAAAGCTGTACCATCTGTTTGCTGAACCTTTATACACAGTTTTCAGTTTATGGAAGACTTTTATATTCATGCAACTGGAGTTCGATGTCCTGGTAGTAAAAAAATCTGCAGGAGTTAGATCCTCTTATTCTGACAGTCATACAACCAGGTCGTTCTACATTGTCAGTCGATTCCAATAAAAATTACTCTTGTCACTCAAGGTGTTAAGTCATATTTTTCTTTTGCATTTTTTCTTGAAAATGAAGCGCTATTGAATTATGGTTCTTTCGTGAATTTTAATGCACTCTTAATGAGGTATGTAGAATTTTTAGATATGGAAATTATCTGCATGGCAGCTTCACAAAAGATGGAAATACAAAGCACAAGTAATTACAATAGAGGGCAATTATTTAAAACAAAACCATTGGAATTACAAATCTGAAGAAACATTTAGATATCTAAACATTATAATTAGATATTATTTAGATATCAGGTATTATATTAGGTATTATTTTGGTTGAAAAGTCAAACAACCATTATATTATTATCAGCATTATAACGCCCGATTCTGCTGTAAAAGTTACTTTTTTTCATGGAATTTTTATTCGAGGGAAATCACCATAGCTTTGCATGGAAGCTTCACAACTGAAGGAAATATAGAACACAAGCAGTTGCAAAAGAAACTAATTACATGAAACAAAACTATTGGAAATATGAATTAGAAGAATCATTTACATCTTCTACAAATTATAAAAAGAAGTATAAGAGCACTGATGTAACATCTAAAGGCACTACCCAGATAGCACGTAAGTTTGCAGCAAGTTTGATTTTGACTTGATATTAGCTTGTCATAGCAAATTTGATGCGTCAAATTTGAAGCGAACTTGTAGCAAATTCGCAGTGACAACAAGCGCCACCTTCCTTGCATTGCAAGTCTGCTGCAAGTTCACCGTGACAAATAGCGCCACATCCTTTGCAATGCAAATTTGCAAAACAAGCTTGATGCAAAGAAATTACAAAGTACAAAGAGATAATACAAAGTTCTTGATTGTACAAAGAGATAATTATCTTTGTCTCTATTTTTTAAAAAAACATCCGATTTTTAATAGCATCTCCTAGACCGTCCTTCTTTTTATTAATTCAATAAATCAATGATAATTTGTGAAAAAACTAACTTTTTTAATAAAAAAAATTTTGAAACATTTTCCATCTTTTTACTAAAAGTTTTTACTTTAAAGAAAACTATATCGCCTTTTTCTTAATGTTGAAATTTTAACATTTATAAACAAAATTAAACCGAAAAAACAGTCAATGTTTGTTGAAAAATAATAACTTATGCATTTTGTCCCATTTTAAAGTAATTACTTTTGAACTCTAATTTCATAATTTATTCTACTAGCAAAACGTAGTTATCAGCGAAAATCGCTCTCTCATTGACTTCAAATCATATTCTCAATTCAAACAATTAATGAAATCAAGAAAACAGTTTAAAATAAATCGTATACGAATCGAATCGAACGATAAATTAGCGAAATCTATCTTCTCCTCTCGTAGCCGAGCTGGCCGAAGGGTATAGACTTCACGCTACCAACCGGTAGGTCGCGAGTTCTATCCCGCGTTGTGTTAGTACTCTATTTTTGCTATAATTTGCAATGAGTTTGCAGTGCAAGTCTACTTCAAATTTGCTGCAAGTTCGTCCCATGATGACTTCGAAGCTTGCATTAACTTTCTGCAAACTTGTTTCACACTTGCACTCTTGTCGTGACAAATTTGCCGTAAGCTTGCAGATTTGCAGTGCAAGTCTGCTGCAAATTTGCTGCAAACTAAAATTGCTATCTGGGTAACATTTTTGCAGCATTTACATATAACTTTTTTTTTTATAAAAATAGTAGTGCTTTAACCATCTTGTTTAAAATATTTGAAACTGAGTTACACAAGCTTAGCTACGATGCAACATCATTCATAAGACAAATGAATTTATATAATTAACTAAGATTGTGATTAAAGCAGCAGTTAAAAATGAAAGTTGTTGAATAGAATGATTCACCAAAATGGGGAAAAAAGTTATTGATTGAGCAGAAAAAATACAAAACAAAGAGAACCATTTTATTTCAGTGTCATTAATTATGGAACCCTAACGAAGCTATTGTTCCTCGATGATAAACATTTCTCATTCACTTAATTGCTAGAAAGAGAATAAATATTTTAATGGATTATTGATCCGAAAACATTCAAACAGATGTTTTGCGTTACTTTTTACGAATGCTTTTTTTCTGAGATGAGCATTAAATGAAGTCAATTACAAACGTTACCGTGCATATCATCTAACATCTAACTACAAGTTGTCCTACGATGTTTTGTGAGGTCAGGTCATTTATACTTCGGGAACATGGGCGACGGATTCCAAAAATTAAATTAAAGTGGTGCACTTGATGTCCAGCACGGAAGCATGAATTGACCCCATTAAATCTTCAGATATAGAAGATATAATTTTCGTCTTCCGTTTCTGAGCCATTTTTGACGGAAAATAAAATAACCGATACGATTAGGGGTTCTTCCCCCTGCTCGTTGATGCATGCCAACTCCCGGAGGAGGATTGCATGACAATCCTCCTACGTTTGGTACGCAAACTCTACTCTTACCGTTCTCTATAATGAGGAGTACAGTGCATCCTAGCAAAACCATTTATGGTTGAGCTTAATAGATATGTTTCTGATGCTTTAACTTAAATCAGCTAAGAATAAATTTTCGAATTACTTTTTAATTGATTATACAATTTTATTTTGAAAGTATTTAGACAAATTCTTCATTCAAATGAAACTAACAAAGGAAATAATAACACGGTGCGGTCTTGTCGCAAAATTCGCCCTAATCGCACCAATCGTTACAAATCTCGTCAAAAATAAAGGAAAAAATAGTTTCAAGATTACAGGATTCAGAGAATAATCGACCAAAAGGAATTTCATTTTGGAGATCGCACCGTAGTTTTCGCTGGGCGTGTTGATACCAATTATTTTACTCCTTCGTATACAGCTTTCAAGACGTTCTTCAATTGATTCATTTGCAGGTTGAATGCGTCTTCTTTCATTGTTTCGATAATATTTAACAGTACGTTTGCGATTCATGTTTAACTAACTCACTGAAAGAAGGTTAAAACCTTATAGCACCCACCCGTTTGTTTACATTTAGAATGTGAAATTACGTGATCCATCAATAGTTATAGATGTTGCTAAATCCTATAGTTAAGCCGCACAAGAGAAATATTTATGTAGATAACAATCTGGCAAGGGCAATCTTAGACTAACTAGTTGCTAAATTAGCTTAGTTTAGAATTATTAGCATCCCATTTAGAAGCAACAGGAGGGCTATTTTGGGACGGACCTCGTAATCTTGAGCCATGGTCAGAGGACGATACCTAAGCATGCATTTGCACTCCCTCTTCAAACTTTCACGCCACACTAGAGGGAGGATTTTTGACCCACGACGCAGATTTGGCGTGCACCAGGACCACATACCCGGCGGGTATTCAGTGGACTTGGGTTTCGAACCTGAAGCCGAGGCCCTGCCATTTGGCCCCCGCTTCTCCAACTAATTGTTAGAAAAACACTTAGAAACATCTGCATCCATCTTTCCTCTCTGTAGCATCGAAGCCTACATTCATGTTGGAGACGAAATCGCTTAACCTCTCTGTCGTAGTTCTGGTATTTCTGATTATATATGGCTGTGCGGAAATTATAAACATCAAGGAAGCAAGAGAAAGATAAAAGAAGAAAATCGAATTCAAACATATTTAAAACAATATTTCTTAATCTCTGCTACCTGATGAGAAGCAGGAGAAAACCTGAACAATTAAATGATAGCTTCAAGGTGTTTCGAAAAAAGTCGGATTGCATGTGTTTTAAAATTGAATATTAGGAGCTGGTAATCACAAAAGACAGATTTAATATATATTTAAATTTTGCTAGTCGATATCTATTTTATTCACCTTTTCCATTCTGAGGGATACAGAGGAGTTGCGTATCAGATGGAGTCAAAATTAATTTTTGTAATTTCTGTTGAAACTTAACAACATAAATTCACTTCCATCTTTATTTAAATTTTAAATTGAATTCAAAATGGTAGGAGAATTTCAGAAATACGACGAAAGCGTAGACTAGTGTGTTGCATTGTAAATACTCTTTAATCAGTAAGAGACCGTGGTGGTTTGGTGGTAGAGCTGAGGTTTCGGGATTGGAGGGATTCCCGAACTCGGGATTCAACCGACATTTTGCCACATACATGGAACTAGAGCATGTTAAATATTGTGGCCTCTCCTGGTTCCACTGTGTGATGTAATTTCGGAGAGGGAGTATGCTAGCTGAGTCATCTGATTACTGTGCTAAGTTTCTATGTCTGCCTTCAAATCGCTTTCAGATGGGACATTAATGTGAAAAATAAGCAAATCTGCTATCATTGAATCATTTATTTGATGACTTAAAATTATTTTACTCAACCCGAAAGAAAGTTATATGGCTCCATCGTATGTTACTATACGTCTAATATTTCCACAATTCTCTCTCTATTACGGCACAATTAAATTGATAATTTTATTCAAGTAGAACTATTAAAATAATTCTTTGATGCAGATTCTGAACTTAGAAATATGACTCAAATAGATATTTTTGAATTCTTAGAATGCCGAAATTTAAGCACAATTGCTATTAGTAAACTTCTATGTACTAAAAAAGTGCCTTTAAAAACTCTGATATCTAATGATATTCGAAACAATTTCTACATTATATCTCTGAAAATATATATATATAAATTATATGACAACATTAGGCATTTAGAGCTTAATAAAATATTTAAAATAATATACAAAACTTCTAAACATTTAAGCACTCATAGCAGGTTGATCTATTATTGGATTCACAAGCCTATTTAGATCACAGATGTTATGAGCTCAAATAAAACTAAACCAGGAATTTGGCTTGTATACTCGGTCTATTTATTCGACCATATATTACAAGCTCGAAGAAAAATAAACTAGATGTTTAGAACTATGGCATTCCTTAACTTCACTTAAGTTCTTGGATCTTTTCAGCTAAACCCACCTGCATCATGGAATCGCGTTTTTGCACAGGTAGAAATAAAAATACTGGAATTGCCGACGAAATGAAAAGGTTTAGCGAATGGGCGTCATTTAGACGCATCGGAATGGCTGTTGAGAATATTTTTTCGCCCCCCTCCCCACTCTTCGAGGGGTGACAGCTGGATAGAAGTTTGACGAAATGTCGTTGTTCGCGAAAACGTACATTTTTTTTCTTCTGGTGCTGTTAACTGCAACTGCCATCAGACTGTCGTTACGAAAACGACCATTCAAGCAGCCGTTCGAATTTCTCACTACATTTCTGAATGTCTGATGTATTAAATTTAGAGGTTTTATCGTAATGTGTTCTGGAATGATGTTATAGACGTTGTTTTAAGGATAGTATTTCTTCAATTAAGAGCTCATTAGATGAC
>BGPR01000229.1:688072-710368 GCA_013235015.1 Araneus ventricosus
TTTAAGGATAGTATTTCTTCAATTAAGAGCTCATTAGATGACATGGAATCAGTTGTTCTTGTTTATTTGCGTCTCAAAATTTTAATCCATTATTTAATGCCAATTCAATAAATTTCTGTTTAGAGTTGATGATACATTAACTTTTTCATATTAGAAGTATATGGAGAGAAAGTATTGTACGTTATAGACGTTGTTTTAAGGATAGTATTTCTTCAATTAAGAGCTTATCAGATGATATGAAATCTGTTGTTCTTGTTTATTTGTTAATCAAAATTTTAATCCATTATTGAATATGAATTCAATGATTTTCTGTTTAGAGTTGATGATGCATTAACTTTTCTGTATAAGTAATAAATAGAGAGAAAGTATTGTACCCGTCAAAAAATTTAATATGAAGTTTTTGATTAATTTTCACGTTTTAGTAAAAAAAAATAAAAATTGGAATTATGTCTGCATGCAATCGAACCTCGAAAATCGAAATGAGTGAGATTGGTGTAATTTTGTGTACAACCTTTGCGCTAAAATTGAAAAGCGTATCAAATTTTAAACCAATTCTGTCTAGTAAATATTGTCTGATTGTTGTTATGCATGTGAGAACTGTATCTTAAAAAGGCAACGAGGCAGATTGGATAAAATTTAACATGTTGTCCTTACACCGAAATTTTGTTAGAACGAAATCCTACAATGAGAAAAGATACTTTCCAAAAGTCACACTCTATATTCTTCAGTATGCTCTGAAGTTAGACAACAAGCGCCACACTGTATATCACTGTATATACGCCACACTGCAGTGACGGACACTCCTATTTTCTTTTTTTAAATGTTTTCACTACGAAATATTTCATTTTTAATTGAAATAAAACCGTTTTTTGTCATTATTTAAAAATGAAAACATTTTATTGAAAAAAGATTCGTGGATTGTATTTGGTCACAGAAAAAAGTAACGGATGAAAGTACGATTCTCTAATCTGCATTAAAGCAATACGAAGACGTTGATCTTGAGCCCAAAGTGCATAGTGTTTCCTTAAAAAAATTTCAGTCTTTTGAATTAGTCATTTTTTTTGGAATCTATGGTTTGACCACGAAAACTTTACAGTCTTACTGTTTATATAACTAAACATACCAAACCATTCATAACACTGGGCAACAATGAAATTGCTTCTTAGGTGAAAGTACCCAATCCTGAATGAATTTAACGTGCTGAACATGAATATTACATTTGAATTGCTGATTGGCTCTCGTTGCAGAGATATTTATGTTTTTAGTGTTATAAAGGTGCTCTAATATAATGCAATATATGTATTTTATTATATTATATATTTTATTATATTTACTATATTATTTAATTATTTAATATTATTATTATATTTAAATAATATATCCTATATATATATCCCGTTATTATAATGGAATTTAGCAAGATTAATACATGCTTACGAAATGCTTTCGTCATCTGCTCTTCTTTCGTCTTCGTTAAAAAAGAAGAAAGTCTTGTGTTCTGCTCCGACATTGATGACCTACTAAAATTACTCCGCATTGCACATGAGCCCAATGAATGGCGGCTGTTTATAGATGCTTCAAAACTGAGACTCAAGGCGGTTTTGCTGAATAGCGGGAACAAGCTTCCATCCATACCTGTCGCACATGCTGTCTACATGAAGGAGACTTACCACAATCTAAAACAGATTTTGGAGATGATTAACTGCAGTAAGTATGGCTGGCAGATCTGTGCTGGCCTGAAGGTATTGTCTCTGTTGATGGGTTTGCAGCTAGGATACACAAAGTACTGCTGTTTTCTTTGTCTATGGGACAGCAGAGCAATCTCTTTGCACTACATCAAGAGAGATTGGCCTCAGAGAGCATCTTTTAAGCCTGGAGAAATGAATGTAGAGCAACCACCTGTGTCAGAACCGCATAAAATCATTATTCCTCCTTTGCACATCAAGCTTGGCCTTGTCAAAAACTTGGTAAAACCCATGGATAAGAACGGACCAGCATTCAAGTACCTGCATGAAAAATTCCCTCGACTCAGTGTAGCAAAAATTAAAGAAGGCGTTTTCGTTGGGCCTCAGATTAAACAGCTTTTCAGAGACCCCAAGTTTGAGAAACTTCTTCGAAGTAAAGCAAAACAGGTTTGGGATCAAGTGTCAACAAACTTCCTAGGGAATGACAAGGCCGAAAACTACAAGGATTTGGTTGAGGATATGTTGGCTTTATTTCAGGATTTCGGCTGCAATATGTCCTTAAAGATCCACTTTCTGGACTCCCACTTGAATTTCTTCCCTGATAACTGCGGGTAGGTCAGTGATGAGCACGACAAACGTTTTCACCAGGACATTGCCAACATGGAAAACCGGTACCAGGGGGATTGGTCCACGGCAATGTTGGATGATATTGTTCGACTCTCATCAGAGAGGCTCCCCACGTCCATTACAAGCGACAGGCCAAAATAAATCGAAAGTCCGAAGGAGATTAAGGGGTATTCCAAACATGTATTATAATATATGCACATATACACACTTATCTAAACAATGCGTACGCATTACAAAAAAACCGTAGTCAATTCAGCTGTTTCTTTGTCATATTCGTGTTCAGCACATTGAATTCATTAGGAATTGACTATATTCATCTCGGAAGCAGGAACTTTTTGAAAATTTGTTGTCCAGTGTTATCAGGGACAATATATTTAGCACTTAAAAGTGCTATTAAAAGAAGTTTAGAATTTGTAAGTTTATATCTGTGAACTCTTTTGGCTTATTTCGAAGGCTAATTATATATACTGGAATGAAATAATTGAAATTAAACTAACTTGTAATTCTGTAGAAAGGAAAAGCCTTTTCTTTACCAAAATGGCAAAATGGAATGAAATAATAATAAAAAAAACGTAAAACCAAAACCAAAAAACAGACAAATAAAACAAAACAGTGATAAACTCGAATACCTTTAGCAACGAACGCAACACACGTCCAAA
The DNA here is from genome assembly GCA_013235015.1 of Araneus ventricosus. Taxonomy (NCBI): domain Eukaryota; kingdom Metazoa; phylum Arthropoda; class Arachnida; order Araneae; family Araneidae; genus Araneus; species Araneus ventricosus. The sequence continues at coordinate 691,044 of BGPR01000229.1, forward strand.
AATATTTACAATCCAAAAATTGGATGAAGCCCCATTTTTCAATTCCGTCGCAGCATAATAGGAAACATAGCATCCAGTCCGCTTAATCTGCATTATAGAGAATGGGCCATTCAAGGGATTCACTTTGGTAATAAGTATCAGTCGACATTTCCCGCGTAACCCTTTGAGCCACGTTCCTGTAACGGATGGCCCAAAAAGTTGCAGCTGACATTTAATTTTCTTTCAGAGTAAAGGAAATAAATATAAATCGGACCGGAATCGCTGAAAGTTACAATGCTATGTTCCTCCAGGGAGGTCGGTGAAATAGGTAAGTGAAACAAAGCGATATGTTTTCCTGTGTTAAATGAAAGAATTGCGCCTCGTTTCCGTGGTGGTAGATTAGACAAAATACTGCTTCCTTTTTTGGGTGAAATTAATCAAGGATTAAGAAAAAAAGAATCCAATTTTTGTTCTTGGGAAGGAATCGATATTTTCAAATCTTAAGAACTAATGATTTTCGGTGTCTATAAATTAAAATTTATAAAAAGAAAAAAAGATTTTAAGAACATGATTTTATCAGTACAATAAATATAGATTCTTTTTACCAAAAATATGGAGGTTAAACAAAATCGTAAAAATGTAAACTTCTGATAGAAATAATCTAAATAAATTCGAATTTTAATTATATTCCTAATGTTCATTTTTAATGAACACTTAGAAATTTTATATGATACTAATTTTCGCTTAATTTCCTTAGTGAATTGTTTTCAGAGCCTCAGACTTCTACGATTTTCGTTTCGACAACCATATTTTTGATAAGAAATTATTTCCTACTTTTTTTAGTAAACTAATAAAATAAGTTTAAAAAATATTTTTATTTTTTATTTTTCTACATTTTAGTATTTAATATATTTCATAGTTCATGTTAATATATATTTTGGAATTTTCACTTAATTTTGTTCTCAAATTCACTATCACATGTTACCTTTCATATGGAATAAAAATTTATATGGAATTTTAAATTTTTTTCATATGGAACCAAATTTTAATCAACATATTAATTAAAATTAACATATTAACTGATAATATTCAAATTTTTTTTAAATACTGTATTTTCATAGAGAACACACAACTGTGCAAAATTTCAGAACTCTAGTGAAACAGGAACTGAGTGAAAAACCTCGTATTTGCGAACATGAAATTTATATACGTGGAAAAAATTCATGTTAAAAAAACGCGTATACGATTCATATCTCTAACGCGTTTTTTAAACGCGTTAGAGATATGAAAGTGAAATACTGTCACTTTCATATCTCTAAGACTATGCAACTGAACGCCACTAACAATATACCTTTCAACTGAGCTTTTATTGTCACTGAACTCCTTGAAGTACTTTTCTAGCAATTTCTCTCCTGGGACACGCCAATGAAGCCTGAATTTGTTAAATGCACTTTTTTAGACTCATATTTGCTTCTATAAAAATGCTTCATGAAATCATTCCATTCGAATATATTTAGGGCACTTATGAAAAAAACCAAACCTCTGCCGAAGAGAGTTTTTTTTCCAGCGGTCATCGGCAACTGTTGGTGTGTCGTCTCCCGAATACCTTCTTATTATAAAACAGATTTAAAAGTTATTTGTATCGTAAAAAATAATTAAAAGTGCTCTGAAGAATGATATTCTGGTTTTGTCAAGTTCCAAAATTATTCCTTTTCAGATATTTTGATCATATCTGGTTTTAGCTCACTTTACAAAGAATTGCATGCTTGAAGTTTATTTTCATATTACACTGTGCTAATCTTATTCTAATGTAAAGATTTATTTTAAAAGGAGAAACTATGTCTGATCCTAGGTTTACTGTAATTTCCAAGTTACCTCATGGAACACACACCCAATTTGCTTAAAAAAATTCATTTAAAGTAGTTCATTCATCGATAAATATCTATGTCTTTTTCATTTATCGCTGTGTTTCATAACTTACTTTCGGAAACGTGTTAGATAGAAATGGCTTTTAGTGGTCTTTCTGAAATTTTAATTTGGCATGTAATTAATATCAATTGGCATTGAACTCGCCAATAAACTTTAACGTTAAGAGTCTGATGAATTTTGACGTTTCAGATCTGCCTGAATCCGAAAAATGTATTTTTCAAATTTTTCTTGTGTGACCGTTTGTCCGCTGGTATATGAACACTACAGTTATAAAACATAATTACGTGCATAAAATACGGTTTATGGTCCTTAGGCAACAATTTCAGAATGGTTTAAAATTTCGAACATCTGCTAATGGAAGCAGGTAATTTTTCTAAACAACTTTTGTATTCTTCATTGTAAGATGAAGCATCAGAAGAAGAGCCATATTTACAAAAACGGTTTTAGCACGCGTGTTGCCACCCACGTCCAATGAAAATATTACATACAGAAGGAAAATATTATATAGCAAATTATTTTGTCATTGCGTTTATTTACACGAGATCTGAGGCCGCGATGGCCTTGCGGTAAGGTGTCGGTCTCGAAGCCGAAGGGTTTCCAGGTTCGAAACCCGATTCCATTGAAGATTTGCCATGTATTGGGTGTGTTGCAAGTTAAATCATACGTAGGGGGTGAAACTTCATCCAGCTGGCGTGGTGCGGAAGTGTGGAGAGGGGGTGCCAGTTCATGTGTCGTCCTCATCGTCTAACCGCGGTTCAAAATTACGATGTCCGTCCCAAATTAGCCCTCTTGTTGCTCCAAAACGGGGCAGTAATGTAGCTAAACTAAATTACACGAGCTCTACCACTCCTTCCAGTGAAAATATAAAATACATCTGTTTGTCGCAAGTTATTGTGATTATAACCAGAAGCAATTTTTTTAAATTGTAAAAATATAAAATGCATTTTTATTGACATCATTGGAAAGACAATTTTTTAAAATTTTAAGGTGGCGTAAAATTCATTTTCATTGGATGATATTTTCCAATGTTACGGAAGAGAAACGCCAAATTTTCGAAATAAAGAAAAGCAGTGACAACCTTCAGTGGGAAAGGCCGATATGGATTTTTATTGATGCTAGTTTTTATGTAATTGATGCATAAGTGGATAACTCTTTTTTACTACACGTTATAATCAACCTGCTGAGGTGACTTCATAAAAATCTTGACGGGAAAACAATCCTGATATTTTCATTTTGTTTCGAAAACATTATTTTCACTCCTGGTATACTATTTTTCTCCTTAGTCTTATCAGAAATGATATTTAGTTTTCAAAAATAAATATAAGAATCACGTATTTCCGGTTGAAAAACCTACAGAATCTAGTTTTAACTTTAAAATGTATGTAATTTTAAACAAATATGATAATTTTCTTAATAAATTGTAATAATTAGCTCTTAATTTTTACCTTATATACTCATTATTCAACAGAAATAAAAAAAAGAATCAAATCATTTCCGTATCAACTTTCTAAGCTAAGACTTCATTTTTCAGCAGAAAGTTCCATAGACAAACTATTTTCAGTATCATTATTTCATCTATGAAGGAATGAAGTAAATCGATGTCATTCGTTGAATCATTTTCGAACAAATATGGCATTGCCATAAATAAATTGCTTCTATAAATATTTCTATTGGTTCAAAACAAACAATTTTAACGGAATCTGGGAAAAAGTTATTTCATACATCAGCAGTTCAATGTTCGAAACTCCCCGTCTTGAAAAATAGAATCTACTAAAATCGAATCTCATACAAGGAGCTAGACGTATTCGAATTCCATTTAATGGACTTCTCCAACACTTTCGCGTACTCAATTCCACTCGTATAGAAAACTCTTAAAACGTTACATATCGAAACATGGTTCCTACTATTTGCCCTCTCAAAATCGCAAACACCCTCTTTTAAAAGCAATCGCCACTCCCCATTCCACCCCTAGCCTTCCGCCACCCCTTTTCTAAACACGAGATGACAATAAACCACTCCATTAAATTCGAAGATCTTGCATATTGCTCCCTTCCCCTCTAGCTATCGTCAACACAGGGCATTAGACTGCACTCTGTCCACATTCTGAGTAACAGCCCGACGACTATTCCTAAAGCCGGCAGACGATTTCTCCATAGAACAGACGATGATGCCAGATTTGCGGTGCTCGAGGAAACTCTTCAAATATACGCGTGGGATGTAAGAGAAGAGAGGTGCGGGCAATAGAGGGTGGGAAATAGGGCAAATAAGGGGATGTTCCGATAAGGTATCTGAGGGTGGATCCTCTAGGGATCGAATTGCTGGAGAAGGATCGGTATAGATTTTCTGATGCATGTACTTCAGGGCAATCTCTTAAGGGGCATTACAATCCTGATAACGTAATTGGTAGAGATTTATGAGATATAATTTTTCACGCTGATAATTAGTATTTCTTTCCTTTAAAAGTCTTTTATACTACTTGTGACGGCATTCCCTTGAAGCATCAGGGCCGAGGTCACGGCTTAGGGACCACTGGGTTTCAGGTTCAAAACCCGAATTCCCCGAAGATACGCCATTATGTGGGCTAGGTGCAAATAAAATATGGCATCGAGGATCAAAGGGCGTCATTTGGTGTGGTCCGAAAACATCTGAAAAAATCATCCGAACATCCTAAAATCTGACCACGAAAAGAAAGCACCATCCGATTTTTTTATGATATTAAAGTATATAGGAAAGATGGTTAATTTTTTACATTAAAATGACGATGTCTGGCTTTCACATTACTCGTGAAAGGGATGCTATTAGGGTTTCTGATTTCCCTCCTTTTTTCTTAACCGGGAATTTCCGGGACATCCCTGGAACACAGCAGTCATTCCCGGGAATGCATCAAAATTAAAAAAAAAACTTAAAAATGAATTATTTTTAATTGATATCAATAACAATTACATAAAATGAGGATATTCATAAATTCAAAAATTTATACTCCTTTTTATATTGAGCTGCAAAATACAAATAAAATATATTAATTATTCATTTTTAAAGTATGATTTAAGAAAACACAAGAAATCTGTGCTTTTATCATTCAGCATAGTTCTTAGCTTTGTAACGAACAGCCGGCAGCAGAAATGTCCTCTCAGCTTCAGCTGATATTGGAGGAATTGTTTTCAAAGCCTCAGTTTTATAATATTTGATGATCGATTTTCTGTTGAGTCAAATAACTGTAATTCTTGCTTCACTATTTGTCTCAAGCTAGAACTCTTGCTAGTTGAACAACGAAGGACCTTTGTCTTTGAGCGGATCTCTTCCAAATTTTCCGTGCTATCTTCTTCTGAAAGCGAAGATTTGGACAATGATTCTTCTTCCTCGACAAAGAGCCTTGTCATAATTATTTTAGCTTATTGAATCAAAGAATTTTTATTTGGTATACGTGAAAAATCAGCAGTAACTGCATCATCATCATAATTATTATCAAAATTTAGATACTGCATTAATCCAACTAAACTACTCATTGCGCCTCTCACTAATTCTTTGGACCATAGAAAATTTCATATTCTTATGAAATTCTGAATTTTGTTGGTTCAACTCGCCAATAATGAAAACAAATACTTCTTCGGCAGTTAGCAAAGTCGCGTTTGGACTGTATAGCCCATTGCTGCTAAGCAATTTTTACTGGAGTTAAGCCTGCTACAATTGTAGTCGGAGTTTCAAATTATACACTAGAAAAAATTTGTTGTTCTTTAATATCAATTAATGCTTTTGAAATTGCAGACTTCATCTCTAAAAATCTTTCAGGCACTGCCAACAAACTATTCTAGCGTCTTTTGGTGTCTAAACAAACCATCTTTTCACACCCATACTCTGCTTTAACATGATTTTGTAATTTACGATGAATTCCGAGGAATACAAAAAGTATAAAAATGTTACGAATTCCCGGGAACCCGGAAAGAAACCCTAGATTCTACCTATGGCTTGGTGCTGAGGTTTCGGTCTCTGCATCGGCGAGTTTATGGTTTGTATGTATTCCACCAATGTTCCGACGTGTGAGTGTGGTGGGCTGGTACACATGCAATATGAATTTGAAATTAAACCCCTGTTGCGGAACGGAAGCTTGGAGAGGCGAGGTACTGATTCTAATGCCGTCTACTATTAAAATTACGAGGTCCATCCCAATAACATATTTCTCGATCTGCTTCAGAACTTGACGTTGAAATAGGTAAAATTAAAACTTTCACGTATCAAAAACACTAGACTCGATTACATTCCGTAAGTAGAACAAATCTTCTTATTTTAGTGAATATAAATTATATCATTGGCCTAAAATGAAAATGCATTAACTAATAAAAATTGGAAAGTATATCCATTTTATAAACATTTATTAAAACTTGGGAAAAGACGAAATCATATTTATTTTAATAATTTTACAACAATTACTTTTTTTATATGATTACTTCTTTTTACTGTGAAGCCATGCACAAATTCCCTTTGATTCTAAATATTTTCATTTCAATTTTTAAACGCTTTTATTTAATAGATTAATTTATGAGTAGAAATAGAAACTATAATGTTTAGAAACACTGAAGAAAATTATTTAATATGTAAATAAGTAATAGCGCCACAAGAACGATTGCATCATCCCTCCCAAAAAGACAAATTTTATTAGTCACAGGAAATATTTCGAAATCATTACTTCAAAGCCAATGTCTTAAAAGGTAGTTTTGTGGGCCATTACAAAACAACAGTCACATCATCCACACCATAATGGCAGAAAAAGGGAATGGAATTTGCCCCATCTGGAACTCTAATTGACCAAGATCTGGACACGAAGCCGATTCCCAAAAAGTCACATCGAAATGAGTTCTGATTGCGACCGGGTGGGGTGCTCGGCCCTTATGACCATTTCGCGTGACCACTAACTCCCTGAAAGTCGCCCAGGTTCTCTCCTTCTCGAAATAGGTTTCTATTTCTGTCCCCACCGACAGCTTTGCTTCGGTGCTTCAAAAAGAAAAGAAAATTAATTGTTTTTTGAGAAAGTTTTAGACCCGACGACTGTATAATTTAGTAGTTGGTACTTAACTCGGGATCAGCCCGTGAAAGCATTTGTGAATCACTGGGGATAACGGAAAACGTTAACCCACTGCACGAAAGGTATTGATTGATTTTTATTATTTAATTGACAGTTAGGTCTTTCGTTGGATATTTAAAGAACTTTAATAAACGACTTTGTTCGCTTTCGTTGACGTATAAAATGGCATAATCACAATTTTCCTACATTTAAATGACACGCATTTAAAAAATAAATAGCATCTACACAGATCGATACTTTAAGTAAGTAAAAGGTTCATGGGTATAGTGTTTTTCTACTTACAATATATTTTAAGAACTATTTTGTTTAGTTTTCTCTGAAACTTAATACTCAAACAAATAAGTTATATCATATTCTATAAAAGAAGTATAGAATGTTATAATACTACTATATGATGAAATATTTTTAAAAACACCCTTTTATTAGTGTACTAAGTGCTTAAATGTATTTATCAAAAATGGTGAAAAGGCGAGAAGATGATTAAAATAGTCTACGTAAATTTAAATTTTAACCACATTCATAATATGTTTTATTTTTTAGTGAATGTTTAGGAATTTGTATTCGTACGATTTCCTCTTCGTATTGCTTTCAGTGATTCCCGCTTTTTGTTTTGATCTTAAAATCCTAATTTTCCTACTCTTTAGTACACTATAAAAATTCTTTTCATAACATTTTTTTCATTATTTTCTGTTATTTAGTTAACCGCAGAACTAATCAAAATTTCAGAACTCTAAAACATCTTAAAGTCATTAAAAATTCGATTACTGAATTTAAATTTTACAATCATGAAAGCATAATATAAAATCATTCGTACAAACATGAAAGAAGTTAAATAAAAGCGTGGAAAAGATCATACGTTAATAAAATGTTGAGAATGCGCGAGGAGATAATGCGTTAAGTTTTAAAATGCCGAAAATGGCATCTTAAAACATAAAAAACCTTGCATTTCATACTTTCTTTAGGAATTATTTTCTCGTGTCAAACAGAAATCGAAAATAATATTTCCATATTATTTGCGGATTAAAAGCTTCCATTTACGAAGAATGAAATTTTCCGTTAGGAAATTGACCACATTTTTCTCTCAGAAGAATTCCGATATGAAAAAAAAAATTTGAAATATAATAGTTTAAAGAAAACTTTAAAGACGATTACTTCCAATAAATCTTTACAAACCAAACTAAGTATTCATCAAACACCGTGTAATAGACGGTGTTTGTTTCTACCATAATCTTTATTTATGTTAGTAATATACGGGCAATAAATTGTTTCAAGAGATTTATGCTAAACTTTTCTGCAACTGCAGAGAAGCGACAAATTAAACTGTGATTCATTTCATTAAATAATATTCTTCCTTCCAATCCTCTTACGTCCAGTTGGGCTACTCTGATCACCACTTCAGTTCTTGTACATGTACAAGAACTGAAGAGAGTATCTCTTGAAATTGTATACCTATGTAAACTTTTCTGCATTCTGTGAAGGAATCATTTTCATTTTTGGTGGTGGCCAGAATAGCCCAACTGGTTACAAGACGATTGGAAAAATATGATTAGGTGAAATGAATCACAGTTTGTCTCTTTTTTACACTGCAGAAACGTTTGGCAGTATTCTCTTGAAACAACCCATTGCCTGTACATTACTAACAGAGATCAAGATTCTGGTAGAAACAAACATCATGTAATATATTGCTGCAAACCTGTAATGTTGTTTCCCAGCCATGTTAGTCCTATTGTTGGAAATAGACATTTACAGAGGTTTTATTAAATGCCGAGGTAAGTGCCAGCCAATGACGGCCCCGACCGTGGCTACAAAGGGGTCTATTCTGGTACCCCCGGTTGGGTTGGGAGACGTCACATTTCCCGTTGTTAACGTGTGGAAAAAGTGACATCTCCCAACCCAACCGGGGATACCAGAATAGACCCGTAAATGAAGGATAGCGAAAATGCTCGGATTTTCGCTGTATCTTTACGAGGAAAGGAGTTATCAAGAACCAAAAGAGAAGTCTATGTGTGAGTCACATCCTGTCGGAAAAAGTATAAATACTGAGAGCTCATCGAGTGAATCAATGAAGTGTTCGCATTGCGAGTTGGTCAGCTGTTAGATGCTGAGCGATATTGTTCGTGCTATTACTGTTATTGATCTGCTGTTTGCTTGTGTTGCTAATTTGTGCAAGTGCTGTGTTTCTCGTGATACTTGTGCTTCAAGTTTTCAAAATATTCGTTAAATAAAGCGTCATTTTCAATTATCCAGCTTGTTGGACTGCTTTCACCATACTTATTTTTGGTAACGATATTAATATGGTAAATGCTTAGATTGGTTTGTTCTTGAACTTATAGAAGATTAGTTGGATGTTAATGATTATTTGATTGTTATAGTCTATTGAATTAATTCTTCAGTGTTGCATTTTTATCGTGACCCTGAGGAAACTTTTATGCAAAGTCCATCAAGCAAAAATTAAAAAGGATTTTCTATCTGAATATATATGGCTTTCGCTGCTCACTCTGGACACCTAAACACTCATATTAAAATCTGACACTGGATACTTGGTATGCGTCCGAAATATGTATTTATCAATGGCTATTAAATTTATTCTTCAGCTTCGCATTCTATCGTGATGAAACTTTTATAGGTAGTCCATCAAGCAAAGATTGCCATGGATTTGATATCTGGACATGCATGACTTTAATTTCTTACATTTATATATAAAATGTTTTCGTTGTTGCAGTCATAAAACAGCCGAGTTGTTAACCAATTTGCTTATTATAAAAATATTTTGGAGAGTGGCGGACATACCAACATCTTAGTTGAAGTTTTAAGTAAAAGTGTACAGAAAATACCCGATTCTGTCAGATAAGGGCATAACAATATGACACGTGGTCAAAGTGAAGGGAATATTGGCTATTTTTAATAAATTACGTAAGCGTTTTAGGGAAGATGCATGGCGTCAAGGAGTCGCTGATTTCGCGATTTGTGCGCGCGTGGAAACGATTAAAATATTCTTCTAGTAATAAATATGCCAAGACGAGAGATTTAATATACCTCCAGCGCGGGAAATAGAACGAAACTGGAGTTTAAGAAAAGTGATTTTGGAATACATTAAGACTTTAAAATATATAATATTAGAATTTGAAAGAAAATTAAGTGAGATTATTACATATATATATCCTGGAAACCTAAAAATCCATATTAAAATCGGACGCAGGATGCTTGGAATGCGTTCCAAACATGCATTTATCATTAGCTTCCATTTTTTATCAGGTATAAGGAAATATAAGGTCTTTTCTGTCTAAATGTTTTATTTTGTGAAAATTCGTCCATAAAATCGTTACGAGTGCAAATAAAAAAATCTTTTAATTTTTGAAATAAATAAAAATGCCTCAGCAAGACAAAACGTGCTGTTACTATGATAAACCTCTTCTGGCATGATGCATTACATTAAGTTAACATTAATACTTAGATGAATTTGCTCTGCTGTGGATAAGCCTATTTTAATAGTTAACGTTATTGATGATTCTCTGTGTTTCACTGTCACAATATTAATTAATCATACGCTAAAACAAAGGTAATAAAAAGCAAGAAATAAATCGAAAAAAGTTATTTGTATTCACTCTGAGGTGTTATTTATGGTATCTTTCTCTCTACGGGATGTACAATTTCCATTCTATACATGGAATCCATCGCAGTGTTATTAATCTCGTTCCATTAGTGACGCTACTTGATGAATGATTTCTCATGACTTCATCTTTTCGATATATATGGCATATAATAACATTAATGGATGTTTATCAGACAAAACGGACATAAGAAAGAAATTAGTATAAAGACATAATCAATCATGTTATTTTTGTAAGCAGAACATGGCAGAAAAATGGGCAAATAAATTTCAACAAGCACATAGCAATTTTAATGCAGCGTTTAGTTAGTCTTTAAAAATAGCCGAAATATGAAAACAAACACGATTATGCATTCCGGTTAACAAAGTATTATTTAAGCTGTTATTAATTTGAAATATTATTTCATGTTCTCTAATTAAATTGCTTACCAAATTGCACTTTTCGTGTTTTTTTCAACGGAAAAATTATGAAAACATGCAATTTTTTAAAAAAATCTTTTACAAAATAAGGTGAGAGAACTATAATGGTTAAATTGTGTTTTATCAGTTCAAAGTTCCTATCTTATCGAAACATTAAAGAAAAGTTTGAATTGCGCATCTGGTAATCAAATTTTATTACTGAAATTGGCATAGCTATAAATATATTAGTGAGGCATCAAGCCAGATCACGTCGGCGTCGGTTCGTACACAAAGTGTATTTTAACTTTTATTTCTTCTTTAAGTTCCGTTGCTGAAGATCTTATAAAGTCTGTCTATAATACTTTTCACTGCCAGGTGAAGTGCCTATTTCGAGGACATTATTTCTTAATAAATACGCTTTGTGAACTTAACAAGTGCTCATGCATTTTTTTTCTTGAAAATAATTGGGCTAAAATAAATAATCTAGACATTTTTTATTTATTATATTACTACTTTATTTATCATATAAAGACAGCTAGAGATAATGTAGAACAAATAACATGGAATTTACAAAAGAAAATAGCACAATTAAATACAATTTAAATTACAGATGGCCAATTTCATGTATAAAATGTACTATGTAGGTCATTTCATTGACTTATTTAAAATCAATTATGCTTCTATTTTGTTCGCATTGATCAAATATGACAAAAAACAGCTGAATTGGAAGGGAAGAAATATCTGAAATTTAAAACGACACAATACATGGGAATAAGCTTGATATGATTGACGCCCGTCTTCTTGATGTTGTTATTGCGAAGCATTTCGTAAGTTTTCTTATCCCTGTATATATGTCGACCCCTTCAGATATTTTTATACTACTGCTTGGGCACAGCCAGGAATTACATCCAAAGCAAGAATCGACGGCTGTATATCTGCTTCGTGGGGTGGTTCTATTTACATGGTAAATGGAGTGATCCGTCGTGTTTGCTTATTTCAGTTTCCTGTGCTTTTGACCTCTGGGAGGGGAGCTTTACAACTCCCTAGAGCAAAAAGAGGGCATCGGACTGCTAAAGAAAAAAAAACCTTCAGTCAGGATGGAGGATATGCATTCCCTTATGTTTTTCTTCTGGGCGTTTTTGTATAACTATCCAGTAGACTCCATAGTGAATGAAGAAGAAATTGCAGGGCTAAACAAAATCGCTATCCTTCCTATGTTCAGCAGAAAAAGTGTTTGTTTGTATATTGCATGGCAGGCCTAATTTATTTAGCTTTATGCTTGATAGGGGAAATGAATCCATTTCATAGCAATTTAAAATTTATATTGATTAACTGAACAGTATTCATAAGCTGTTTACCATAAATCACTTTATAAACACCAGTTTATCAATAAAGTCGTGTTTAAGTGATAGATGTCTGTTTAGCGTTACGCTGCTACATCTGCATAGGAAGTTTTATAATTTGAGTATAGCAGAAAAAGTGTTTAGTGTTTGCAGAAAAAATGATTTGGATTACATAAAAATTCAATTTAAATTTAACTGTAATGATAACTGATAGATACATCTATATATATAAAAGAGGAAAATATGTGTGTGTGTTTGTTCGTGTTGTTGTTCTTGATGCACGCCCACACTGTTGGACTTGCGACGACCAAATCTGGCCATTGATGGATTAGCAAAAGAGAGACCTAACGCCGTAAATTTATTTTAAAATTCGAATTAGCTTTTTATTTATTTAACTAAATAACGAAAATAAGCTATTTTTAGACGTTTTTTACCAATAACTTCTGAAGTACTTATGGTAAGAAAATTATTTTTACATCACCTTAAAGAGTAAAAAATTATCTTTTTAATGAAATCAATTAAATGGTCGTATAATTTTTTCTCTAACTGCAATTAACGCTTCAAAATTCATTTAAAACTCAAATTACAATAATGCTTTTATTGTAATAAAATAAAATTGAAACTAATTTATTGTTTCATAAAATCCTTTATTTACGTGTTTTTACAACTGTTTTACAACTACGAAAATATTGCCTTTTTTGGTCAAGGTAGACTTCTTACTTCCGCCGTTATTTGGTAGCATGCACTTAACTATCTTTTTTATTTCGTAGCTTTTAATATGCATTCAAATATCCAATGACGTTAGCTCAGTTACTACGCAATGTTTTGTTTAAATTTCACAAATTTTTGAATATTAACCTTGATATGACAACGTTCTTTAAAAAAAGTAGAAAAATGCTATTTCATATTTGAGTTTCAGTTTGACTTTATTCATAGTATTAATAGAGAGCATTTATATTTAGTTTTTATTTTAGAAGAATATTTATATTTAGTTTATATTTTTGAAGAGCATTTATATTTAGTTTATAGAGTAGCAAGCACATCCTTAGAGTGGGTGTACAAGTAATAATTTACAGAGAATTTCAAACACCCGGATATGTTTTGAAGAAGTGGGAAAATTGAAATAAAATCATGCCTGCAAAGAATCCGGTTTCCTTTGGTAAAGAAAGGATTCAAAGAATTCAATTTGTTGAGGAAAGTTGGTGACAATATTTTTAGGGGGAAGGGAAGAAACAGGAGGCCGGTATATGAAAAAATATGGACTCCGAGCAACGCTGGGTTTTCAGCTAGTAAATTATACATCAAATTTTTTTATTTATATTTTTTTAATTTTTTATCTACTTGAAAATTTCGGGCTTGTGAAAAATTTTTCCGGCCGGAAAGGTATCACTAATGGAAAATGTTTTAAAAGTTTAATCAAAACTGATTTTAAAAACGCACTTTTATATGTATTCCAAGAAGTAACGAAAATTTTCATTTTAATTATTTTCTACTTTTTAGTCTTTAATTTATAATTCATATTCTAAGTATTATCGAATCTTGAAATACTTTTCTCGAAAATTCACTATCAGGGGGTGCGAATCGTGTGAAATCAAAATTTAATTAAATTAATCGATGATTGAAAGCTGAAAATATTAATCTAGAATGTTGCCATAGAGAATACACCTGTATCAAAATTACAAAACTTTAGTACACAAGGAAGTGAGTGGAAAATCGATTACAAAATTAAATCTTTACAAACATGAAATAAGTCAGCTCAAATAAAAGAAGTTCCTATAGAATTTCCCTCTGCAAAGAGATTTTATGACTACAAAGATTACGCCTTTAGAAATCTTTTCTTTTCAAAGGAATGTTTCAAGAGCGATTTTTATTAATTGCATTAGATTATTATTGATGATAAATTTCAATATTACGCTAAAAATTAAGTATATTAGTGACTAAATTTATGCACTGAAAAAAGTTGATGTGACAGTTCCGCAGTGCCTATGCACGAGCCCTCTCTGCTCATAAATAGAGTCATTACGTTCTCTAATTTCGTATTTAAGCCATCCAGAAGAGCTGATTCAAAGTTTCTATAGAAAATTTACAGCAATAGAGAAAAGTCTACGTATACGGATACCAAAAGGATCAACTGGAAATTCTAAAGTACGTTTGCGGCAACAAAGAAGTTTGCTAATACGGACACTAAAGGGATATGCTTTAAATTCTAGAGTTAGTTAACTGTAACAGGAAAGTTTGTTCATACAGATTCTACGAAGCACATTATGAAGCCACCCGTCACAGTCAGAAGATCAAAATCTACACAATTCTGAGCCATCTAAGTAATTAAATGTTGACTTAACATTACTAAAAATTATATTTTCTTCTAATTCCCAAGTCAGAATGTATCTTGGTTTAATATCAGCTTCGGTATTTACTGGACATTAGAGTCAGAACCTTTCCTTTTTACGAACCGTTTTGAGTCAGAAGACGCCATGATCTGTGTCTGAGTTTCCGTTTGAATGGACATTTTTTTGTTCTGATAAATTTACTGAATAATTTCCAGCTAACGTCTTCGGTAATAAAATTGACAGTGCAGATTTTAAGTTCATTCATCTACATATAAAATGATAAATTAGAACTTTTCTTATGACATCTCTACAAGTTCAGTTTGACTTTACAGAAAAATCTTAGCTTCAAATGGTGTCTGCACGCATTGCATGACACCAAAACTTAATTGAACTCTGAAATTCTAATTTATTCAATCATATTATAAACAATGCCAACTTATCCATTGGGCTAATTGACCTGAAGCCCAGGGGCGCCATTGATCCAAAGGTATATTATTATTATTTAGTATATTATTATTTACTATACTGAATTTTATTTTAATTTGAACCAAAACATTTTTTCATTATAATGTTAAATATGAAAATGAGACGATTTGCCAAATTGTAAGGCGTTAATCAAAGAACGGGTGTCTTTTTCGTTTCTCAATTACTTTATTAGGTTGATATTTTCTATGGGGGGGAGGGAGGTTTAGGCGCTCAAATTCCTAGTTACGGTTCTGGTGGGTGCCAAATTACTTTAGCTCAGGGCGCTCCAATTTGTTAAGACGTCCTTGGTTAAAAATAGGAAAATGAACTCTAAAGACTAGAATTTAGAAAGTATGCAATTATTTCTTTAAGTGCATAGTAACATAAGAAGTGGTAATGGATTTAAAGGGATTTAGGCGCGTTGCTCTAACAATAATTCAAGAACCACGCATTTAACTCATTTTCTATGTCGCTTTTTAATATAGTAAATTGAATTAATGTATTAAGTAAACCAAACCCAAAATAACTGGAAGAAACTTTAAATAGAATACATCGTATCGAAATATAAATAGAGTACTTCTCAATTTTCTACCATTTACGGAATCACATTTAACTATTTAGAGTGAATTAATCATTTGCAGGTTTCTTTTTGTTGAACACAGATTTTCCCCCATTAATTCGTAACTTAATTTTGGGTTATTTTCCATCCCATCCTAAATATTCCTAATGTAGCGAAAAGGCAGGAGAATTTTCGAAGGTTACATTAAGGACATCAGAGTGAATGAATGTTAAAACAAAAAGAAAAGAAATTTGTGTCACTAAATTTAAAAAGGAACTCGTCATGACATGAAACAGATTCAGAAATCACTTTTTCAAAAGAAAGATATTATAACGATTTGAAGTAATATATTTATCAGTAAAAAGTAAATTCTCCAAGTTAGTTATTGCGATCATTTACATCTAATTTGTTAGATTAATCTAGCTCATTTTGTCTAGCATATCTAACAAGTCCAGGAGTCAAGGAAACATGATAAAGAGGTGGTGGTCAGCTACCTTTTGTTGGTTAAAGCGAGCTTGGAGCCCATAGGAATAACCTGAGGTTGAAGTCTCACTTCGTTCCAATATATTCTGGAAAGTTGCCTTCCAGAAGGACTTTCAAGGGAAACGGGCCCAGATTTGTGTTTGTATTTAAGGAAAACCTCCAGAAGCCATCCTCACCACAGCGAACGATTGCTAAAAAGCTTATCTCTACACCAGCTTTCCCACAGTGCCGGTTAAGTGCACAGGTAGAGAATAGAACACATAATCTTCTACCAATTCATGTCCCTCAGTCATATCCTGAATGAATCTTTAAAGTCATTGGCAAACATTATTTCTAATAATGTTAGCATATTTAAGTTAAAGACCAAGTGAAGATTTAATTACCTTTTAAAAATCTCTTTAAATTAGAGATGTTACGAGAGTAATTACAGGCGCGTATTCTTGAAAGTTCTGCCCTTCTTAAAAACAGAGACACAAGAGAAAGAGTGCAGCTTACGAAAGTACTTATTTAAAAGCGCGTGAGAGATTTATGAGGTTCCGAAATATGAAACACAGATTTACATCTTCATTTAGAAGTTTAACCTAAATATAATAGTTAGTTGAATTTATCTATAACAGAAGAAAGGATTAAAATCACCACTCTATGAATGGATCAGGAATAGAAACTCAATTATTATACTTAGCTTAAAAGTAATTCATCCCATGCGCCTTCAATAAATAGCCCATGCAATGCAATAATCCTGAGAGAGCCTATATATTCTAAAATTGTGTTATTAAACAGACCGTACCATTCAGATTACGTTAAAGATTTTAAAATACTCCTTGCATTAAAATCGTCTCTTCAAAGTTGAACTTATAATTTTATACTCAGTTAAGACCGCTTTGATATCGGAGCAAGTTTTAAATACAAAGCCAAACTAGCAAATGAATTTATGTATAACAGAAAGAATAAAAAACGTCACTTTTTGAATGATTCAGGAATAGAAATTCAACTATTACTTTATCTTAAAAATAATTCACCACATGCATATCTTCAACAAATAAACTTTGCAATGTAATAATCTTGAGAGAGTCAATGCAATTTAAAATTGTTTTATTAAACAAACTGTACGATTCAGATTACGATTAAGATTTTAAAATACTCTTTGCTCTTAAAATCGCCTCTTAGAAGCTTAGCCCATCACTTTCTTAACCGACAAGCATTTGTTGATATCGGATCAAGTTTTAATTACAAAGAAATAACAGGGAGCTTCTCAGATATCACTGTAGAAGAGAAAGTAGAAAGAGCTTTAATAAAAACCAACCTCCCTTCGAGCAGTGCAGATAATTCCTCTGGCTGTTCAAAGCGATTCGCCTTTCCCAGAAGCATTTAGAAAGGAAGAAACTCCTCGCAAACTATCTCACCTAAACTTGCTTAAGCATTGATTTATAACTCCATTTACAAGTTTAAGTAAAACGTAGCAGTTGAATTTATCTATAACAGAAAGAATTAAAAACGTCAATTTTTGAATGAATCAAGAATAGAAATTCACCTATCACGTAAGTTTAAAAATAATTCACCACATGCATATCTTCAATAAATAATCTTTGCAATGTAATAATCTTGAGCGAGTCAATACAATTTAAAATTGTGTTATTAAACAAACTGTAGGATCCAGATTACGATTAAGATTTTAAAATACTCCTTGCTCTTAAAATATTCTCTTAGAAGCTGAGCCCATCATTTTCTACAAAGATAAGCATGCTTTGATATCGGAGCAAGTTTTAATTACAAAGAAATAACAGAGAGCTTCTCAGATATCACTGGAGAAAAGTAAGTAGAAGGAGCTCTAATAAAAAGAAACCTCCCTCGAACAGTGCAGATAATTCCTCTGGCTGTTCAAAGCGATTCGCCTTTTCCCAGGAGCATTTAGAAAGGAAGAAAATCCTCGCAAACTATCTCAGCAATAATTAAGGCAGAGACGAGGAGGAAACAAGAATATGATAGTCGGATTTTTCATTTCTTCTTCTTCTTCCTTTATCGGAAGAAAATTCTAGTTTCTCGCCATTAGAGAGATTATAATGCGAAATAAGTTTTATGTAAGCAAATATTTTTTCAAAGATGTTCTATGTTTCATAGAAGACTGGTGTAGTTTTCATCCCACGTTCTTGCTCTCTCTCATTAGCTATTTTAACCGAGATAGTTTGTATTTTTTGTCTTTATAGAGTGCGCGCAAAAAAATGTCCCGTTTCTTTTGATTTGTTGAAAGAGAGGTTGCAGACTCAAAGTATCGAATTTCTTCTGGCGATTCTTTTAAAATAGTCTGGAAGTATGAAATAACAGATCATTATAAGCAGATGAGACACTTAAAGCTATTTTGGGATAGTTATTGATACAGACAGTCGAAACACGTTGATATGCAAGAAATAATTTTTTTATTATACAAAAAATGACATAAAAAAGTCCAATAAGAAAGATAATATAGAAAATTGTAAAATAAAGATAAAATAGAAAGAAAAAATATTGTAATAGTAAAAAAATCTATATTTTGATCAGTCTAACGTTGTATAGCACCATGAGTCCGAAAAAAGTTTTTGGAGTTATGTCTCTTTATGAACATGATAACTCCAAAGGAATAAGCTAGGTTAATGGAATTTGATATGTAATTGTACCCCAAAACTGTATATTTGTCTTAAGTTTAAGCGAAATCCCCCAAAGAGAAGTCTGTCCATGTCCACATATTTGCTATAATTCAATAATGTAACAAGCTAGACAAATAAAATCTAGCATATGGACATATCACAAGAATTGTATATATGTATCATATTTTGAAGCAAATCCTTCAAAGAGTAAACTGTCTGCTCCCCTATGTGTGTGGATGTGAACACAATCACTTAAAACCCCAAAGACATAGATTTAGGAAATTGGATATGTGGTATTGACACTCAAATTGTTGTCAAATGTTGGATCCAGTCGGTTAACAAAAATAGGTCCAAAATACTCATTTGATTATCATTACTATACATCGAAGCTTAATACTAATAGAGCGATGTTGTGAAAGTTCAATAAGAGAGAAGACAAGAGACAACAAGAAGAGAATATTCATGTTAGTGTTTTTGACGAAGTCCACTCAGATTTTTATTCTTTTATATGATCCTGACTCTGATGT
>BGPR01000229.1:710378-737442 GCA_013235015.1 Araneus ventricosus
AAATTCAAAGTAAATAATTTTAAAAGGGTATTATAATATAACAAAGGCTGAAAATCGATGAAACTTTACTCTTACTTCCTTGTTAAACGACAGCAATTTTAATAATTGCTTCAGTCTCGGATGCTTTACTCCTGTTTCACTGCACACTTACGATAAAGGCAGAATAAACAACTTTACATCCTTCGTTAATGATGCTACCTTCAGCATATTTTTGGATAGAACATGAGGACCATGGTAGTTATTGATTGGATTTCCCAGAATTACAAAGACTTAGAATCGTAAGATGAAATTTCATCATTATAATTTTAAGACTGGAGAGAATAGAGTGTCTTCTTAGCTTTCTGAATAAATGGTTTTGCTTCAAACTTAGACCTGTGTTTTTACAGTGGACTTGCATTTTGCATTTTAATATGAGTCACCATAAATGTTTGTAAATTTGAAAATTCGAAAATGAGAGAATGAAGAAAATGTGATTTTATTTTTTTAAATTCTCATATATGAAGCATACAAGCACAGAAATAAAAAGAAAGAAAGTATTTCACTTCGAGATTTTGATGAATATGCACGAGTCGGACTTCTAAAAAACCATTTTTTGAATTATAACTTCTGCGCACATGATAAATCAAAAATAGAAGTTTGGCCGACGGAATTTGGTATTTATTTATTTATTACCCACGCCGAACCACTCACTCATAAGGAATGAAGCGTTTTAACGGTTGACGGAGAAGAGTACAAAATTACAAAAGTACGAAATTTGGTATGGAGATTTTACACCAAAATTGCAGATTTTTCTCAAATTTTAGGCGAAATTTTCCACCGGAAGTTTATATGTCCCTCTGCCTGCGTGCTTACGAACATAGCAACTCTAAAACGCAACGAGCTATATTAATGAAATTTTGCATATGATTTGATAACTAAAATTGTAGACATGTATTAAGATATGTACTGATCATTCTCAGATACGAAAACCTTCCGCGCTTTCGCGCATGCGCCAGGCGTAGTTGATTTCCTCAAAACAGGGGTGAAGTGAAAAATGGAAGGTTTACGATAAACGGTTTCCATTTTAGTTAGCAGTATCGAGAAACATTTTATTTTCATTTATGGATTTGCTGTAAAGACTAATTAAAAAAAGATTAACTAAAAAAATACGCCTAATCGGACGAAGGTTATGACCTAACAAAGAACTCCGGAAAAGTGCTCATCTTACTCGTTGCCTGTCACCCCTTTCCGTAGTAAAATCTCCCAAAAGTGCTAGTTTCGTGATTTTCAAACGAACAATGTTATTATTTGGTAAGAGTTGCAATAGTTTGATTGTGTATTGTTCTGCCTATTCGTGCTGACGTGAATTACAATAGTTCAAAATGGGACAAGCAAGATACCCATCTTGCTTGTCCCATTAATTTAGTATGTGATCTGTATACGGCAATTGTAGGTCTGTGTCTAATTTTGGACTAAATATGTCCAAAAGTAAACTGCCGATTTGTCCGTGTGTATATGAGCAAGATAATTCAGAAACGCCAGACGCTGGATGAATGAAATTTTGTATGTTGTTTTGACACCCAAATTCTGGATTTATATCAATTTTTTTAACCCACACCGGTGCGGCTCACCCGAAAGGGTTTAAAGCCTGAAGCAGACCGGTGGGGAAATATATCAAATGTTGGACCCAATCAAGCAGGGAGAAGAGGCTGAAAATATTTTTTTCATTCTTTTCACTATGCGAAGAAGCTGAACACAAAACGCTAAGAGGAAATCGAGCGGATAACCATTCCGCTGGTTATATTAATTTTATAAAAGATATTTTAAATCTTGATTGTCCATCTTCTTTTAAAATTTATCTTTTTTGTTACAAACACTAAAGAAAATTTTAATTTTTGACTTCTGTAGCACAATGAAGTCAATTCATCCCACGCAACACACGCCAAGAACGCCTCACCAGTTCGATTCTGCAATCATTTCGCATCTTGTAGAGGAAAAAAGAGAGCGACATAATATCAGAGTGAGACAACGTGGAGGCAGATGATATGCACGGTTAGCAGATGATATGTGAGGTTAGCAGATGATATGCGCGGTTAACAGATGATATGCGCGGTTAGCAGAAGATATGCGAGGTTAGCGGATGATATGCGAGGTTACAATTGTCATATGATTTAGAAGTCATGTTATTCTACTCTATTACTTTGATGTTACAAGCATACCAGGTATTATTTCTTCTTCAAAACGCTTGACGTGGAATTTTCAGCCGTTTGCCGGTTTGAATAAGTGTTAGAGTTGAAATGGACATTTGCTCCTTTCAATTTGCATTTGGATTTCTCTAGATATTATTCACTGCCGGAATCTCATCTGCTTTCATATAATGGTTTAATAGTCAGTAATGACCAATGCAAACGCACCACCCTAGATTTTGCCATATTTTATAAACGGGGTTCACGCAATATCAGAAACGATGCGGGGGATCTGTTCCTATTGCAAACTGATCAAAAGTATCTTCTTTTCAACTGTTTCCCTACTTAAATTTATAGTACCATATTCTTAAAAAATATTTTAAACATATTGAAAGATATACTGAAATAAGTTTTGTCATTTTTAGTTTATTGGCATTTGAAATGAACTTACCAATCTGATGAATTTTACAAAGAAGCACTTACCTAAAAAGAAAAAAAAAGTTGCTTAGTTACATAATAAAATAACATTTTGCAAAAACAAACAATCAACTAGACATGTTCATAAAAATCATTAAACTACCATTATACATTCCCATAAAAAATATTTACATGCATTCTTCCAGAAACAACCGTTGGTGGTGCAGGTATTTCCGGACAAAGCTATCTAGCGAATCGACAGCAATGTAGTCCTTTTAGTTTAATTCATTTACCTGTGGAGTGGTCTGTGAGGTAATTCAGGAAAAGAGAGAGGCATAATAAAGTTTAGTAAATGCACATAAACTTCACCATTCTTTTTTATTTCACGAGAAAGTCTACAACTATTATTCGTAATCATTCCAGAATCATTACAGCATGTTTCTTTCCTAAATACCGACCTGCACAGAAGAATTCTGGAAGATCATACTTGTTAAATGATCAGTTTAGTTTAGTTATATTAACGTTCCATTTTCAAGCAACACTAGGGCTATTTTGGGATGGACCTCGTGACTTTGTACCTTGGTCAGATGGCGAAGAAGACTCCTGAGATAGCACCTCAAATTTCCGTACAACACCAGCGGGAGAACGCTTGAGCCACTTCAGATTTAACAAGCACCAGACCTACATACACGGCGGATCTTCAGTGGAATCAGGTTTCGAACCTGGATCCCTCCGGCACCGAAGCCGAGACTTTATCATGGCCTGATAGGATACATTTGTGTGTCAAAATTATATCGATACTTCACGGAGTAGCCCAAATTTAATTATTAACAATATGACTATACGTATAATTTAGAATACGGGAATAAAGATTTCTTAATGTTAATAAAGCAAATATGCTGATGCTCCTAATGAAATGAAGATTTCCAATTTTGGAAACAAGAACAATTTAAGATCTTGCTTTCAACCTTTAGTTAACTTATTGGGAAATAATATTTGCTATTTAAATTTATAACTCTTTCATATGTGCTCGCTAAATCAAATAGACCACGCATGTCGGAAACCACCAGGGACTGAACTTAACTGTAACCAATTTTAATTGAAGAGAACTTTCCTTCCCCGCCACCAGGGTTTTGTTTACTTGCTCTCGTTTTGGCGACCAACTATGCTACGCGCGTTTTTTTGTAATCCCCGTTATCTAACCTTTGTAAATGTAAAATTAATCATGTAAACTTAATCATTATTAAATATTTTTATTCTTAAAGATTTACTTCCTGACTTCATACCTGCCACGTAACTGAGATATTTCAGATTCAATTAAAGCCACTCCAGTATGAAGCAAACGAGATACGACCAAACAAAGGTAAGCGATTTTACTTACCTATAAATTAAAGATGTTTGCATCGTAACAACACAAGTGCATCAATATATTTCCATTTATACCAGCTCATGAATCAAATTTAGAGTTGGTGGTTTTAAACTTTACTTCAGTTTTGATAAATTGGTCATAAGGAGGTGAATGAATTTCTCATCTTTGAGATAACTCAACTGGAAAAGTCACATCACAACTAAGTTGAGGTTTTCAACTGACCATTAAGTATGCATTTGATTTTGGCAATGCATTATTTCAATCTCTTCTAATAATAAAAGAGAATGTATGTGTTTGTGTCTGTGTATGTGTTGGAGTACTACCGGGCAAACCGCTGGACCTAGAGCTACTGAATTTTGTACAAACATATTTTAGAGGGTGGAAATGTGATTGTTTTTCGAAGCCTTTTTTAAAATTGTAATTAGAGTTTTAATTAAATAAAAATTAAACGAAATTTAGCCGTTTCTCTTTGATAACTTCGAAAAATATTATAGCGCAAAAGCTTTTCCTCCATCTGAAAATTCAAAAAATCTTGCTTAATATGATACAAATTTAGTTCCTGTTCAATTTTTTTCTGATTTTAAAAGTATTTTTAGGTATATTTTACAAGTATATTTTTCACTGTTGCAATGAAATACAAATCATTTTTATTGTTAAAACAAATATTTTTCTCTTATAACTTCCTTCTTATATCTCTCTTATTTAGTAATATTCGTTCGAAGTTTCTTGATGGTACCTACTCCTGTACTTGGAATTTTGTTCTAAAGCGAAATACATTTTTTAAAATCAGCAGTCTAATTTGTTTATTTTAATGAACACTCAATGATTTTATTCATGGGTCATAATTTCATAAAAATCAATATTACTTGAAATTTCCAATCTAGTTATCGTTCATAAATTTTACATGATAGAATATATATTATATGACACCATCAATATCTTGATTTTTAATGCCTAAGGACTTAAAAACTTTCAAGAATTTTCTTATTTATCAATTTTCAGACATAGTTCTTTGATGGTACAGCGCTTTCGCTACAATTCTAAGACAAAATACTTTACTTTTTGAGAGATATTACTAACAACTCTGCAGTTTCATTTGTGTGTTTTAGTGAACACTCAACCAAACTTATTCATGATTCACCATTATCCACAAATAATAACTGAAGTTAAAATATACCATTTCACACGAACAGCATAGTTACTTAAAATCTTCTACGTACTTCAATCAATACTCCTCATATCATAGTTTTGTATACGACCCCTGTTTCAAGAGACTCCATCAATACCTTGATTTCTAATGCGTAAGGGCTTAAAAAATTTCGTAACTTTCTTATTTATCAATATTCAGTCACATTCTTTGCTGGCACAGCGCTTTCGCTACAATTCTAAAACAACTTACTTTTACACATTACTTTTAAGACAAATTGCTAACAAACCTACAGTTTCATTTGTGTATTTTAGCGAACACTCAACCAACTTATACAAGAATCACTATTATCCACAAATCAATAACTGAGGGTGAAATATACCATTTCAAAATGCATCGTTATTTAAAATCTTCTATGTAATTTCCGTCAATACTCCTCAAATCATAGTATTGTATACGGCCCCCATTTCAAGTGACTCCATCAATACCTTAAATTCTAATGCCTGAGGGTTTAAGAAAATTTTCAGATCTTTTATATTTTCACTCTGGTAATTCCTTTGTTATTCTTTTTAATTCCGCCACGGAATAGAAATCCCCCCCCCCCTTAATGCAAGAGAAATGGAATAGATCGCTTTGGCGACAGAGCGCGTAAATGAACTAGCTCCTTGATTTGCATAAAAGGAATTGTTGTTTTTTCTGCAACTTTTTTATTATCTTGCTTGAAGGTAAACAGGTCGATAGGTGGAATTAAAATTAATTTCGAACTCTGCTGTTGCTTTGTTCCGTCGCTGTAGAGTTATTCCGAGCAAGATTTCGATTCCAAATGCATATCTTATTAGGAGTATTTCTTTACTCATCATATTTCACAGTATCTGATGTTTGCCTTGAACAAACGGGAAGTGAATTAATATGTTTAATTTGTTCGATAAGTGAATTAATAATTTGTGTCTAATTTTCATTATTAATAATACGTATCATCAAAAGATAATGAAATGAATGGATCAATAAAATATGCCTTGTTATAACGAAAGTTAAATTAATAACTATAAATTAAAAAAATATTTCAAGTGAAATAATGAACAAATGAAAATGTCCAACAGAGGAATGGCATGACTGAGGAACATGAATCGGTGGAGGAAGGTTGTGGTTTCTACGCTTTAGAAACGAATGTATTGCTGCAGTTGGAAAGGCTGCTGAAGGGAATCCTGGTTTTCCTCCAAGCGAAGCACAAATGAGGGCTAACTGACTCTGAAATTCCTCCAAAAAGGAAACTTACCCCATATATTGGGAGTTAAGTCATATCTCAGGTGCTACCTAGGTGTTCCCAGTCGCTTCGAATAACAGAAGATATCACAATTTTCCATTATCATGAAGACTTTACTAGGCATGCTAGACCCAGAAAGATTGGAACTACCAATCTCCAAAAATCAAAACAATGATTTGACATCCCTATTTATTCAATGCTTAGTAATTATGAGTATCAATGATTACTGGCGTTTATATTGTCTTCAACAGAACCACTGAACTTCTTGGGAGAGATATAACAATGAAAACTGCAATTAAGTAGAAATCAATAAGATGTTGCATTTGCTATATTATTACCCATCAACACTTAGAGAGCAGATAGAATAATAATACGTTACTGAATTGTACTGTGAGAGTGCTTTTCTTTACAAGCAACATGAATGAAGTCGAGTACACCGAAAAATGTTCTCAAGTAGGGACATCCAACCAGTTAATGTATTTTCAAACGAGCATCTCTGTATGCGATTCAACTGTGATTGTTTTTCGAATCACTATTTTAGGGAAATTAGGTTAGAATGACCGCCTGTCAGCTAGTCAAAAGCCACTTCACGGCCTGAAGTCTAGAGCTGGTCACAAAAAACAGTTAACCGATGAGACCGGTTTATTGACTAAACAGTTTTGTTAAGACTTGTTCAATTGATTAAAATAAAAAGCCCAGATTAAAAATTGCAGATATTACGAAACTAAGACTAATTTGAAAATCTGTAAGATTTCTAATGTCATATACAGAGTATTAGATAATGCAATTCTGGAGGGAGGTAGAATGTTCAGATAAATCGGAATCATATAACATTGTAGGGACAGAAAGTCATCGTCAAGTGCTAATGAGCTGAAATCACTAGAAATAAACACGATTAAGTTTATTAATGGAAATTAGGCACATTTGTGAAATATCCAGATGTCGCAGAAAGTGCTCGAAGTTGCATAGACGAGTTGTAGCACATGACTACCATCGTCGCATTATGAAATCATGATCATTTTGGGAGATTCCCAGAGTATTTTGTGCGGCTATAGAGGATGAGTGTGACAATATTCTCAGCACCGGCATGGGGGTTCTGTATATCAAAGCTTTAAAGTCACCCTGGAAATATAATAAGAAAAACAAATATATCTGTCATTTTATGGAACCACTATATCCTCTCCTTCTTTGTACAGAAGACACATACTGATGAGCGTCATGTTTGAAAGATGCGAAGGCCGTGTTATGTTGAAACCATATTTCATAATGAAACGACTTCCATGCTTGTTGTATAATTTAATATCTACATAGCTATGCCGTGCGCCTTTCTGGAGAGCCCGTAAAGTTTCAAACATCCCCATCCGTTAATTTACATCTTATAAACATAAAAACGAACACTAAACATCACGAATACAATTAAGACGAACACAGGGTTGCTGGATCAAAATAGCAAAATAATGCCAAACCATCTCAAAAATAAGTTCAAAAAAGGGCAAATATGAAATACTGATTGAAACAGTTATTTTCCCCTCATTTGTTATTAGCCGTAGGCTATCCTCCATGAAAAGGAATCGCACTAGATTGGCATATGAACAATACTATTTTATTAGACTAAAATTTGAGTGAAATGTTTTCAAAAAGATCTACATAAACGGCTTTGCAAAAAAGCCCCCAAAAGGCCAAAATTGAATTTGAGGCCAAATGAAAATTCCTAAGACCAAGGGCTTTGAAAAAGGTCGAATTTCTAGAATTTGGTCTTAAAAAGGCCAATATGGCAACCCTGGACGAACATAGAAAAAGCATATTTTAAGAATACACTAATAAATTCTGGACAAACACAATTTCAGAACAATTTTTTTACATGAACAGACGATTTTAATTTTCCGTCAGGAACACCTGTTCATCTAAAAGTACCAGAAAAAATTTCTCGAAAAATATTCGGAGGCTCCATCCTACCAGATGTTCTGGCGTGAAATGTTGAACTATTGAATGATCCAAGACAAAGCCTTACCGGTCAGTGTTGGCATAAGAGTTCTCCCTCGATACCGAATGAAGATGAAGTTTTCGATCCAGCGCTTATATATAATTTTAATTCTTTTTTGAGTCCAACTAGAAGTCAATCTCCAACCAGAAGTTTTTACGTGCCCTATATGCTTGTATGACATGAGCATGTAATTTTGTTGGCTATAATTCCTTTTCACAACAAGATGCTTCAATAGACTTGTGATAAAATTTCAGTTCCTGGAGATAGTGGAACGTGGTTTCGAGGTGTGGTTCCACTAAAAATGCGTTGTGCATGGGAATCTGGTTCAATTTTCTAGCGTGGAAAAAGCATCCACTGGTGTCGTGCGGAAGTTTGAGCAGTGGAGTGCAGCTCAGATATCTTTCTTGACATCTGACCATGGCTTACGTTTCCAGATAAGATGATAAGAGGAATGATGTGGAAGGAGCTGCCCAACAGGTCACAAAATTAGACGTTTATAAAAAAATCAACGGGAAATGTGCGTCTTGTGTCTGTCTTGTCACATTTCTGCATTTCCGCTACCAATTTTGAAATAATCAGGGCTATCGTAATGCCGTCATATATATACGGGTGCGGATTAGAACATTGACGTAAAAAGATAAAACGCCAAGAATTTTTCTATAATCTTCCACAAAATATTAATGGAATCATTGTAGTTTTAAGCATCACTCTATCTGGATTCTAATATACATAACATTAACATCTAATGTGTTAAGTTTTTTGACTGTATTTGTTTAATTATTCGGGTGATTAAATATGAGGTTTGCATACCGCCTGATTTACTTTCACTACTGTACTGTTATGTAAGAACTTATTTTAATGAATACAAAAGTGAAATGTTTGTGATGCAGTCTCATAACACATATCTGATAATGAGATTTTACGTCACTCAAAACAATCTTTACTTAGAGATTTTACATAATAACCATTCGTAAAAGAAGAAATTTCTTTGCTTTAAAGACTTTAATAATCGTTGATGAACTCTAGTTCAATTTCGTTACGAAAATAATATGAAATTCTCAGATTACAAGACACCTAGCAATTAAGTCTTGCTATCTGACTGCAGTCTCTGTTACACGGGAATATCTGGAAACATTATTTAAATTTATTAAATAAAATACCAAATAAGAAGTTTTAGAAGATCTAAATCCCAAAATTGAATTTTATTAAAAATGATATAAAATATCTGCTTTAAGCATTTATTCCTGCTTATTCAAGCTCGGCTTTTTAATTGGAAAGGAACTATTCACCTTCTTCATACCGTTTCGTTATTTCTTTCACTCTCATTCCCTATTCAGGAGCACTGATAATTTATGAAACGGTATTTCTACTATTTATTTCCCTTTCAGTTCAGTCTCGCAGCATTTCATTCGCCAAAGAAAAATCTACGTCATTATTTATCCCTACTTCTCTGTCTGAAGAGGGAAGGAAAGAAAAAAGGCAGCAGGCAGATCCAGATGAAAAGCAAGAGTTTCAGCACCGTGATGACGTCTCTAGCATTAACGTCGGCGTCTATTTTTTTCTCTTTCTCGTTCTAGCTGCTTTTTCGCACCTCCACTTCTACCTCCCCATCAAGGGAGGTAATTATTGGGAGAAGGAAATATAGATGAAGGTGCGAAAAAAGAAAACCTACGAGGGAAACAAATAAATAAATAAATGGAAGGAAAAAGAGGAAATGTTTTTGGTTGCTATCAGCCATTCATGAGATATTTTTTTCTTCTCCGCAGGGCATAGACGACAACATATAACAGAATCAAAAGACATATGGTTGTTTTCTATCACTCCTGACTTCTTACACCTGCCTACGGAAATCATTCGTCATATGAAGATGCTCTTTGTTGCAATATATAGAATTGTATTTATGATAGCCTATCTAACTCATCACGAACAGAAGGCCTGACTAATTTCTGTCTTAGAAAGAACACACATATTTTAAAGAATATTTTCGTGGCTTCGACGTTTTAGGGACTATGCGAATCAAAGACTGCACACGTAAGTTAAATCTAAGAATTTTCAAACCACAACTACACTTTCGATGCAAATGAAATTTTATTTTATTCTTTATTTGTTTTGATTTTTGTTTCGTCATATTAACGCCCTGCTGTTGAAGCAACACGAGGGCTATTTTGGGACGTATCTCGAAATTGTGCACCAGAGTTAGATTAAGAGTTCGACTCGACTTTTGAGCTGGCACCCCTTTTCCCAACTTCTGCACCAAGAGGACGTTTGACTCACGACGTGCGATCCAGGCTCACATACACGGTGGATCTTTAGTGGAATTGGGTATCAAACCTGGAACCCTCCGGTCCAAAAGTCGAGACCTTGCCAGGCCTTTTATTTGCAGCGATGTCAAAATATCTTTACATATTTGTCCTAAAATTATTTATTCACTTTTATCTTTCCTTTCCGAAGGACCACTTTGTCTTGGTGGTAACATCTCGGCTTCAGGACTGGATGGTTCCTGTTTCAAAAACCAATTCCATCAAAGATCCCTGTATACACGGGCTTTGTGCACGTTAAATCTGAGGTTGAGAGTGAAAATTCACCCCTCTCAGTCGCGTGGTGTGGAAGGTTTGAAAGATCTTCGCTCATGAGCTGTCTTCTGACTATTCTGTTTTAGAATCCCCAAATATTTCTAATGTTCCTTCAAAATGAGACGTTAATATATCTACACTCAAAAATGCTGTCACTTTTGAAGGTTAATGTATTTTCTTTTCTCTAAATGTATAATATTGTTACGAAAATCATTCGGTGGGTGAACGGTGAAAGCAGTCCAACAAGCAGGAAATTGGAGAACGACGCTTTATTCAACGAATATTCTCAAAAACACAAAGCGCAGATTACAAGAAAACAGCACTTGTACAAATCAGCAACACAAGCAAATAGAAAGTCACAAATAATAGCAGAAACAGCACTATCAATAGCGTTCAGCGTTTCACAGCTTACCAAATCGCTATGTTAACAGAACTCCAAAGAGATTTAAGACGTTTAAACACATTCAAATACTTTCACTCGTCTCAGCACCTCCGGATTTTTATACCTTTTTCCGACAGGTTGTGATGTCACATAGAATCATCTAGTACATTCGCTATATCCCTGTTCCTAATAGAGATAGGACGAAAATTATAGTATTTGCGAGGACCTTCATTTTGTCTCCAAAATGGTCGACAAGATCGGGGGTCATTGTCTTCCCCTCCCCTGGCATCCAAGAAAAGCCTCTATAAATGTCTCAGTCCGACCTTAAGACTAACATTGTTGGGAAGCGACATTACACGTTCATAACAATATAGCATCCAAGTTTTAGAATAGTTTCCAATTCTGAATTGTGGTAAATAACAAGAATGACAAATGAGGCGATATGCGCTCTGCGAGCTTTTGTAGATTCATCAAAATGTTTGATAATTAAATCTTTTTTTTGTATACTTCACATACGAGACAGTGATAAAAACGAAACTTCTGAAATTTCATTTAAAACTCGTTGAAGCTATAGAGAAACTTGTTTTGAAAACTAATATTAGTTAGTAAAAAATAATGATATTAAAAAGAATTTCTCAGATCTCCGATTAGTTTATTCAGAAAAAAATATCCCTATGGAAATTAATGTTATTGAAAAACACTTCTTGTGAAAAGAGTTTTTTGAAAGAAGAGATTAAATTTATCTTTAGAAAATGCAGTTCACAAAGCAATTCCATACTTATTAAGCGAAAAATAAATTATGCATCTTAAGATTGAAAATGTTGAAAATAGAATATTTATTACGATCTTAGATGAAGTTTATACAAAATTATAAAGAATAATTTATCGAGTGCAATGAAGTCATTATCAATTATGCAAAAATCCATCCACCAGATCTTGAGAGTTTATTCTTTCGCAATTCTCTTGATAATATATTCAGATTAGAGGAGATTCATAAACTATTCTAATTTATGGAATTTTCCTGTTTTTACCACTTCTGTGATGATAAATAAATTTAAATATTACTGAGATATTTCATAAATCATTCTGGTCATTCTGGGATTGTGTTTGTTTAAAAGAACAATATGGGAAACCAGAATGGCAAAGGCTTCAATATATTAGAATTGTTGATTAAGAATAAATGCTAAGATTCTGATATCTTATGCGAGAGTGTCTAAGGATTAAAAGATAACAGTTTCGGATTCAAGATAAATACATTTTTCATATCTGAGATGTTTCATAAAGCATTTATCACGCATTTCACATGGAAATAATTCATTCTCTTGTTTTTTCAATAAAGGCATGGCATTGTATGAATATTAAGTGTTATTTATTTCTTGGAGTGAATGAAAATATTATTGAAGACAATTTATTGCGCGATTTATTCCATAATTGATAGATTTAAGTAGAATATATTAATTAGTTTGAACTGTTTGGAATAAGTGAGGTAATTATTAAAGCCACTTTATTGTGAAATTTGTTCCTAAAATAGGAAGACTTATATAAGCCATAATAATTAGTTCCAGAGCTTGAAGTACAGAGTAATTATTAATGCCACTTTATTGCGAGATCTATTCCTTATATTGAAAGATTTATATAGCACAGTTAATGACAAATAATTTAAATGATAGTAATGGTGACAATTTAATCTGAAGTGATTTATTTATTCAAAGGGAACATGCTACAGAGATGACTCCATTTACAGAGTGCATGATCAAAAACATATAAAGAACACAAGGCACGAAGTGAATTAAAACACAAAGGAAAAAAAAGTAACTGCAGAGAATACAACAGTTCAAAGGTCAAAACCACATTAATTTATAAAAATGCAAACACATAAATGTTTTAGAACGAAAACACGCAATTACAAAAACACTAAAAACACACTGAGGTTCTAAATGTCCACGTTGCACACCGTCACATTAAAATTTTTTAAATCACACACAATTTTTTAAAAATTTAGAACATTGAATCCATTAAAAAAGCATAAAAAACCATTAAAAAAGCAAGGGTCAAAAAGTCAAACACACACAAGCACAAGATCAACACAGAAATAAGAAAACGCATAAAAATCTTAATATGTATAGTTATAGTCAAGCGTAAAAAAAGAAATCAGGTCATGTATTTAAAAGTCGAAAAAAATTCGATTTAAAAACAGTAGAAGACATATGATAAATGCCCAGTTCATCAGCGATCCTGTTAAAAGTCTTATAAAATTTATATAACGAGAACCTGTTAATATAATTAAATTTTGAATATACATTTGGAAAAAAAACTTTGGTTCCTTAAAGATCTGGCAGGCACAGCGAAATTTCTAGAGCTCAGTATAGCAGTACATTCGATCAAACCATCAATAACCTTATAAAAGAAAAGAACACAAGAAACATCTCGTCTGGAACACAAACTAGCATATTAAACATATTAAGTAGACATGAAGAATATATATCTTGTAAGTAAATTCCATTTTTCTTGTAAAGTAAATATCGCAAGAAGTTGGTTTGAATTCGCTCAATAATTTCAATTTTATTTAATCACCATATTCCAGACTGGATCGTACATGAGCGTAGTATAAAACCTACAGGTCAATTTCACTCGAAAATTCCCTAGTTTTGCGTTTAAGAATTCCAAGTCTACGATAGCTTGCACGTTGTTTCATTTTTTGACTTCATTGCTCTTCGTGCATGTGGGAAAAGGTTGTGATATCACAGTTATGAATCAGACAAAGTGCCGTTAGAATATAGCGTTGTGCGGTTATGTTTATCATGTGACTGCGACGTCACAATAGTTGATTATGTATTAGCATAATTCTGCGGATTTTATTCCTAATATCGTTCAGTATCTAACATAAGAAAGTTTGTACCAACCTTAATAAAAAATTCTTTATTTTTTGTCGAAACTATTTTGAGAAGAAACTATTCCGTTGGCAAAATCTTGACTTTGGGATGAGATGAATTCCCCCGACTTTCCAAAAAGTAATCCTGGTACATTGAATATCCCTTCTAGGGAGAAAAATTCTAACATTACTGAGATAATGCAGTTTGGCAAGAGGATCGGCGATTCCTGTAAGGTCCTCGTCATTTTGGTAATTAAATTACTAAATATAGTGGAGCAAATCACGTACGAATGATACAGCGAGCAACCAAAATTGTAACAAAACGACGGTTCAGCGAACCTTGATATGCATAGTTCTCCGAAGCAGACAGACAGTAACAGTTATTATCCCCCCCCCCTTCACATTTGAACGGCAGTACCAGCAGTCGATCTCCAATTATTGCAAAGAGGTTGTTTTCTTTGATGAACCATGTTTTATGGCCCGTTGGATAAATGGACGGTGACTTATATAGCCAGAAACACCGAAGCGCAACCCCCCGCAAAGACTGGAACACCTCGCTTTGCCAAATAGTGGAAGTTTACAGAGGCAGTGGTAAAGTCTGGAGAATGTTTTTGTGTCTCTCCAAGTCCACTTATCAGTGTGGGAGCTCTTTGGAGCAATTTCAGTACGCATAAATTCTTGCATATCACGCATATCCCTGTACGTAGATGTTTCTTTCCTCAACGGATAGCATCTTTCACCACGGCAAAGCGACATGCTACACAGTTGTGGAACTACTTCGATCGACTTCTTCGCTCTCTAGATATTTTACTAAGCACCCTGCAGTATTTTTAGTGATATTAGAGTCACTCCACATTTCTATGAATATCTTCCAGCACCTTGGTGAGTCAATTTCATCCGCATTCTTCCAGCATTAATGTGACCCTGCATCGCTTAGTATTCCGTTTCCCACATGACAAAAACCCCAAAACAATTAAGAAGGAAAAGTACACTTTATCGATTCTAAGGGAACAGGTAACAAATAAATAAGAAACATGGTGATTTCATAGGGAAACACAGTAAATCAGAGGTATGCAATGTGTGCTCGGTCTAAGTTCGGATGGTTTCCTTAAATCCTTTTAGCAGTAAACTTTCCTATGCACGCCAAAAGATTTTTAATGCGAAATTATCTTTCTGACTCACTTGAGAACTCTCCTAAAACTCTTAATGAGATTCAGGCTCAGACAAAAAGTAAAGACATTGCAACAACTAGGTCTACTGATTAAGAACAATTATTATTTTCTGAACATGAAAGTAGCCTTTGCCACAGCAGCAGCTTAAGACACACTTTCGGTATATTGATGCATTATGGTTCTAGCACGAGTCATTTACATAGGCGTTCCCTATCAAATAGCGTATGCTAAGCTGGTTCGTCATCTCTGACCCTTTGCATCACTATGCGTGCAGTAATTTTAATACCCGAAACACTACAAAGTCGTAAGGCGATCTATGCTTTATTACACTAAAACTCTCAGAGTTTCTCACAAGTAAAATTGAATCGTCGATTGCTGAAACCACATGAGTCAATTATTTTTTTCAAAATTGAGTTTATGCTGTCCTCACACTCTAAAGGGGTATTTACATAATGAGTGATGAAATGACAAGAGTCAAGTAAAGTCCCATTAGAGGTATATAAAATCTGAAAAAAATTTTAATCATTGATTTAAAGAATTTTAAAGCTTCAGCTTTTTTAAAATCAGCTTTTTTAAAGCTCCCAATAATTTTATATTATTGACTCATGCGATTTCTGCAATCAACCATTCAATTGACTAGGTAGATTTGACTGCTGCCTTCCAGCAAAAATTATACGTAAACTGAAATGAATAATATTCTATTTTAATAAAAGAAAAATTCTTTCAAATTGCAGTTTAAGGAAAATATCAGATATACGTTTTAACATTATTTGCTAAACATGATAAAGCAACTTTAGCTTTGAATCTGCTGAAATATAATTTGTTATAAAATTCAAAGCTGCCTTTCCTTGCAACCAATCGCAAGCTCAATTTTAACTACCAACTGACATTCTAGCATATTTTGTACAACAAGTGGAATGAAATCGTAACTTGAATAGATATGTAATGCGCAGGCGACGACAAATAATGGCAACTGCTGACGCAATCTTAGTTTCCATGGAAACAGCCTTTACTAATGAAAATGCAGAGGAGCTTCTTTATCAAGTCAAATGTGCAAATATCGAAATGGCTTTCAAATTAATGTATTCGCTGCATTTGAAATAAAATCGAACTGTGCGAACTTAAATTATCTTCTCTTATTATTGATGAATAATTTTAGAAGGTCATTTCGTTTAAGATATGCAAGCCTGTTTCTTTCTGGAGCTCATATTTCACATCGATTGCATCTTTTATTTGAATGTTTTTTTTTGATGGAAGATTTTTTGTAATAGTTTCTTAAGGATATGCTTAATTTGATTATCTGTGGGGAAAACTAATCCAAAACTCTAATCAGTTCTTTATTAAAATAGTTAAGAACTCATTAGTAAACTGAGCAGATTTTAAGTAGTAGCGATATTAGTGGCTTGAACCGGAATAATTTCTTGTAGACCTGGTGTTATTTTCAGCATTTAAAATGAGCTAACTAGTTAAGAAAAGTCAGTAAAAAGTGCGGCTGAAATAATATTTTTGTCATGGTAGACCCGTTGTTCTTTCTAACGTATAAAATGTTCTAACTAGTTAAAATGTTACTAAAAAGTGTAGCTCAATGAATGTTTTTACGTTGTAGACCCGTTTTTATTCCTAATGTATAATATGTTCTAACTAACTAAAAAAGCTACTAAGAAGTACAACCCAGTCAACATTTATCCATGGAGAATTGTTAATCATTCTAACTTTGAATATGTTCAAACTAGTCAAAAATGTCTCTCAAAAGTGCGATCAATAAATCAATCATTTTGGCATGTTAAAATACAGGGTTAGCCTAAATGATTCATCGGGTTTCAAAGGACTGTTTATTTACAAGTATACGATGTACAAAGACGGGTGATACATGAAAAGATACATACACTCACCAAGTTTCTGGCACATACTACAAATGTTCGATGTATGCTCCCTTGGTCACCCGGCACACATCCTAATGGCAATCCAGTTCGGTCCAGACGTTCAATAGCATGTCTCCGTCAATGTCCATCACAGCAGCAGTGATGCGTTCCTGTAGTGCTTGCTGCGTTGTTGGAATCGCGGGTACATACACTTTGTCCTTAACATAACCCCACAGGAAGAAATCACATGGCGTGAGATCTGGCGACCTGGGGGGCCATGGCAACAGAGTAACATCATCCAGACCAGCGCGCCCTATCCAGCGATGTAGGAGTTCTCTGTTGAGAAAGTCTCTGAAAGTCTGACAATTGTGCTCCAGGGAGGTGGAGCCCCGTGGACTTGGAATCTTGGAGAGTGTATGTATCTTGTCATGTATCACCCGTCTCTGTAGATCGTATACCTCTCAATACACAGTGTTTTGCAACCCGATGAATCATTTAGGCTAAACATGTAGTTCAAATAGCAAAAGCGATTACAATACAAACGAGGCATAAGTAATCAAGGCATATATTTATTCTGTTAGTAATTTTACGCGTAAGATAATATTATATTTGACTAATTATTTAGAACTCTAGAACAAAAGAATGAGACACATCGATCAATATCCTTTCCCGAGATAAACGATAAAATGAAATGTGAAAGACTTTATTTTTTTTCTTCTCTTTTACGATTTACTTTAAAACCAGGTAATCAGGCAATTGAAGATGTTTCAATTCCTTTGTCACATGACCATAGACATTCTAGTTCATGAGTATTTCACTTGGCCCATTCTTTCCAGTCATTTTTCACAGATACCCATTTATTTAAATCCTAGACCAGTTACTGTATCGGAAATCGGGAGAAAAAAGCAATATATCTTCTTTTTCCGATTGAATAAATCGAATTATCTTTAAGTATTGGCAGGTATACAGCTTACTTTGACATTTAAGGGATATTTCATTTTGGAATTCGCTGGATTTTGTATAGAAGGATCAACCAATCCGTCAGGGATTCAGGTAAGTCTAAGAATGATAGTTAACTATTTCAAGTGAATATCTAATATGGTTTCAACTCTGTGTATCTAGTTAAAAAATCTTTTCAGACAGAAAGGGTGGAGTTTCACCGCCAAAAATGCAGTTTTAAAGTTATTTTCAAACATGGAATTTTTAATACAGAATACTGCAGAATTAAAGATAAATTTTGAAGTTAATGATCCTACTTGGATTGAAAACCTATGTATAATTTTAAAAACAGAGGAAAAGTAAAAAAAAAATTAAAAATTTAATAGGCACATTTAAATTTTAAAACGTGTTGCTATTTGATTCGTTGAAGACAGAATCGATCTTAATGTTTGGAAAATCTGAAATAAATCAGCAATTCTTTTGTCATTTTTTGTACTACTTTGAAGAACAATAATGTTACACATTTAATTTTATTGCTATATTCTTCTGAATTATTTAAAAGAAAATATTTGTTAAACAGATGTTGTCGCTTCCTCCAATTTGTTATGCTTTTTTGCGCTACATCTCTAGTAAATTACTGTCTGATATCTGAAAGATAGTATTTATTTAAGTTTTCAAGCATCCCATTTCATCCAAATATGATGTAAAAACTAACTGAAAAAGTTATGTATTGAAGAATCCGTTTTGATAACATAGTTACAAAAAATGTATCAACACCGAATATGTTTGTCAGGTTTTTTTAAACGTAAAATACTGAACGTAAATGAAAATTGAATGTTGCAATATTGAAAGTAAATGACACTAAAAATTGAACAATAGGAAAGTGCGACATTTTGCAGCTTATCGCATGCTAATTATAATTTTTGTGTATCTTTTTAATTCAAATTAGAGTTTTCACAGTAATTCAGTTTCTTGATACACAAAGCATATCAACGAAAAAGAATTAACTTTTTTTTACTTAGTTCCACCAAATTAATAGCCTGAAGGAAACGAAAAAAAAAAACAACTCATGACAAGAAGAGTTTCATGTGACGACACCACTGGAGTGGAAGTCCGATTTGGCCTTGAAAAAATGCAAAATAATGATGCTTTTCAAGAATACTTTTAAAAGACACTGACCCGCATTTTTGTTACAGCAGAGAAAATTCAAAATCCGTCAGTCATACAATACGACGACAGTAAGGAACAGAAGGTTATTATTTACACAGTGTCAACTTCAGTTGTTTTGCAAATATTACTAATGTGACCAATCGTCCTGCTTTTGAAAGTTCTGTCTTTTTTCTCTTCCTTGAAAAATTAATTCAAAAGGAAAATAAACTCTTTTAAATTGTTAAAAGGTGGATGGAGATATTCAGCAGTACCAAAAATGAAAATATTCCGTTTTAAAATTTAATTAATCTTATTAAATTTATGTTGTGCTGCATTGAACTAACGCGGCAGTTGAAAAGGTTTATTCTTTTTCTAATGATGTTTGGAGAATTGAGAAATTGAGTTTGAATATTCATACTCTAGCTGCAGCACTAGCTGCAAAATTTCATATGGAGGACATTTCTTGTTTAGATATTTTCAATATATTGTTAGAAGATGATATATTGATAAAAATATTTTTTGAAGTGGAAAAGTTCTCGGTCAAATACTAATTAATAGGCATGTAATCATAATTACAATATAAAATGTTACAAATGTTTTTATTATGCATCTATCATATAAGTGTATTCTGTATTATTGTTACAATGAATAAAATGCTTCTTTTATTTATGATAGGTTTTTTTTCTTCAATATATTTGTGTCCTTCTTTTCACTGTGAAAACGTTGGTCATCTCAATATTACAGAATTTCGAGACGCTAAGGACAGTTTCTCGCTATATATATTTCAGCACGTCTAGTGCAATACATCGTTTTAATAGTGAACAGTTTAGTCTCTCAGGAACACTCATGTGCTCAGTTTTTCTAAGTACCTGAGGATCAACGTCGTTTTTTAATATGAATTCCAATGATTGAAAATTTAGAAGTCAAATTACTGATGCCAACATACGTAGGGCCGTACCTGAAATTGAATGAATAGTTTTAAGCCAGAAACAAAGCGATTTTCTTAGAAAATTCAACCACATTATGCAGTCTGATTAAAACCGGCGAAAGTAATTTTTTGAGAGGGACGAAAGGCCACCTTACGAATCAAAGCGCCTTGACTCCAAGAAAGTAGACTAAGCAAGGAGATTCACAGACTGCGATATTATTTATTGAGAGGGCGCGTGACAGTTTTATGACTTTCCCGAACATGATAACTTTGATTCGGAAAACCGGATGAATTTATGCTGACGGAATGTAGATAGTAGATAATGGTGGTGTGACTCTTTGGGCCCATCTCTGAAGACTCCTCGTACCTCTGTAATAGGGACGGGGGCTATTTTGTGGGGATCACAGTGCCCTGTCGTGGCGGCCGGTCTTAAAGTTTAAAGTTGTTTAAATTAAAGTTACTTAAAGTTGTTTGGCTTGAATTTATGCTGATGGAAAAGATTAAAACATCAATTTATGATTGGATCAGGAATACAAGTACTGCTATTGCGTTTATTAAAAAAAACTGTTTATCACTCACGCTCGCTCGCACGTATATATTTAAGGCCCTTAAATGATTAAAAAATTGTTATGAAGGACTAGTTTTTTGTCGCATAAGCTTAGTCACTTGCTCCATATATTAATTGTATTAGTTAGGAACATAAATAACGAAATAAATAATTAATACTTCTTATTTATTTCCGATAGTTTTGTTCATTAATTTTTCATTTTTGACGCCGACAGTATTCTACTTATATCAGTCATACGGCGGAACTGAGGTTTAAATACACAACTATCCAGTTACATGTTCAAATCTGAATTAATAGGTAAGCGCACCATCTAAATGAACAGTTTCAGACTATTTTTTATATACATATGACAGCCAGAACATCAAGGGAAAAACAGTTTATTCTCAGTCCGTATACCGACGATTGAGCCCTCGCGTTGAAATAAAATATCGCTTTTGAATAAAACTTTTGAAGGAGTGTGTCATCGCAGGTTTTTTCTTCCTAGATTCAGAAAATTGAAAGACATTCTCGAGTAAGAGGCACATCTAATCTTTTTTATTTTCTTTCAGTTTTCCGTTTTTATCCCTTTTCTTTTCTCCTCGGGGAGGTGAAAGGAAATCCTCTTGACTTCAGATAAAATATTTTGCTCCCTGGAGTCCACGGACTAGAAAATAAATCACTCGCAGAGATGCTTCAAGAAGATTGTTGGATGTCCTATGATTAAACACTGGAGGATTTTTGTTTTAAGAAAAATCTCTACATTCGCAGCGGAGATGAAAAGTATCTGGATAACATACCAAATAACATGGAATTTGTTTATAGATAGGTGAAACAGTTAACATTAGCGAGAACACACCAGTCATGACTTTTCCTTTTTGCTTCCTAATTATTGCAGTTGTAATCCG
Organism: Araneus ventricosus; assembly: GCA_013235015.1. Lineage (NCBI taxonomy): Eukaryota > Metazoa > Arthropoda > Arachnida > Araneae > Araneidae > Araneus > Araneus ventricosus. Next base: position 732,054 of record BGPR01000229.1, read on the forward strand.
AAAAAAAAAACATGACCGAAAGCGAGTTACTATAATTATTTAACTATTTCTTTCTTTTTGCGTTAAAGTTTTGACAAGCGTGACAGAAGTCATAATCGTTTTACTCATATGCAACATTACAACAATAATTGGTTGCCAAAATACAGCTAGATTAATTTATCTATAATAATATTATAAAAATTGATTCTTAATGGAAAAAATTATTGTTATTATCGATTTTTTGATGATAAATTTTAAAGATGTATGATAATTTTTTTCTATTTACAGTAATCAGGGTTTGCAGCAGGATTAGGAGACATTTTTGCATTGAAATGCCTCAGTAAACGGCAGTTGGGCAAAAGACCTTAAAATCTTAAGGGTATCGTTCTGTAATCTCTACTAATAATAAAGGAGAATGTGTGTGTTGGCGCTGGACCTAGAGTTACAAAAGTTGACACGAATAATCTTTGGAGGGTGGAAATGCGTACCTCAGAGCAGATTTTTTTGAAATTTTAATTAATTGAAAATCAAGCGAAATTTTGGCGTTTTTCTTAATAACTTCCGGAAATATTACATCATAAAAATAATTTTTACAGTATCTGAAAGTGCAAAAAATTACCTTTCCTACGATATCAATTAAGTGGCCGTACAATCTTTTCTTTAATTTTAATAACCTTTTAAAATATTTTTTGGCATAATTTGCATTAATACTTTTCATTATTGCTACGCAATTCAAACCGTTTTCATTGTTTAAACAAATATTTAATTTCGTGTTTCTCTTTCATTGTTAAAAGCTAAGGTAATAATATCCTAATACATTTTGCTTCCATATTTTATTTCATCAAAATTTTTGTGGAATCTGTAAACCAAGCTCTCTGAGATATAAGGTATATGAAGAAATATATGCAATAAGCTGAATGATTATGGCTGCTATGTTTATATTCTTTTTTCAGCAAGTTTTAATTCAGAAAACATGCTGCTGGCCATAAAATGAGTTGCGCCATTTTTATGTTGAAATCAAATGCATATTTTGAAGAAAAATAAGAAAGTGAAGATGGCGCTGACAACTTACAATTAGATAATAAATGGCATAGTCAGTTATTTGACTCCATTAGGAACCTTTATGTAGACAATGAACAGAACAGGTGCGAGGCCACTAAAAGAACATTTCTTAAATATCTACTGCTATCTGCTTACGTTGTTAAGGGAAACATGAATATAAAATTATTCAAGATTCAATTTAAACTATATTCCCGGCGAAAAAGCTGGTCGCCGAAGGCGGCTAGTTATTACTATATCACAGACAATCATATGTTTCAAAGCAAATTATAAATAACTGATAAGGCCGCAAATTCCCCATCACTGGTTTGCAGCGTGATTGCATGGTTTCGTAGAACTCGAGTTCTACGAAACCATGCAACCATGCGCATTTACTGTTAAATTTGATATCAATAAAAATTTTACGACTAGCAAGAAACCATCACGAAGTGATGCCGTTAAATATATTCGTGCCAAAAATATTCTTCAAAAAATTTAGAATTCCACATATATTATTACGTTTTTCATTAAATTTTCAAGATTTTCTGTATTGAAAAAAATAGTATATAAGGTTTTTGTCCTCATTGAATTGAATTTAACAATGGTCAGAGAAACGGGAATAATTTTTTTTCAGTTAGGTCTTTTTGATTCGTTCCAGACCGGGAATTGCAATTTTTAAACAATTTCTTTTAATTCATATTTCAACGTATCGAAAAGCTGAGCTTCGCTGCATCATCTGCTTTTTTGGATTATTTTCAAATTCAAGAAGGCAAAATCGTTTAACTGTGACAAAACAGCTATAAATGGATAGAGACTTATCTCTCCGATTTGAAAGAGGATGCACAGCATATACGTATGCTCAACAGCTAATGTGCCATTAGAAGAGGAAGAATATGTTTCGCAAAAATATGAATTAGGTCGTGAATTTTAGCACCAAAATTGTTCTCCGGTGAGCACCACGAGTACGTGGATAAGAAGCTGCCGGTTAACTAAGCGGGTTCTTGCTTCTCCTGGGGATACAGTAATGGCGAGGCCTGAGTTACTTCTCAACTATGACGGGATGCACATCCTTCGGGATGGGTTGAGCCGTGGACCTCAGTTTCCAACTGCCGTCGTGGCGACCGTTCTTCAATTGTTTCCTGCGCGCTTCGGCAGGCCGGGGGCAACTCCTTTATGGCTTAACACCGAGTTACAGCTGCTAAGAAACATTAAGGTATCCGACTGGTTTAAAAACGTCGTTTTTGATGAAATTATCAAAAACATTTTTATGGCTTAATTTTGTAGCCTGTTTAATCAGCTTTCTATAACTGTCTCACTTTTTACTCTACGTGAATTGCAAATGGAGTTACAGCTGTTTTATTACCGAACTCTAAGCATTATTTTATGTTGCATGAAAACTTTAAATGTGTTTTTTGAGAAATGATGTTTTTGAGGAAAACTGTCGACCGTAACAATGATTTCTCAAAAAGTTATTGAAGTATTGATATGAAATTTTCTGAGATTGTTTTCTGTAATATGCTTGATGTTTTCCTCTAAAAACTAAGGTCAATTTTAAAATCAAGTATTATTTTTAAGTGCTTGAATATAAACGAAAAGCATTTTTTATGAAAAATTACCAATTTAGTAACTATGTTCGGCTACATCTCAAAACTATTCTGAAGTACAAGAAATATTTTAGAGCATAACACAGATAACTGTCATAAAAATGTACTCCTACAAGGATTTATGCATATTTAGAATATGATCTTGTCTATGGCTGTTAGCGTAAGGCAAATATTTTGGTCATTTTTCTTCAAATTTCTCAGTTTTTTCAAAAAAATATTATTTTGAAATCCTAATTTTACAATATTTTCATAGTTTTAAAACATATGCAGTTGAAAAATAACATTAAAAAATATATATAAGTTATTTTTCAAAAAAATATCTCCGAACACAGTCGGATACCCTAATGTCTTTTGGCGTTACATCTCGCTATTAATTAAAATATGCATAGATATTACTTTCAGAAAAGAAAACCTTTCACAACCGTAATGGCATAAACTTTACAGATTCCATATAAAAATTCTGACATTGTCTGCATCAATAACTTGTATATAATTAAGATTTATTTGCTGAAAACTATTAAGCGGATTCTATTACTATAGTTTGTGGATGAGAAAAGTATTGTTACTCTAATACTTCCCTAGTTTCTGGCTGTTAATCCTCTTGAAAATAAATTCGAACTCTCACCCAGGGGCGAAAGAGGCTATTCGAACACCTGCTTTAAGAGTATCAATATTTTTTTCTTGGAAATGATGACATTCTGTTTCTGTCAGTCTTATTGCGTTTGTACTTGGTACCACTTAATAGGTTTATTTTTACTGTTATATCAAATTTTTTGGGGGGGAGAGAAATTTTAAAGTTGAGGTGAAATCTTTCGTAATTTCCAAGCAAGATTCCTGAATTTTTCCACAAATAAAATTTCAACAACTGAAACTTTGATGCATATTAAAATATTCAATCTGTGTTCTAAAGTAAAATAGCATAGCGATATGTAAATTTCTGTTTGAAAAATTCACCAAGTCAGATTCTGAATATCAATAGAAATTTCACACTTTCTTTGAATTTTAGGTGCAAATATTTATGGAATGCAAATATTTTTTAATGTATTTAATAATGCTAGTATAAATGTTTTATGCTTTTCTGTTTTAAATCAGGATTTTTTTAACTTTAAATCATATGTCAAGCATCTGTTCAAAATGTTCTAATGTTGAATGATGAGGCATTATCACAGAAGGAGTACAAAAATTTTGAATCTAGTCGAATGTTTGTCTTCTAATGAGCAATATTATATAAAATCCCTTTATTATTCATTATTTTTTATTTATGTTTTGGAACTGATTTTTCATTTTATTCTTTCCTTCAGTTTGACTTTTCCCCCAGTTTTAGGTGTATTTGATTACTTTGCTTTTTCGATTTCATGACGACATATCTTATTCGAGCAGCGGAAACAAGATCAATTTAATTTTTAATTTTCCTTGCATTTATTTATATTGTTATTACTTTACTTTGTGTTATTATTACTAATCAAATTCATTACTTCATTTTTTGTTCTTTTTTCTCATTTCTTCATTGTTGATTTTTAACTGCAACTTTGCTCCCAAGAGTTTCGTCCCACGCAACTTTTAGATCACATTTCTTATTGCAGTCCTGTAAATGTATGAATTTCGGTGATTAAAAGGAGGAAAATACACTTAATTCAAAAACGTAAATCGCGAAGGACGTGATTCATTCCTACTTTTCCCAGAGAAAAAAAAAACAGTGAAAGAGAATCAAGTATAAATTAGAGCAAAAAAAATCTAATAAGAACAAAAAAATAAACAATGCAATTCTAAGAACCGACACACGAAATATATCCCATAAAATCTTCGAATTCTTCCGGTTCTTCTGAATTCTGATTTAACACGAAGTTTCAAAAATGGTTTCTGTTCAGTTTAATAAAAGAATTTCTGAATGCTGAAGAAAAAAAATTTGTAACTTTTCATAGTAAAAAGTTCTTGGGTTATAATTCATTCAGTGTCAAACATGGACACAAAAGCGCCAAACATTGGCTGTGTTTGTGATATTCTGGATCATAGAAAGGTCTGTCAAACTTCGAATATTCGCAAATTATTATTATTAATAATCCACCAGGAGGGAACCTACCAGATAAGGCTTATGGTTACGCAAATATACAATCAGTATTAAAATCAACATTTTCTCTTACCTGTTAGAAAAGGACTCGAAGACAGCATTTAGAGATACTCCCTCCCAACACGAAATACACACAGCACGAAGACAAACATTAGATAGAGACTCACAATATACTATATAAATCCGGAAGTAGCACGCAGCATCACCAGACGACACTCTTGGACTCAGAGTTTCAACAAAGTATTTTCTCTGCGTAAAGAATTGGAAGGTAGACAAATTACGTAAAAGTTGTTTCTCAGTAATGCTTTATCTATTGCTAGTAAACCACTATAGCCGAGAAAGAAGACTTCGCATGTAAGAAAAATAATTTACAGGCAATTACACTTGAAATTTATCGCACAAAATTGAAATAACATTAAACAGTAAATTAAAAAGAGTGTTAATGAATATCCCAAAAAATTCCTTATCAATATATTCATCCAAATATCACATTAATAATTGAAATATACAACCAAGAATACATTCATGCCCAGATCAAGAACTGAAAGACAAATTCTGTAAAAGTTGTTTTTCAGCAATGCTTTGTCTATTGCTAGTAAACTATAGTCTATAGCTCAGAAAGACGAGTTCGCATGTAAGAAAAAAAATTTACTGGCAATTTACAGTTAATTATAGCTGAAATTTACAGCACAAAATTGAA
>BGPR01000229.1:737452-804941 GCA_013235015.1 Araneus ventricosus
TACAGCAAAAATCAATCCGCTGCTCACAACCTCTTAAATCCCTCTTCTTCAGCATATTGGGCCTGGAGCTCAATTACGAACAAATCGATAAAACTTTATAATTAGAATATTGGTATTTGCTGTTCCTTTGTCTTTTTCACGCTTTACGCCCTGTAAACATTGATTGGCCAACGCACAGAGTATTGAAAAATGTTGCAAATGAAACTTGGGCTATGAATTTGAGATTAATTATCGACTGGTTGAAAAAATATCTTGGAAATCGATTATCCATTCATGTGCATTTGTCGTTTCCTAATGTGCTTCTTTTTTCACTTGTAACAGATTGTTCAGTCGATGTCGATTGTACACGTGTTGTAATGATATTTGTGTTGAAGAAAATGGTATTACGTATCTAAAATAGAGATTATAGAATTCAGAATCGATTAACGTTTCTGGAATTAATTTCCTTTCTAAAAATATCGAAACATTAAAAATTGTTACGGCACTTTTTCATTTGAGTCTTTTCTCATTAAAATATAGATACATCAATAAGATGCTATAAATGATCGGTTCACATTTTAGGTGCTCCTCCCATACACTCTTGAATGAAACTTTAAATTAAATAACATAGCACATTACAAAGCACGTTTGTTGGATTTGTAATAATGGAGTCAATTAATGCTCGAGTTACACACTTGAAATAAGCCACGCCAATTTAATTTCGGGATTCATTGCGTATATTGAAGAAAATGTCATGAAGTCTCAGCACAGCACAGAACAAGGTGTCGTAGAGTGAGATGCTAGATGATCCACGCAGTTACGCTTTTCACGGATCTCTGATGTCACGCGAACTGTTTATCAATTCCAGATTAAAGTGTAATATTAAAGTTATACCTGCATAAGCTGTTAAAAATATAACTATACTTCCAAATATATCGAATTAACAAAATTCATTAATCTGCATAATAATGTAATCGATGAATATCGTTAGACTCAAACACACTTACACATAGTTCGGATAAATCGACATAACACCAATTAATCTGAATAGTGGACGCTTCGTACCCCTGAAGCATACTGTGATCAACCTCTCCAAATACAACAAACGATTCAGTACATGTGTAAGATTATATATTCGCAACTGAATATGCTTTGTTGTGTGCGTGCGCGTGTGAGAGAAACATTCGCTAAAGCATGACCCATTTTCCTATATATTTTAATGCGCATATAATGAATATACACTGGTGTCCAAAAGCTAAGTTATAAACACATATTTCGAAATTATTCAGAATTAGCTAACATTTTATAAATAGACACTAATATTTTAAAAATTGACGCCTTACATTATTTGGAGAAAGGTCAATACAACGCAAGCATCTACGCTACGTTCGTGCCTTTTAAACATCTAAAAAGTAACGTTTTTTTTAAAAAAGAAGACTTAAAATTGAAAAGTCTTCTAATTTGGGATTTTCGTCTATAAAAGAGTGGCTCTTAGAAAAAAATTCTCATGACTGACTGATTATAGTAAACATGAGTTATCGGTGTCGTTTAAACAATGAATTAAGATGGAAAGCCGTCTGAAAGCTTGCTGGTGGCCAGTCTCCAGCGGAAGTCGCCCGATGGTTAAAAATGTCTCGAATGGTGTTATTCAGATTGCAGAATCAGTTCCAAAATACAGGTACCATCATCGGGTAGGCTTTTAAGGGTCATCCAAGGCTATGGTTCCTGTAGATGACAAATACGTGTCATTAAATACACTTCGCCTTAGAGAACTAAAGTCTGGAGAACTCTCTTGGGACTTTTGCTTCTGCGACTGGAGCAGTAATTTCTAGGCAAACTACAAACACTCGGTGAGAAGTGACATGCGTTTCTTTCAACTCATCGTAGAAGAGGGCCCATTTTTTGGGGAACCAGGTTCACCATTCTTGGACAAGAGAGATTGAGACCATGCCCTCTTCAGTGATGCGCCGAGATTCAGTATAATCACTCTGAAATTTAGAGAGAATGTGGTAAACGCTACTATTCCTCCAACAAAAGAAAAAGCAATAATTTCGATGGAAGTGGGTTCCTTGTGTGGAGAGGGATTATGCACCTCTTTATGTGACTCTGCAACCGCCGAGCGGTACTAAGAAGATTCATGTGAGGTTCTTAAATCTTATGTGAGGTCTTTCCAGGGAGCTTTTGGCAACGATTTTATTTTTATGATTAACAACTTGAGTTTACACAGAATTCAGTTTGTGGATGATTTTCAATAGAAATAGGGTATTCGCCGAATGTAGTAGCTACACATATTACTGTCCTATAGAACATATTTGAGATGCTGTAGGAAGAACATTTGTACGAAATCAACCACCTCCCAGGACCCTTCATGATTTTAAAACCACTCTGTGAGAAGAATGAGATTAAGCATTAATTAACGACCTCCTTTCCATCCTCAAGGCCACTGTAAGACTAGTAAAACTGAGCGGTATGGTGACACTCATTATTAACCGGACGATTCTGAAAATTGCAGGTGTCCTGTTGTGGCCAATTTTAGTCTCATATGAATATTTAAAAAAAAATAACTACTCTCTATTATGCTATTTTACTGCTAGCTGTCTAATAGTAGTGGGCATGTGTTTACCAAATTTCATTACATTAAACCGACTATTTTCTAGGTACCTAATGTTTAGTGCTTGTAACTTAACTTTTGGACATCAGTGTATATAATTGGAGAAAATAAATAGCTTTTTGGAATGAAAACGCGGGAATCCTCGGTCAGAAAAAACACCAAACTTTCAATATCATAATATATTTTCTCTCCCGATGAGCAACATTTTATAGCATTCCTTCAATGCTATGGTTTATATAGACGAGAAAGAAAAAACAAAACAAAAAATCACGTCGTGCACTGTACAGTATGTACGCTGACAAACAATTTAATTTATATAATTGCAAGTGAAGAAGAAACACTAGCCGAATAACAAAAAGCAGAGGGACTGATCTCCCCAAGACTTTCTCGTATCTACCCTAACACAGGTGGGGAAAAAAGCGAATTGGTCGCGCGTTTTATTTTGCGTCGAAGAAACAAAATATGCAATTTGAACGCCTTTTATTCAACCGATTGAAACGAAAATCGGGCACGAATCTACAATTAATGTTAACAGACCTCATACCAATTTTTATTTATTTAAGTCATAGCGTTTAGGAGTTATCGTGATCACAAGTATACGATTATACGGACCGACAGACAATCAACACTTTGACGGATTTGGTACAAAATTTGAAACGGACCTACATTCCTGATGATAAAACTGTGTACCAAATTTTATCCATCTAGCTATTTATGTTTTTACTTTCTCGTATACGAAGTACACAAAAAGAAAGTATTGTAATCGTCAAAAAATTCGAACTCGAGATTTTGACGAATCTTCACGTTTTAGACCTCCCTGAGTCCTAAAAACACAACTTTGAGATTGTCTGTCTGGCTGTGTGTCTGTGAACATGATAACTTGAAAACTATTAGAGCTACAGGAATGAAATTTGGTACGATCTTTAGACATAAATTGTAGGTTTCTATCAAATTTTCGAAATTTGGTATGTGATCTTTAGACATTAATTGTAGGTTTCTATCAAATTTTCGGCAAAATCCATCCGCGGGAAATATCTCTGGCCGTCTGTTCGCGTTCATGTGAACACGATAACTCCAAAACTTATATAGCTGGAGGGATAAAATTTGGTACACAGTTTTATCATAAAGAATGTAGGTTCGCATCAGAGTTTGGACCAAATCCGCCAACGCGTTGATTGTCTGCCTGTCTGTATAGTCTCATGCTTCTGAACACGATAACTCCTAAATTCAACTACTTAGGTAAATGAAACTTGGTATGCGATCTTCTAACATTAATAGTATATTTATGTCCAATTTTCATTTCAATCGTTTAAAAACAAGACGTTCAAATTGCATATTAGATTATCTTTATAACAAGGACAAATTGCGTATTGGCGCTACCTTCGAAACGCGCGACTACTAATACCCTCTTTTCGACTTAGGCGCGCGCCAAAAGAAACTAGTGGATAATCATTGTACTTTGGGTTACAGTAAGTTCGAATTTTTTATCCACACGGGAGAGAGAGGGTTGCCATAATTGTCAAGCATTCTTAGCAATCTTATAAAATGATCACGTAGAATAATAAAAAAAGATGCAAGACTAATCCTTTTTAACCCATTCATACTTTAAAGCGGATTGTACCTTCTTAATTATATCATTTTCTTCTTTCACATAAAAAATAAAATTGGGCGCAAGTCATTTTAAAATTACAATGGCGCAGAGTTTAGGAAGAACACAGGACAAATAGTAATCCGGTACTGAGTAGTGAAATACGGTGACAGTCCCGTATATATGCGGAAACCCTAGGGAGAGGAAAAATGACACCTTTTTGGGAAGTTTAGGGGAGACCACTCCCGCTGGTTGAGTTAACGTGTTCACATGAACACGGACGCACAGAGAGACTTGCCGTGGACAGATTTTATGCAAAGCTTGATAGAAACCTACAAAGTATGTGTAAAGATCGCATGCCAAATTTCATCCCTCTAGCTCTAATCATTTTTGAGTTATTGTGTTCACAGACCCACAGAAATAATTCCAAAATTGTGTTTTTCTTACTCAGGGGGTTCTAAAACGTGGAGGTTCATCAAAATATCGAATTTGAATTTTTTGACGTTTAAAATACTTTCTCTTTGTATACCTTGTATACGAGAAAGTAATTAAAAGAAATTATTCATCAAAATAATGTATATTTAAGAGTCATAAAGATGTACTTAGAGAAATGATTACTGATATTTGATGGGTTATGTAGGAGGTATTGTTTATCCCTCAGCTTTGATGAAAATTAAGCAATGGAAGTAATTTTTATTTAACTGACTAAGATGAAAACGATGGCGATACGATATAGCCTGTATCTTCTATTAATGCTGCTCATCACTTGAGTTAATTAACTCGCATTTGACGCTTCATTGGGGGACAATAGCAATGTATTTTGTTTTCAAATTTCTTCTGTCGGAATTTTGAAATAATTATAGAGCCTTTTTTACTAGCATACGTATGGTTATTATAGTCAAGGCGTGAATGCCAAGGGTAATTAGTTGAGCTAAACAAAATGCTTTTTATTATAATTACAGTTTAGTAAAATTCATAAAGTTTGATATTTCCTGAGAAGGTCGCATTAAAAAATGATTTTCACAGTATCAGACATGGGATCAAACGGAGTTAAATAAAATCTGAAAATCGCACTTTTAATTTATAAATAAGCAATGAACTTTGTTGATCGTAAAATATATTAAGTAAAATATGTAGTAAATAAGCAAGATAATGATGATCAAAATTATTTCTCAATCTGATATATATGTTGCTTAACATTTCAATGAAAATTCTAAAATTGATTAAGTAATGAGTAGGATCTTTTGTAATAAAATTTTATTTTATTGGTGTTAGCTCTTGGATCAATTTCTATCTACTTCGGAAGGGTTAATTACAAATTAAAAACTTTAAAATTTTTAAATCATTTTTCTCTAAATGTCGACGATTGATTTTTATTTACATTTTTTGATGGCCCAATTTATTCTGAAATACAAAGGATAGAAAAGTAGATGAAATTTACTTACGAAAATGATTCAAAGTTTTGCATAATTCAATAATTTTCGAAGGATCTCTTACAGTTAAGTAGAAGTATTCTCGACAGCGAATAAAGTCACCAATTTTTTAAAATAAGATCTCTCACGATTCTTTTTAAATTTTTTTTTAAATTTCCGAACCGTTCTATCATTGAGGACTCTTGTGTTTTCTATTTAACATTCTTCATTAAGTATTCATGCACAAATATAGAAAGCTCTTTCCAGAATTTCTTTTCAAGATTTCATTTTTTTTTTTGCCCGCTCTCATTCTTTATCTTTGTGCAAAGCAGGATAAAGAAAGCAATGGAAACTGAAATGCTAGAAATTGAATGAATTCAGCTTTTTGAGATCTTTGAATTATTAAATGCCTTTTTCTTTCTTTTAAGTACCGCGTTTCCATTTCTGACGTCTGTTTTTAAAAAGAGGAAGAGAAAAAAAAGAATTAGGCAAAGCTTTAAATTTTTAAATAACGAAGAAGTAAAAGCGCCGAGGACGCCTTGGGAATTAAAACTGGAGTTTTAAGTTTTTACTAAATAGGATGCGATGCTGCTATATTTATAACTTGATAAAGGTTTAGAAACTGTTCTTTATCATAAGAAAGGCGTTTGTAGATATTTTTTTCAAAGCTATGTTGTTCGTTTGAAATAAAATCGCAAAAAAGGTTTTTGTTTTGAGTAACATTACATTTAAAATGTAATAAACAATATCTAAGATACTTATACATTTTGAAAAACGATGAAAGCCATGAGCGATAAGAAGAAGATGAAATGTACTGAAGAAAAAGGCAAGAAAACGATGTTTAGTTGGTTGACTTTGTTAACAAAAGCATCAGTTTTCTTCAGCATGTATTGAAAATTCTTCAAATTGAGAAAGATAAAAATATTTGAAAAAGAATTTTACTATATTGATTAGGTAGTGTTGAATGTATTTTTGCGATGTTCAATTAGAGATATTCAATGCGTTTTCATAAATTAAAAATTTTTATTCGTAGCAACGGAAATCATTTCAATCATCAAAGGAATTCATTATTAATCAACGGAGCGCATTTAATTTTATTCACTAGAATTTGTATTCATAGCACAGGTTTGATTATTCAGTCAGAATTTCCCTGTATTTATGCACTGTAGAATTTCACATTTTTTATTTTAAAAAATTAATTTGGGTTGTTGTGCTTCAGCAAATATTAATCCATATATTATGAAATATATGTTGAAGCGTATGTAATGGTAGTTTCATATTTCCCTTATATTTACGAACAGAATGACAGAATTGTGTTGTTATTAAATTAAACAATTTTTCATCGAAACAGAATCTATAATATAGATTTTCTTAATTTTGAAATACACTATATGGCCAAAAGTATCCGGACACTTCAGATTTTCACATGTTTTAGAATTTCTCCAGAAAAGATTAGCTGACTGACATGACTTCGAACATGTGAAGAATAGACTGTAGCTCACATTTTACATTGAAGATTCTTTCCTGAAGGCAATTAGTCGACCGTCTACAAACTGATAAAGACAAAAACTGTTTTGGACTACCCCGCTTTACAGAATACTGATAACAAGATGAAACTTTCAGAAATAGTTATATTTAATGTGAATAATATGTACAGGAATTTTTGTAATCTCACCACAAATATTTAGGCAGATATAAAGGTTTTCTTAAAAAATCCCAAATTTTCCCTCCTATGTTTTGCTTATAACACGCAGAGTTTTCAGTTATATTACAGAAAAAATGACAATATGTTATAGAAGCATTTTGTAAAAATTTGGAAGAAAAATTTTGAATATTACAGGAAATATGAGTATTTTTAGTAAATAATGTTTTATTGCGCATGCGCGAAACATAGCGTAATTTTTCTTTCACAACTTAAAAGCCAGATACATAGGGAAACTTATATAAAAAATCAGTTCAATATTTTTAGTATTCAGAAAGATATCGGTATTACAACGAGCAGAATGTTATCTCCTATCGAAGAGAAGCTAAAAGATGAGGGGTTATACACAAATTGATATTTTTTAAACTTGTATCTTTGAATAGTTATATTGAATTATATTGCTTAAAATTTGCTGAATACCTATCAACACTTGTAATATTTGTAACGAATAAAAAATATATATTCGTAGAATTATTAAAGTATTTTAAGAAAAGAAATTAATTAGATAAAAAAAATTATTTGGCCATAAAAGAAATATATTTAAAAATATCGCTTGGCCGCAAAATTGTAATATGTAATTTGTTAATAATCATGTAAATAATATAATTAAAGTCATAAAATATTTGTTATTTATAGTGACTAATTAGCTGGAATTTAAGTTACGCACGTAATTAATAAGTGTTCATGGGCATTCAGCAAATTCTAATCACTATACAATTCAATATAACTATTCAAAGGTATAAGTTTAAGCAATATCAATTTGTTTACAACCCCTCATATTTTAGCTTCTCTTCGATAGGAGCTAAAATTCTGCTCGTTGTAATGCCGATATCTTTCTGAATACTAATGATATTGAATTGAATTTTTTTATATAACTTGCCATATATATCTGGCTTTAAAGTTGTGAAAGAAAAATTACGCTATGTTTCGCGCATGCGCAGTAAAATATTATTTACTAAAAATGCTCATATTTCCTGAAATATTCAAAAAAATTTTTTCGAAGTTTTACAAAATGCTTTAATAACATATTGTCATTTTTTTCTGTAAGTTTCGTATGATATAACAGAAGACTCTGCATGTTATAAGCATAAAACAGGCGTGAAAATTTAGGACTTTTTTTTAAAAAAACCTTTATATCTTCCCAAATATTTGTGCTGAGTTTACAAAAATTCCTATAAATATTATGCACATTAAACATAACCATTTCTTAAAGTTTCATCTTTTTATCTGCATTCTGTGAAGCGGGGTGGGCCAAAACATTTTTTGTCTTCATCAGTTTATAGACGGTCCCCTAATTTCCCTCAGGACCGAATCTTCAATGTAAAATGTGAGTTATAGTCTATTCTTCACATGGTCGAAGTTTAAGGGCAGTTAGTTAATTTTTTGCGGAGAAATTTTTAAAAAAATGAGAAAATTTGAAAGTGTCCGTATACTTTTGGCCATATAGTGTAGCTTTGAATTAAGGTAGGTGAGTCAAAGGTGGCCAGTGTTCTTAAGACAGACTTATATCTGCATTGCACGTGGCTGAATTTGGAGAGATCAAATTGCTCAACCGCCATTGTATGCAGTGATTTCACTTTTGAGAAGGAGTAGTTCTAATTTCCAGGTCAGAAGATATTTTAATTTACATGTGATTAAATTCTTAGAACTTTGAGTTATGATACGTTTTCTGAAAGCTTATTTCTTTATCTTTAACCACATTTACTTCGAATCTAATGAATTTATTATATTAACAGTTTTACGCCGTGCAAGTTGCGACCATATGCCTGTTCACTAGGTGGCCCGGGTGTCGGGCCACCTTAGGAAACAAATATGGAAATCAATGTATTAAGAGTAATTTTCAAAATTTCTATTTACATATCTGAAAAAAATTATTACCATTTATTGTTAAATTTATAACAATAAAAGTTATATTTTTTATTTAATTATTGAATTGTGGATATAGTTTCATTTGCATGTCAGAAAAATCTCACGAAATCTAAAAGAAACCTTTGTTAATTCTTGGCCTAGTTATTGTTATAACTATAAACATAAAGTATTGAACATTGTAATACTCTTATAGAAGCAAAAATAGTTTTCCGAGTATTTTTTGACATTTTAAAAGTGATTTCAATATATGAGCCACTTTTGGAACACTATGCACCAAAGGTGACCCACCAGCTACAATTTTGAAATTACATTATAAAAATAATTAAATTTTATTTTACAAAGAAAATTATACTTAATATGTGTTAGAGATAAGTGTAAAATGTTACAAAAAAATTCAGACACATAAACCTAATCAAAAAATTATGAAAAATCCTCAAAGCTTAACTATGGCCAACTTTGGCTCAGCTACCTTCAGAGAGAAAAAACTCTTTTGAAAAATATCTATATTTGTCAAGTCTTTTTCCTACGCTTACTTCTTTAAAAACTACTCCTTATGTTAAAATCTCCGATATGCTAGGAAACATACTTTCAGCTGTAGTAGCATATTGAAAACGATAACATTCTTCTCAAACGTAAAAAATGAAATTTCTTATCTGCTGCAACAATCATGTAGATTAAAATTTTTACTTGGATCATTCTGTCCTCTATTTTGTTTTAAATGGATGTGTAAGCATATATTAAGAAAGGAAAAAGTGGGAACAATATTTTAATCTTATAACAATAGCGGATAAATTCTGTTATTTTATAAAAATATGATTTAATAAAAAATGTAACTGTAAATTTGAAATTTTTGATATTTTTCTAACCTTGATCTAATTAATGTCTTTGGATTGTTGTTGACTGTTTTGGGGGCAAGAGACATGCTTGATCATACAGCTCAATACACATAGTTAAAGGGATGAAACCTGTTTAAAAACTCAGTTAGACTGGCTCAACACTCTTTCATTCCTAAGATGGCAAAATTTTACTGATTTAAAAGGAAGAATGGAAATATTAAATGGGTAAATGGTTGAAATCTAGAAGTTGGTACACACTCTTAAAATGGCGCCAAGTCGCCAAAGCTAATACAGGCAATACCTGCATATAGCTTTGGCGACTTGGATTCAATGATATGCAGCGGTCAACGTCTTGCTTTGGCGATTTGGCAGCGTTTTAAGAGTGTGTACCAACTTCTAGATTTCATCCGGGTAAATAAATAAAAATTAATGTGTGAGTTGCCATTCCGTCAAGTGCAAATACTAGATATATTTATACTTTCTCATATATGGCGACGTAGTCGTCAACAGTTGATTTAATACATGATAATTGTAACATATTTGTATATTATTTTGTAAGCACTTCAAGTTCAGTTCACGGATACGGTAGCTTAGGCTAGGTTTTTTGAAGGTTTCGTGAAAATTAACTAGCTTTATTTATTAATGAAAAGATATGAAGCTATTTTCACCACGAGCAACCCGGAGTATATAAGATAATCTATATATATATATAAAAGAGGAAAGTATGTTTGTGTGTTCGCTTTTTGTATCTTCATGCACGCCCACACCGTTAATTTACGGCGACCAATTTACTCACAGTGATGAATTAGCACAAGAGGGAGCTAACAACGTAAAAATTATTTTAAAATTCGAATTATATTTTTATTTATTTAATTAAATAACGAAAATTAAGCCATTTTTAGACGTTTTTCGCCAATAACTTCTGAAATACTTATGGAACGAAAATTATTTTTACATCACCTTAAAGAGCAAAACGTTATCTTTTAATTATATCAATTTAATTGTTGTATAATTTTTTCTCTAAATGTAATTAACGTTTCAAGATTCATTTTAAACGCAAATTGTAAAACTATTTTCTATTGTTATAAATTCAAATTTATTGTTTCATAAAATCTTTTATTAACGTGTTTTTAGCGTTGTTAAAGTTAAGAAAATATTGCTTTTTTACTTTCTCGTATACGAAGTATACAAAGAGAAAGTATTGTAATCGTCAAAAAATTCGAACTCGAGATTTTGACGAATCTCCATGTTTTAGATCTCTCTGAGACCGAAAAACACAATTTTGGAATTATGTCTGTCTGTGTGTCTGTATGTCTGTGTGTGTGTGTCTATGAACACGATAACTCGAAAACTATTAGAGATAAAGGTATAAAATTTGGTATGTGAACTTGAAACAATTTGTAGGTTTCTATCAACTTTTGGACAAAATCCGTCAACGGGAAGTCTGTCTGTATGTTTGAGGTCATGTGAACGCTATAACTCAAAAACTTGAAAAGCTAGATGGATAAAATTTTATACACAGTTTTATCGTCATGAATGTAGGTCCGTATAAAAGTTTGGGCCAAATCCGTCAAAGGGTTGACTGTCTGTCGGTCTGTATAATAGCATACTTGTTCAACTCCATGCGCATGCGTAAATGCCTGTGCAAAGAAGGGATACTCCGAAAACTTGGAAGTTTGCCAAAAACCAATTCTGGCGGCGAGATTTTGTAAGGAAGCAAACATTTAGGGCGTCTCGTTTTACTTGCGTATTGGAAGCAATCTGCGCATGCGCAAGCTATTCAGTGAGCAAGCTATTCTCCTGTTTTCTTCTCCGCACGCGGAACTTGCATTGCTAGAGTTTGATAAAAAAATAAATATTGCGAAGTTTTAATACATACGTATCTTTCTGAATATGATTCTTCACCTCAATATTTTACTATCACTATAATCAACAATGAAAAACCTTCTGATAGTCATTGCATTCTGGGTTACAGTTGGTTCGAACTTTTTATCAACGCAGGGGGAAGGGAAATGACAAATGTTTGAAAAGTATACGAGAAAGTTTAGGGGAGGCCACTCCCGCTGGTTTATCAAGGTAGACTTCTTACTTAAACTGTTATTTTGTAGCATGCACTTAACTTCCGTTTTTATTTCTTAGCTTTTACCATGCGCTCAAACATCCAATGACGTTAGTTTAGTTACTAAGCGATATTTCGTTGAAATTTCACAAACTTTTAAATGATCATAATCAGTGTGAAACGGCTTAGCGACCGGAGAGTAAGTGAAGTATAGATGTCTGATGATGATGAGAAATATACGATTATCTGAGTCGTAAAACATTTTATTTAGAAGTTTCGCAGTAACCAAGTTATACAGTGTAAGTGTATTTGATCATTGTAAAGCTGTATTAGTAATTGAACTATGTATTGTTTAAAATAAACGTTCTTTAATTTTCTCGCATTTTCATCCAAACAATATGTTAATAAAGCAATAAAAATGCTATAATTGAAAGTTTGAATTCAACAAGAAAGGATTTGAAGAAGATTTACGTTTGTTGGAAAAAAATTAGTGACATTTGTAGAAAAAAAAGAGAAAAAAAAAACAGGAGGCCGGTATATGAAAATATATGGATCCCGAGTCCATCTAGTCATTAATAAATGAGAGTTTTGACTATTTGTCGCTATTAACTATTGATTCCGTTACATCTGTTCTACTATAATATAGTTTATTCTCATTGAAAATGACATTTCGTTCAGATTTGGTCTGGAAAGTATTCTGTAATTTAGCAAGGTTTTCTTGAAAATTTTTAACTGTTTTCCTGAAATTTGCATCCTTTTGAAACAAATTTTCGAAGAAATCACCCGTATGTTGAGTACTATTTATTAAGAAGCTTGTTTTAAATTCATCTTTAAAATATAATTAGAGGTGGAAAATCTAATACAAATAGATCACTTTTAAAATATGAATTTTTATCTATAATTTTAATTAAAAAATATTTAAAAAGTGGAATATGCCTACCGTGATGAAAAGGTGACACTTAGTTGCGTCTCTCTGTCAAAGAACGCTGCATTTCAGCCTATAAACTTGATCATGTTAAAATATCGTATAAATGGCTATTTCTTTCCTTAGAATTTATCACTCTTTACCTCATATACAATAATTAACTTGTCATTTGGATGTTTATGAAAATTATTAGTATTTATTGCATTCCTTTATATCTTTGAATTCGCAATCAATATCACGACTGTGATAGAAATATTATGCGACAAAGATGGAATTGTATTTATACCAAGGATTGCTCGCCTTTATTCTCCTGTCGACCATATTTGAAACGTTTTCGTATTGTACCTTTAGATGTGGCTTTCTTTAGATGACTGGGTTTTTCTGTACAGTGCTCCGAATACACATACCTTAATCCTAATCACCCAGTGTTTCTGACCTCCTAGTGCGATGACACATGGTATGCCATAGTATGGCCGAAGAATATGAATCGGATAAGAAGGTTATGAAGTCTATTCTCTAGCTGGGTTTTAAACTGGCATTAATCAGAAAAAAGAAAAAAAAATACTGGTAGACAGATGTGCAATTTAAAAATGATAGGATGGCTTCAGGAAGTTTTCCAGGTTTTAATCCGAGCCAAACACAAATATGGGCCGGTTTCCCCTGAAGTCCTCCAGAA
Source organism: Araneus ventricosus (assembly GCA_013235015.1). Classification (NCBI taxonomy): domain Eukaryota; kingdom Metazoa; phylum Arthropoda; class Arachnida; order Araneae; family Araneidae; genus Araneus; species Araneus ventricosus. Next base: position 751,110 of record BGPR01000229.1, read on the forward strand.
CTGTATCTCGCTGCCACTGCTGGAATTAAGTCAAACTTCTTCCTCAGGTGCAACCTAGGTACTCCAAGGTGGCTCTTATCAACAGAAGATGCCACTATTCTTTATCATGGGTTCTTGACTCATGGAATTAGCTATATAGAGCAAATGGAATTAGAAACACCTGCCAGTAACCAACACCAGCAGCCTGACTCTGTTCAGATTGAAATGAAAGGTTAATTCCTGTACTCGGAAGAAATCACATATACACTAACCCTTGCTAAAGCTGTGGGGAGCATAGTTGCCACCAAATTTATCAATTTTTGAAAGTTCGTGGTAAGCTTTTCTACCACTTATAATTAGAGAAACTATCTCTTAATGACTTCCTAAACTACCAAAACGATTAATAAATACTTCAATCACATAGTCACTAACTATCAATTCATTGTCATTATTATTTAGGGATAGTAATATGTCAACACTTAAAGCTTAAAAGAAGATTGGCGTAAATTCTCGTCAAATTTTTCGCCAAAAATTCTAGATGTTTAGGTTTCTTCTCTCAAATCATAACGAAGTGTTTTGATTCGTTAATTAATTATTAATTAACTTAATTAATTAAAATATATTATTTTATCTAATAAACCAAAATTTTCTTTTCTTAAATCAGTTTCAATCCTAAAAATATTTTACTATATAATTACCAGAAAAAGAGCCACTTAAATGCTTAAACCGCTCCTTATCTTGAAGATCATCCATTGAACATCCATTATTCGATTCTGTTACTCACACCGATACCCTACGAGTTGTTATGGTGACTTTAAGGTGTCTTCTAACTGTTGTTTCAAATTTACCTGCGAAGTTCCTTTCTTCGAATGCTTAAATTTTTTGGTACAGTAAGAAAATGTGTTCAAAAATGCTTTTAAAAATTTCCCCATCAGAAGCAGATTTTGCAAAATCTTTCAAATAAAGCAGTATTCCCCTCTTACTGTTTCTAAAAGGGGGTTGGTTTAAAACCAGGGGGTCGGGGGGAAGAATTCTAGAAGAAGAAAAGAAACGGACTGAGAAAAGAACAGACAACCACGGAACGCACGACTTCGCTTCGGGTTATAAATCTTCTTCAGAAATCCCGTTTTTCCCACGGGACACCCGGGATCTAAAAGAAAATAAAAGGAAAACGAAATACCATAAAGACGGAGAAAAAAATGTATCAAACTTAGAGCCGAAACTTATTCTTTCACTTCGCGTTTGTATATCACTATGAGGTTCTTTCTGAAATTTTTTTAAGTATTTTTATTTAAGATTCAAAATGGAAAAAAATCTAGCTTTTTCTGCATGGTCCTGGTCTTAAAAACCTGGAGGAAGACCTTATCTGTCTCTTTAAGCAGCTTTATTTTATCCTGTTTAGTTTTTTTTCATCCCCATTTTTTGTTCTTCAAAAGAGAATCTTTTAGCGCGCGATATTCTAGCCGGGAGTCGGGTCTAAATATTTTAGAAGCTGGGAAAAAGATAGGGAATATGCCACGGATAGGGGAGAAGGAGGGAAAATTCTAAGATTGTTCAGGATGTTAATAGAATCTCATGAAACATAGATGAGTAAATGCGAATATATTTTCTTCTTAATAAGAACAAGTCGTCTCCACCCTCAGTAGGATTACTCTCCAAAAAAAATGTGATTCAGAAAACACAGTTTTATAAAACATAAATTCTTTATGTCATTATGTACTTGTTATTGTGTTCCAAAAATGTTTCGGAATCTTACAAGGTTTCTTTTTAAATCTTTCATTACACAAAGTCATATGTGGCTTAATCTGTCAACCGGAATACCTCTAAATTTGTTGGCGGGGGCGGGAATGATGCCGACATGTAAATTAAGATTCAATGAAAAAAAGATAGTTCTAAAATTCGCCGACAGCAGAAATTGGGGCGCTAGTGGCCTGAAATGCAGGTAAAACTTCAAAGTATGCTGAATTTACTATATATTGTCTTGTATCATTAATCTACAGCTTCAACAAAAGGAATACCGAGATCAAATAAACTTTAGGCAAATGGTGCAGCACCTCACATTAGTCTATTTGTACAGTAGATGTTGAGTCATAACTTTATAGAAGAAAGAGTCAGCAGTCACTATTCCCTAATTGTATCTCCGCCTCCTTCCCAGGATCTAGCCAGATGTAACTATCTTAATGGGGATCCCTAACCCATTTATGACCTTAAAGGACAACATACCACGCACTGTGATGAACATTCCTGGCGAATTACGACCGGCCATAGAGAATATTGTATGATGGATGCACTGTGTGGCTCCAGAGAACCGTGGTGAAATCGAAAGAGATCGAAGTCCAAACTGGAGAAGGGAATTTGTTAAATAAAGTACTACATTTCACTGATATTTCATTTTTATAATTCTTTTTCTGCTTATTGCAACTTTGTAAATTTGACGTGTAACAAAAGTGTAAATCTGTTAAGTTTCTGAACGTTAAATTGTTTTTATAGTTTCATTGTTTGATATACGTAGTTTGTCCATAAAGAAGTCGACTTTTAAAATTAATCTATGATTCATAAAAGTACCTTTTAGTGAGACTTTTCTCCTCCAAAATACTCTCTACCTATACACCATCTCTCCCATCGCGTAGCTTGAATTTCTCTTCCGTAGCTTGAATGCCCCAAGGAAATTCTTTTGTCGCATCGCACGTAAGTATCGCAGCGAACTTTCTCTTATCCTTTCTATTGAATTAAATCGTTGCCTTTTAAGGCGTATTTCAAATTTAGGGGAATAAAAAGACAGCAGGAGCATGTTTGGAGATTAGGGAGTCTTCGGATTTCTGTCCAAAACATTCACGCATGAGTAGTAACGTGTGTGCAGATATATTATCATGGTGAAGCATTTAGGTCTTCTCCAAAGTTCGGGTCTCCATATCACACTTCGCTTATACGTCTCATAATAAAGTAAAGTAATAAAAGTGAGCGTTGGTTGTTTTACATCGTTTAAATAATTCGTGAAAAATGATTCTTTGCCAATAAAAAAAACCGACCAACATCACATTCGCATTTGATCAACTCCAATGTGCCTTTTTTGGTCTTGATAACGATGTTCCTAATTATTTCGACGATAGCCCTTTGATGCGGAAGGAGCTCTGTATTTGGATTGTCTTTAGTTGGTGTTCTGTCACATTGAAGCGTCGATACCATTCATGACATTGGCACCCTCTAAAACAATACTCTCTAAACGCTTGTTGAAACATCTGAAATGTGTCTGTAAATGTTTTTGACAGTTTGAAAAAAATTTAAATTCAGTCTTTGCACCCAATGATCTTGCACTTGATATGTAAATAATCGTCGAACGCAGAAAATCCTGACTCACCCTATCGCTTATAAAACAGTGACAAAATGGCGTGGCGTAGTAGAGAATAGAGCAACTGCAAGTTCAAGGTTAAAGCTGCACAACGTCATTATAGAGGTGTTTCTAGGTTGAAGAGTTAGAGCTCTAGAGATAGATTAGCTTAGATAAGCTCTAGTTTCAACCTTCGGTTTCTTTGTGTACAAGCTCGTTTATCATAACCGAAAACACAAAATAAATTAAATTTTTTACTGGTTTTGGTTTAGTTACGGTACATTTTTGCTCCAGACACAAAATTTCTAAAGAAAATTACAACCAATTAAAATGTAGGAATCAAATTTATATAAATTATTTTATCAATATTAGAATATTTATGCTACCGTTAAAGCGTATAATTCAGTTATTTCATAGAATAACTAGGTATTCAACTAGCTAATTCATGAAATACCTAGTTATTCTATGAAATAAAGGGTTCCAAGATTTAAATGTAACATTCATATCTGTGCAATTTGAAACTACCAAATTTCTTCCTTGATTTTTAAAGTGATTTTATTTAAATTTTTATTTTTTAGAAATGTAAGTGTCTATCATATTTTCCCTCCGTCTTCCGTCTATACAATTCAATAACAGACAATTGAGATAATAATACTAAGATAAGCAGTATAGCCAAAGCAAACAAGACTTATCTAAGCGAATGCTTTCAATTTTCCAGATAATTATTTCAGGTCTACTTTACTTTAGAGGCTTTTAATCATAATCAATTAGATCTGCCTTCTGACTTCTGAAAAAATTGCAGTTTCAGATAACCTTCCATTATCTAAAGTAAAAAAAAAACGGCGTATAAAAGACTTCCTTATTAATTATAATCCATCATCATCTGTTTTTTCTAAAAAGAAAAAAAAATCTTTTTAGTGATAACAGTTAAAAATTAGACAAAAATCGATCCACTTCTTCTGGGCCACGAAAGTTTAATCCTTTCCTTCATAGTTTCATTTGGGAAGCGTGCATTTGACATAATTAAATATTTATGTCGGCGCTTAAGTAGATATAATGAATCACAGCATGTTTTTTATACTTTCTTTGCCCAAAGAAACTATGCGAGTTTGTAGCAAAATTTAAAACTTTTCCCTACTTTTTCATATGATAAGAATTCTTATTTTTTTCAGCATCTACATAATACTATTAACTTTCGATAATAACGACTACTATAATTAGAGCTGTGAGAAAGAGGACACCTTTTAACAACTTAGCTATTTTGCCAGTATTCGCGCTATTTCCGGTACCTATCTGAATTGCCCGCACTGCGTACAGGCAAGAAGAGTTTGCGTGCTTCGTCACTATTTTGTCCGTATTTTTTCTGAAATTAGTTTATTACGTTACCAAGAAATGGCGTTAAAAGCCAGATTTTATTTTCACGGGTTTCAACTCCCATTGGGGGACACCACGAGTATGTGGATGGGAAGCCTCTGGATAAGTAAGCGGGTTCTCGCTTCCCTAGTGGCTATAATAATGGTGTTAGGTTCAGTTACCACCATTCCAATGGCGGGGAGTATCTCCTGTAGGAGGGATTGGGCCGTGGCCGGTGATTGTTATTGGGATTCCACTCTCAGTGCCAGTTTGCTGCCGTGAAGATCTTCATTCAATTGACTTTGAATGCTTAAGAAGTGCGGGATTAGCTCTTTCATGGTGTCCGGCGGTTGAATGACCTTGGTAATGCCAATAATACATTTGTCATTTTTAGCCGACTTGTTTTGTTGTGTCACATATATAGATCATATGTTCGATCATCTCCAAGGTATTACGGAGCATATGTGAGAGATCGTATAGAGACTGATTAGGAGATGATAAAATTTCTTTGCATCCATTCCTTTGAACCGATTGCGCAAGATACTGCTGATAACCGTCTGAGGTAGTCGCAGCTACAAAGAGGCTTCTTTGAGAAAGGGATATTCATAGTTCTGACCCCTTTACTTCATATGATATCAAATTTTGAAAAGGAATTCTTACTCTTGAAAATTTGATTCTCTATCTTTCACCACAAAGCTTGTTTTCTTGTGCAGCATGTGGATATGACCAAAATGGTAACTTTTAGTAAAAATGTGTTTTAAAATTCCCGTATAAAAATTGCTCTAAACACATAGCTGTCGGCATTTAAGTTGATAATAGCCTTTTATGAAACTAAACTGTATAGATAACTGCAATAAAAATAATTTTTTTGGTTCCTGTTGGTTGAAGAAAGGAAGCAGTTAAGTGGTTGATCTTGAGGCTTGGAAATTAGATTTGGCATAAAAGTCAATGAGGCTAGTATATTTGTCTATAACCCGCTGTCTAGATTTCTCAAAACTGTAAAGTCGGTTTTCGAAGGGGATGGTCACGTCAATAATGTAGATTATCCTACCATAACGGAAGATCAAGTCCGGGAGTTGAACTACACGTCTAAATCGCTCTCTGGGTCACATACATCATTGCTGAGATGTACGTGGGCCATTGACCGTTGCTTTGAGACATTTTATATATTTTATAAATTACAAAAAAAATATGTCAGCAAGCCGGAAGGCGAAGGAGATTCCTCTTTTCCGACGATATATGGAAAAGAAAATTTCACCCCTCCACCATTCTCACCTCTAATAAGGGTTGAAGCTGTAAGGATTCGACTGATCAGATCTTTCCAACGAAGTGTCACATGCTTAGGTTTAAATGCAGTTAGAGAAGTTACTTTTCAGACCGTAACATCTGAGGGATTGCTGCTATCTGAAAACTTTAATAGAACAAAAATGATGATGCCTTATGATGAAGTGATAATTAATCCTGATTTGAATTATCTTTCTATCCTTAGTATTGAGGCAGTTATGGAGAAATACGAATTTCAATCTCCACCATTTCCACACCCTTTCAGCTGTATGGTCCATCTATGAACTCGGAAGAAGCTTTTATCCTCCCTACAATCTACACCTCATTTTCCCAAACCCAATCAAAATTACTTTAGTTACACAAGATAACATGGGAGAAGAATTATGCAATACGCATATTATATATACATACACAGGGGACCCACTAAAGTTGCTTATAAGGCCCTTAATTTCAGAACAACTGCAGCTATAGTCATAGAAGTGTCTGGGCATAGTGAAGTGGCTATGTGCTACGCCATGAGACCGCTTACAGCGCCATCTGGTGGCAAACTATGGAATATATAGTAAACTATGGAATAATTTCGAGATAGGAACTAGCGTTTCCATCTCGAAAACAGAACGATATATGAAAAACAAACCTACATGTACTATATATATCTATAAATATTTAAATGAGTGGCGATTTTCAAAACTGATTAATACATACCTTTAAAAATACTAGAATGAATCACATTGCAACTGCACATCGTTGATTCCCCCTTAATATTGGTTGTTTATACGTTTATATTAAGAACTGTAGTACCACTCGCCTGATTTAATGTCCATTACAAGCGTCTTTAAATTTTGCTCAATGACAATATTAAGAATGTTTTAAATTAGAGTGAAATAAACTTTCTAACAAAAGCATTTCAGAACCAGAGCATGTCTTGATCTAATTCTTTTTAAGACTTTTCCACAATTTATAGATTAAAAATTTTAACAGTCGTTTCCCTAATGAAATTTAAAAATAGCTTATTGATTGAAATGTAGTCAGAGACAGATTGAATCATTTTTAATATTCAAGATTATCAATAAACAACCTTTTGTTTCTGAAATATTATGATTGCTGAAACCTATCAAATAGTATAAATATTTTTTCCCATCGAAATTTCTCTTTACTTTTTGGCAATTTCATTCGGTATTAAACTAAAGAACTGTCGTGATACATTTCAACCGAAAAGAAATGACAACACCTGGTCCCAAAATTTGTTTTTCTTAAAAATAAATTGAATTTTCCACAATCGAAAGTCATTTTATCAAAAGAAACAAACTTTTCATATACAGGTTATATACTTGATCCAACTTTCTTGAAAAATATTTAATTTTTTAGCTTTCTTTTTTTTCAATTCTCACACAAAATTCTTACCTTTTCGTGGAAACAAACAAACTGCAAACCAAAAGTTTTGTAATCTCTTTAAAACATTTCAGCTTGTTTGATCTCTAGTTTTTCGTAGTTTTTTCATTTTTTATAAAAATAAAAAGACAGTAAAACTCTTTCGCCACATGAAAGAAATAAAAACGGAAAACACAGAGAGAGAGAAACACAGAGAAAGTGAAGTACCTGAAGTAATGAAAAAAATTGCGGAATCTTTCCTAGTTTTATCGTTTCTGTCAAACGTGATCAATTTAATCCCCAAAGAAAATCTTCCTTCTCTATGAATGGAAGTAGTTTTTATGTTTCGTTCCTTTTTTTGAAGACTTCTTATATTGCATCATTGTGTGTGACCATATGAAAGACCAAATACCTTCATTGACTTTTTATTTAGGAATTCTAACCAACATTTTTACTGAGGCTCAAATTTTAAAAATATTTCATAATCAGTTGCATTATAAAATATTTCTAGATTATTTTTTTGATAATAACTGTTCAATTGAGGCAATATAAATAAAAGATTATTTATATTGCCCCAATGTAAATTATCTTTTTAAAAATATTATTTACAATGGGGCAAAATAAAGTTTCTTGTACAGTTTAGATTAATTATTTTAACTAATCATTTTTAAGCTATTCGAGAGCTATTTTTGAGCCAATCCTGGTAGTTTAAATCCTTGGTCAGATGCCGAGGCTACCACCGTAGCTGCCACCTCCTTCTTCAAACTTCCAGACCACTCCATTGGGAGACGCCTCGACTCCGACGGTTAATATGCACCAGGCCCATTTGCACAGTGGATCAATGGTGGAATCGGGACCCGAACACGAGTCGGTATCCAGGCGGACGCGACCCTTTCCTTGTAAGGATTTACCAAATGATTATGCATATTTACATCACCTACAATTTTATTTAAAAAAAAATTATTTTGAGAAAATTTTATATTTAAGTAACACAGGTCTGCGATGAAAAATTGCCAGAAAAGTAGGTGGTATTTTTAGTTTTTTGGATGTTAATTACGTTAATACAATGAAGAATTCCCATCACGTAGTTTCATCACAAAATAATGACAGAATATAATTTTCACGCAATTATTAAATTAGCAACAAGGAAAACATTACTCATAGGAGTTTGGTAAAGGTATTTAATATTTATAAATTTTGAATTATTTTAATTTTAATCCAAATTTTTAGATCAATTTTGCACACCTGTTATTAATTTGACTTGTTTCTTGTTTGCAACGATGGAATTCTGAAATCGGTCTTTCACTCACGTCCTGATGTGTTAGAGTATTGAAATTTTTCACACTTGTGTGTTCCCGATGACATTACCCTCTGATAGCGAAGTTGAGAAACAATTGATTATAAGATTGCAATTCACTATCATAAATGTTATGTAAAATAAAAAGTTGAAAATAATTAAAAGAAAAAAAATCTAGGGTTTAGTTCAAGCGTATTTTTAATAACTGTATTTATCATTAATTATTCAGTACTATTTTTACTTTTATATTTACACTACTGCGGTTGAAAAATAAATAATCATTTAGTATTTTTTTAAAAGATTGAAATTCCCAGCAAAAATGTTTCACAAAAACAGTGTGTCATAACCAATTCCAATAAATTATTTTATAATAAAATTATTAAATAAAATTATTAATTAAATAAATAATAAACATGATTTATTTCTTAGGAGTTGACTTTCTAGAAAGATAGTAGCATGATGACCAATCTAAAAGCACTGCCAACGATGAAAAAGTTCCCCAAAGATCATAAACATGTGTCACTAGTTACCGTCTTGCATTATCCTGTTCGAGTTTTAGTAACAAACAGATTTAGTTACATTTGAGCTATTATAAAGTTTACCTAGAAGGTGTTCGGTCCATTATAGCTCATACTGCAAATGAAGTATGATGGTAATTCATTAAATAAATAATTATATTTAATAATAATCTCTCTGGTCGACGAACAGAGTGTTCGTATTCCACCCAATAAGTAAACATAATTCGAAATATCACGCTCTGCCCTTAGGAACATCCCACCATATGCTGTACTTTCACCGTACGTTTGGCGCAGCATGGCCAAATTTGGCTCTTGTGCCAATAAATCCCAAACCAACCAACCGACCAACTACCCTTAGGAACTGAAATTAAGGTAATTCATGGGTTTAGTTTGTTAAATTCATATCCAACCCAATATTTCTCCAAATAATTAAAATGGAAATATATATAAAAATACTGGAAATGGGTATGGCCAATTGAAAACGGGACAATAACATTAAACAAAGATCAGGTTCCAACCCTATTAGCACAAGACATTCTACGATACTTCCACGATGTTGCTGCGATATTCTAAATGTCGCACAACATCGTAAAGATATCTATGAATATTGTTGGCCATCTTGTGTTAATAGTGTAACTTCCAGATTACCAACAGGAGATTGCCTAGGATTTATAGGACTGTCTGGAAATCCATTGATTTAACCTTTCGTGGCTGGAGTTCGGAGTACGCCAATGAATTTTTTCTTGTTGTGAATTTTCGACTGTTCTTTCATGAGCCCTATCCCCCTCTAAATTAATAGGAACATCCCCCGAGTACAATGAGTCAAACCGATTCCTTTATTCTGACTTCCACCTTTCATTCTAAGCATTTTTAAAAAACTTGTGTCACGTCGGCGAACTCAGTACGTCAGTTCTCCAAGTATGCAAAGGAAATTTATTGTGCTTTCTGAAGAGGTACACACGCACAGAAAAACTGATCAGTTACGTACAGTGAGAGGATTTTTCGACTTCTCTCAATGAAAACTACCAGAAATTTTATACAATTGGCGACCAATTCACGATCGACGAAAAATTGGAGTCCTTACGTGAGAGATGCTTGTTTATTCTATATATGTCGAATACATTTTTCTTTTTCTATTTTATCTGTCATTTTTTTCTCCCTTTCTCTCTATTATAGTTCCTTAACATATTAAACTAATAAACGAAGAAAAAGGGGGGAAATTTGAAGCAGAAGGTGGAAAAAACTGCCTGTCCTACTCTATAAGCCGCACCTCCCAAATTGTACCATACACCCCTACCAAGAAGGGTTAACATGCCTCCCTCAGCTTTGGCACCTGATAAATCTTCGGTGGAGTCCAGATATCCAACGTAGCTGAAACTGCCACTAGACTGCTTATCTTAGTGAAAAACTATTATAGAAATCACAGTTTGAAAATAAAATGCGAGAAATATAGGGCATAATGCATTGAACCAGGACCAGGTCACAAATTTCCGGATTTACCATAGGGAAACAGCATGGAAGTCTGGAGAATCGGTACCCTCAGATTTAACGTGCATCCTTCATCCCTTGCATAGACAGTTTACCAAACTGAGACTGCCACCAAACCTCTTATCCTAGTTAAAAACTGTTACGGACGTCGTAATTCCAAAATAAAATGCACACATATTTCTGTTAATATAGATGATGGGTAATGGCAAAGAGATTCGGTAAAAAAAAGTGCAAAGTACTGTTGTCTGTAGAATTGCTACACACTTAATGTTATCCTTATTCATTATTCACGAATTACCGCGAATAAGCAATTTAATGTAGGAAACGCATATGTGGAATCGTTTCTGTATAACTAGAAAGGTCTAGAAGAAAGAATAATAAAAAAGATAATTGATAGAGCGGAACCTGGCATGAGAATGTGGCAGTAGGGAAAAAAATCCCCATTATTTTCTACTAAAACTGGGTGATGAACCTTTTAAGGCCGTACAAATGAAGTGCCAAGGAGACACGTTCCAGGAGCCTGAAGTGGGGGTTATGATGCATTTTATGGCTTCTTTTATGAATTCGCCTGCGTAGACCTCGCGCTAGAGGCTCTTAAAAGCCCCATAAAGAACCCGAGCTACAATAGAAAAGATTTGTCGCTTGTATGTTGCGGAAAGAATTAGCTCGGTTGAGATGGTTACTCTGTCGGGTTTTTTTCAAAGGTCAAGCTGATTTTGATGGCACTGAGTTTCCTGTATTCTTTCAAAAGAATAAGATGGGAAATAAAAGATTAATATATTATACGTACTGACTGACAATTTCTAAATACCAGAGGTATTTTCCGAAACAATTTGTAATATGTTTTGAATGAAGAAATGAAGCTTAATACATGATAAGCTGTGGTTCTAATTCCACTTAGTCTAGCATTATCTAGCCAAGTCCATGAGTCAAGTACACATGATAAAGAGCAAACATGGCATCTTATGTTAACCAAGACGACCTCGGAGCACTTAGTTATCACTTGAGGTAGAAGTCAGACAGCTTCAATATATGGGAACAATTTGCTTTTATAGAGGACTTTTAGGGGAAACTGACACACATTTGTGTTTTGCTTGTAGGAGAACTCCAATAGCCAGCCCGACCGCACCCAGGAATTCGTTGCTAAAGCGCATATCGGTCCACCAGTTTTTAAATAACAGTCATAGAATTCGTCTTTGACATAACTTTCTAAAAACTAGCGCTCTAGGTTGTCAATCAGTGTATGTTAATTATACTAAAAATCACAAAAGATTAGCGTAAATGCACAACGCTGTTATATGGTAGTTGTGAAAATGATTTGGTTATTATTTGGTTATTTTACAGCACTACCTCGCAGGAGTGCCTATCATTCAGTATAATAAAGGTTCAATACTGATTTTCGGTTATTCAACTTTTTCTAGCAAGATCATCAACTTTCGGGATTATTTATCATCTAATGCATTTTTCGACTTTCATTAATGTAAATGTTAAATTTTAAGCCATGTTTTTGTTTTTAAAATACATTTTTAATAAAAAAATTATATGGTTTTTGTGTGAACGTCGTTTCGTATCTATGTTTATGATATCTGAAACATATATACTGAATAAAATTAATCTTAATATTAGGAGCACCAATTAAGATGTACTTTCATCGGAATAAACAGAGGCAATCATATTGCTTATAACAAAGAAACTACTCTAGTTAATTTAATCTGGTTATAAAATATTTATGATAAGCTTTAATGCTCCTCTTTAAATAGAGCAATAATTGAACAAATCAAAGAGACAATTTGTGCCATACATTGATGTATCAAATCACGTGCCTCCCCATCTAATTATGCATTTATCAAATACGTTTTTAGAAAAATATTCAAATAAATTTAGTTCATCTATATAATTTATGTTCTGTAACTAATGTGATTTTCATTAAGTAATAGTAGCAAATTTAGAGAGAACATGCTAATTATGAAATTTAATTATAACATTGCTATTTAAGCCGGTTTTAGCGTGAATAAGAAAGAGTTTGATTTTAAATTTCGATTGGTCATTGATCTTATGCATGACAACGATTCTTTGTTGCAAAAATATAATGATTTTTTTAAATTGAAGAAATGGGTTTATTTATTTAATTTTTTTTAGATTTCAAGATGCACGTATCTTGCGCTCTCGTACATACCAATTGAAAAGATGCTTCATTTTACATGATGTATCCCTTAGAATCTGTCAATTCAGGTTCACCCTGTATGGTAAATGACTTTAAGGACGTATTTAAAAACACTGTTTATTTGCCAGTTTTATACCAATTAAAGAATTTCTGGTTGGCGAATAATAATGACATTCAATAATAACTTCCAGCGTTTTATTTTTAAAACCCACCAGGACTATAACCGTCTATGGATGCCTCTTTCATGTCTTCCTCCAATTGTTTCTTAAGTTTAAGCTGATGAGTTGCCATAAGTAACAATAATGGCATAAAATATGCTCATATACTTAAACCTTTCACTCATGAATACGTATTCTTACCATAATGCTGCTTTTAAACCTGTTGTTGCTATTAAATGATCCACTTTATCATGAACGTATCGTCACGTAACACATCTGAATTCAATGAACGGCTACTTTAACTCAAGCATATTTTCTTTCCACTTCTGACTCCAAAAAAGGATCTTTAGGGTCTCTTTACAAAAACGAAGAAGAGATGCTCCGTTTACTTTAAATTACTTTTTGGAAGATATATTTTAAACCACGGGACACGATTCCGAATGGCACTCTCCAATCGCGGATGCGGTCATTCGAATCGAGTGAAATCGAATCCAGGGGGTGCTTATGTGGGTTATTCGAAGCATCCCTATCCCAACCACCTGACGTGCTCAATCAATCCTACATCTTGACCGATTGAGCTACACACACACATACAGAAAAAGCAATCCCAGGAAATAGACAGCGATGCTAAACAACTGAGTTGGGCGATGAAAAATTTAAGGTTCCTGGGAAAAAACAGGAAAAAATTCCTGAAGTACATAAAAGGAGTCCGGAAAAGTGATCCTCCATCCATTTTTGTACGTCCCTTTCCTGTTTTTTTTACACCGTGTCTTCTTTTATGATATCCAAGCCCATTACTCCAGGAAACTTTTTTCGGATTCGGGGATTCTTCCATTTTTTTTCTCGTTCCATCTCCCGTTTCTTTTGCCACCGGGTTGACTCGCGACTTGGAACAATTGGAGTGAAATCTGGCGAAAGTGTCCTGGGAGTCCCCACCCCCTCCGGGTTGTGAGAAAAGTAGTTCTCGAAATTGCAAGAGAGAAGGAGAACGATGCTGCTGTTTCTTTTTTTCCTTCCCTTCCCTTTATACAGAAGGAGGGGTTGCTGCTGCGAAGGAATGGGTCGGGCCATTTGCACGTAGGCGAGTTCATTCAGTTTTCGATTTCGGGAAGGTTTCTTTTTCCAAAATCTTTTTACTAATGTTGTTGTTGGGTTCGTCGCTCCCGGACAACATACGTGATTTCAGCTGATATGGGGTTCGTGCGGGCTTACAGGAAATGGCTCGATCTACCAATGTGAGCCCCTATGTCTTATTTCTGATACAAACATGCCTGGAGTGACGATATATGTGGCCTTTGCTTTTCGCTTGGTGTGCATTTTTATGGGTCTAGGACTGGAATCTTTGACTTCTTTTCTCGATCCTTTTCCAATCGAAAATATTTCACGACTCCAAGGTTCAATATGTACAGGCATGCAATATAAACAAGCAGCACATCTATAATAAAAAATTAAATGAATTCAACATAATTGTACAACGCATCCACAGAACCATATAGTTTATTTACTGTTTCTTAAGGAAATGTTTGGAAAGCCATTAATATGATTTATTTTTACGTTTTCTGGTTTAAAATCAAACTTTTACAGAATGTCAAGCTTCATAAGAATCACCCTTCCGCATTAGAACTGATTGTTATACAACAATTAAATTTTTCAGATAGAAATTGATCAATTTTCATTTCATATCTAAAAGACTATGACTTAATACCCGCCATGGCCGTTACGGAAAACTGAACGATCGATGTATTTTAGTTATATTACCGTCCTATTTTGAAGTAAAACGAGGACAATTTTGGGATGGACCTCGTAATTCTGAGCCGCTGTCGGATAATGGGGACTATGCCTGAGTTGGCACCTCCCTCTCCACATCACAATTCTGAACCGGAAGACGATTGACCTCCGACGTTGGATTTTACTCTTTGAGAACAAACGAACGCTCTAACGCTACGAATCAGCTGGCAAAGGGTTAATATTTACCAGACCCACATAAAAGGCAGATATTAACTGGAATCGGGTTTCGAATCTGTTGCCCTTCGACTCGAAGCCTAGACCTTACCACTAGGCCAAGGCGGTATCTAACTGAATGATCGGGTCGCCGCAGGTAGTACAGATACTGTGGTCTGTACAAGGAAGCCATCACTACCCTCCCCCCACTAGAAGACACTTCTCGTTACCTGCCTTGGGCCACTTAATTAGACAACATCGCCATTGTTGTACCCCTTGGTGAAGCGAGAATCAACATATTAAGTCGGGCTACTTCTCATCCACGTACACGTACGACCAGGTAACGCGCCCTTCTCAGGGACACATTTGATATGCAAGACTAACGTCAGAATCTTGAAGTTACATCAAGGCTATTGGTGACGGAATCATACTTTTGAGACCTAATTGGATAAAAATTGGCCATGCATACCTTCTTCACAATCTCCTTCGCCGCACCAACTTAGGGTGTTCCATCCATGAAAAATTTTATGTGCTGCGGGCCTACAAGAACTACTGAGAGCAATTTTTAAAAAAAAAAGGTTTGGGATGGCTCGGATTGGCTAAGTGGATATTTTTGCCAGTTTTAATTTTGCATAACTCGAATGCAGGCTAGTTTCCTTCAAAAAATAACCCGAAGACATACTTCCTTTACGTTTCTTAATTTCTTAGTCCTTTAATCGTTGAGGCTCGTCCGAGAGGGGCAGCATCCATTTTCAAGGATATTATTGGCTCAGAGATAGACAAACTCAATTCGCTAGTAGTGATCAGTTTCAATGAGATGATGCCACAGAACATGAAGACAATGACGACGAAGAGAAGCCAGAAGAGAAACCACCATCAGTCTAAGAAATTCTGCAAGCTCTTAGTACTTTAAGATAAGTTCAATACTGCGTTCATATGAACGGTTTATCCAACGAATGCTTGAAAATTAAAACAGGTTACTCTCGATAACGTTGTTAAGAAAGTTAAAATTGAATGTGTATGATTTTTTTTCGATTCTGTACATTGTATCTATTTTCTTTTTCCGATTAAAAAAAATGTGCATGCTAACAATTTTGTGTGGTCTGTTTTTCACGCCAATCTTGTCAATGGCGGAGCTGGGATAAGTGGCACTCGAGGCAAAACATGGCATGTTTCGCTCCCAATCGTCATCAGTGACTTAGCAAGAGTAAATTCTAACCAGGGGATGCTATTATTTTTTCACCTTTTCATCAGATTTGAGTTTAAAAAGTGGCATAAACATACTAATGTTTTGTCCCCTTGACGCTCTTAAGAGTGATTACCCGATCGCTAAGTTCCCTATCCTTGTATACCTATAAATTTGTGTTATTTTTAAGCAATTTCGGATATATTGATCACTTTGGCCTTGTCCCAAAACCATCACTAGCAGTGGCGTCCACTGTACATCGTAACACATATAAGATCCAGCGAACGAATCTTGCTAATATGCAACATTAATATTTCTTTATCGTAAAAGGAAGATTATTCAAAGAAAAAATATTATAAAAGTTGAAGCTATATTTGTTCCTTAATTTGTCAGTAGTAGCATATGTCTAAAGAGCGTATTGTTAAATTTGTTGAAATACAAAAGACACACAATGAGTAACTTTTCTGAAAAAGTAACGGTTTACAATGCATAAATAAGATCCTGCTTCAATCAGTGCAATTAAATTAATTATTATTCACATACGAAAATATCACTTTATATTTGATACTTTCGTATGTTAAACAATAATCACTTCTTCTGTTAGTTAATTTCATAACTATCCATTGATAGAATAAATCTGTCATCTTTCGAATAACTATTTGGGTGATCCACTGAGAATCCACATGTATAGAGGCTTGTCAGTAGCGGCGTATCGTAATCGACATCGACTAGGGTAATGTATATTTGCATATCGAGGCAATCAGTGCCATTGCTTGAAGCAGCTGCGAGGTTCCCAGTAGTCTTCCATGAGGCATCAAACAGAGGTCGAATTTACTTGCTTATAATATGAGTAGAATATGATTTGAGAGGTGCAAACATGAGAGGTGGTTCTATTAGGTGAGTAATATTAACGTGGCAGCTATTTTTTAGAATCTAAAATATGTGCTGCTTTCTGTCGAATACAAAGTGCACAAAAAAATAGTATTCGTCGAAAAAATTCTACCTCCAGATTTTGAAGAATCTTCCTATTTTAGAAATCCTTGAGCTCGAAAACATAATTTTTGGAATTAAGCCTGCCCTGTGTCTGTTTCTCGGTCTGTGAAGAATACAACGAAAAAAAAAAATAAGAAGAGTAAGTATTCGTCAAAAATTCGACCTTATCCAGATTTTGAAGAATCTTCCTGTTTTAGAAATCCTTGAGCTCGAAAACATAATTTTTGGAATTAAGTCTGCCCTGTGTCTGTTTCTCGGTCTGTGAAGGATACAACGAAAAAAAATAGTATTCGTCGAAAAAATTCGACCTCCAGATTTTGAAGAATCTTCCTGTTTTAGAAATCCTTGAGCTCGAAAACATAATTTTTGGAATTAAGTCTGCCCTGTGTCTGTTTCTCGGTCTGTGAAGGATACAACGAAAAAAAATAGTATTCGTCGAAAAAATTCGACCTCCAGATTTTGAAGAATCTTCCTGTTTTAGAAATCCTTGAGCTCGAAAACAGAATTTTTGGAATTAAGTCTGCCCTGTGTCTGTTTCTCGGTCTGTGAAGGATACAACGAAAAAAAAATAGTATTCGTCGAAAAATTCGACTTCGATTTTTTGATGAATCCCCATGTTCAGAAATTCGGGAGTTAAAAAAAATATAATTTTTTGGAATTATGTCTATCCCTGTGTCTGTCGCTCTGCCTGTAAAGAAATATACAAAGAAAAAAATAGTATTATTAAAAAAATTCGAACTCCAAATGTTGATGAATCTCCGTGCTTTGGAAATCCTTGAGTTCGAAGAAAGAATTTTAATGTAGGACTACGTTCCTCCCATTGGGGTCTCGGGAAGGAATTTGATTCACACGCCAGAAAGCCACAAAAAACGTTGTGTGGGAGATCCTCTATATCTCGGTATATGTTAAAAACATAACTAATGTCTTATTGTATGTAATATTTTTCTCATTCTTTTCACATAGATAAACAACACCATTGTCAAATACTAAATCATTTTTGAAACAACAGAAACAAGAGTATCGCGAGTTACTTCGAGAAACAAAACAGTATCGCGAGTAACAAAGAGAATCCGAGAAGCTTCGAGAAACAACAGAGAATCGCGAATAAAAAAGAGAAACCGAGAAACTTCGAGAAACAAAAAAAGTCACGCGTGTAGAGCAGTCCTACGCCTTTAACTTCAGCGGCTGTTTGAAGAAGGCAGCCTCCCGTCATTTTTTTGCACTTAGTCTACCCGTGTGTCTGTCGTTCTGTATGCGAAAACTGTTAAAAACGAGCTAACAAGAAGGATGAAATTCAATATGGTGTCTAGACATCAAACTTTAGATTTCGATCCTCGAGAAATCAGTCTGTTTATCCGTGTGCATGTGAACACGGCAAATCAGAAACGCAACTAGCTGGATGGATGAAATTTGGCATATGCTTGATATAAATCTCCAATTTTAGCAATACAGAATTTGAGAGAGTTGAGTGTCTATGGATTTGGTGACGCATAGGTGAAAGCGAACAATCAGAAACGCAGGGGGACGAATAAGTAGTGATTCATCAAAAAATCGCGTGGACGTTTTTTGAGGATCACAGTGCTAGAGCCGGTACTCGAAATATGTGATAGTAGAAATTTTATTTACCGAATATTTAGGAAAAGAAAACAAAAGACAGAAGTGTAGCATTATTTCATATTTTTGTTGTAGAGTCGGGTGATTCTCATTCCAGAGACACTTCCAAGATAAACAGATGACTTAGATAATTAATCTTATATATAGTAAAATCTGGATATTGTAATTATGTATAGTAAAATCTTTAGTAATTCTGTTAGATAAATAGATAAAATTACAGCAAAAACTAGCATTCTACTTGACGAAAACACCAATACACTGAAACTTATCACTGTCTCACAACCATGGGAGAGAAATTGACTCTAATCCCAAGACCGAATACCTAACTATACGTCTTATCACTGCAGTGACTAAAATCTGACTGCGGTTACATGTTCATTTGCACATTCGGCCGTATTAACCTTTGTCTCATTTACCATTCTCGTATATTCCTTAACACTTAATAGACAAACGTGGTTGATAACAGAATAATCCACAAGGTCTCTAAAGAGAAACACGTGTTAACATGCCAAATGAAAGCACATAATACATTGAAAACCAGCCCCTGTTATAATCATTATCTAAGGGTAATAAGTTCTTCCAGTTCTCTTGTCATATTCTCCTTTGGGTGGGTGCGTGTGGTGCGCTGTGTTTTAACAATCACGTCAGATTGGGCTCACCAATGGATAGTGGGTTAAGGCATAGCCAAAGTATATGATTCAGAGGGAGAAAGTTATGGGTTCTATTCGTTGACTCTGCTCTTAACTATTATTCTTCAAAAGCCAGTAAAACGATGCGCGTGCAACGAATTCCTCGTCGCGGACAGGCTGGCAGCTGGAGATTTTCCTGGTTTTGCTCCAAGCGAAACATGAATGTTGGCCAGTTTCTCCTGAAAGTCATCCAGGAATGCTACCTACTCCCATATATTAGAGCTCATTCATGCTTCTACCTAACTGCTTCATGATCACTTTGACCAACAGAAGATGTAGAATTTTCTCTTTGTCATGAGCTCTCGACTTATATACTAGACTATATATGCTAGACCAAATAAGGTTAAAATCATCATCATAATGCCAAATCGGATTTACCCGCAAATTTTACAGACATAATTTACTTTGTTTGTTTAAATCAAGGCATTAAGTTGCTTAAATATAGTTATTATATACAGAATATTTATAACTATGATGATTACTTCGTAACTATGATGTTTGCGCAAAAATTATTTACCAGACATTTTCCCTGCAGTTCATTTGTCTTTCAACTGCGTATATGACTGTTCTGAGTCATTCAGTTATTTGTTAATTTCAGAATATTTGAATCCTATGAATGTGAACTATTTATTGAACTGAAGTTTGCTCCAAATATATTTTGGAATGGTTAGAATTAGCTCAACAGTCTTTGGTCTTTGGAAAATCATGAATTGGTAAGTATTGGGAAAATCCTATAAAGGCTTTCATTTATAGTACTAATAAAATTTAGAATTACTCTTTTAAAAGACGAAGCAGCCTCAAAAATGGACTTTATTTAATAGTTCATTATAGTAGTTTTAAACGAAAGTCTATCACAAATTCTGTTTTTTTTTGCATACCTGTAAGAATAAAAATTAAAATCATTTACTTATTTTTAAATTATACAATAGGTTGCACAATTAGGATTAAACCCAACATTCACCAATATTAAAGAAAAGTGATATTTCGATTAAGAAAAATGACATTAAGTTTACTGACAAAAACACGTAAGTATTTATAAGCATTTAATTTTTAAATTTGTTTATACTTTCATTAAAAAAATACGAGGATGGAACAGAATGTTCAAATATTCTCCTAAAAATTCTACATTTGAATAAGCATTTATTTAAATTGCCACAGAATCCTGCATTCAAGTACTTCATTCCTATTGTTGCCTCTTTCCAATGGTAAAACAAAATATTCCGAAAGACACAAAGAAAGAAAATTTTCATACTTCTCCAAAACCCTCCTAGAAAGTGGAGATACTTTTGAACAAATAAGATGAACGGAAATTCGACCAATTTCTTTACGTTTTTTATACATTTTTTAAAGGAGGAGAAAACGTTAGAAAAAGAGAAAGATGACTGGGAGGATATGTCGATATTTGTGAAGGAAGACCGCAAACGTCAAAAAAGTGGGACAAAAAAAAGTAGGAGAGGAGGCACGTGGAAATCGGGATCACTCAATCAGAAAAACTACATATCTACTCCCCCATCTGTTTTTTTATGCATCTTTAGAAATTCCAGAAGTGTTTGAAGGGACGGAGAGTCAAGTATCGTTCAAATTTCCTTCTGTTTTAGGAGACTTTTATTTGAGTAATGTATATTTACGTGTTCATTTTGTGTCGGGTTTTTACATAATATTTGCTCAATGTTTCCTATTTGAAAAGAAAGTGCATTTGCATTGAAGAATGGGTTTTATTTTTGTAGAAGATTTTTTTTTGTATATATTTGGAAGTGGTTAGCTACGCATTCAAATAGGAAAGATTGTAAAAATAGCAGGTTTTTACTTTTTTATCCGTGACACAATCGAAATTGCACAAAAGGAAGTTTATAAAATATGTAAGCAGTGCTAAAATATTTGATGCCTTCACTGTATTTGTTCCTCGTTTGTCTTTATAAAATGATTAAATTTAGAATGTGAATATACAAGAAACTTAGACGTATATGTTATAGTTAAAGTGTGAAATCTTCGCTTAAGAAGAAACAGCACTTATCCAAATTTCTAAAATTTTACAAGAGGAAGAAAACCTGAATTTTGCTCAAAACAATAGCAAATAAAGCAGATTTTTCTTTCGTCTGATGGACAAGAATCCCATCGTTGTAGCGATCCTAAGCGATCTTCTAGGGACGCCTAATTGTTATACCTGCCCAGGAAGGCATCAAGAAAATTTGTGTGCATTTTACCCCCATAAGTTCACCCTGGAAATTCACCAACATTTAAATAATTTTTTCTGCAGCCATCAAAATCTTAAGGCCCGGTGCACACTAACCGATTCGTGTCGTTGAAGCTATAAATATAACAATAGTATCCCCCCATTCCCCCCCTGTGTGTCTCCACAGGGGGCATGTGTATTACTATTTTTATTTTTATAGCTTCAACGACACAAATCGGCTAGTGTGCACCGGACCTAAAACTTGTTTTATTGGATTCTATTTCTTTTGGAGTCTGACATGCCTGATCTACACTGATTAACTAATTTGCAATAAATCGACTAGGGGTTTGAGAATATGCTCTAAGCTAGATATGCATGATTTTGCAAGGAATGAAGCATATCAATGATTAGTCAGTGTAACACCTGCCTTTTATTTAGAAGTAACCAATTTATCCCGTGCTTCTTTTATTATCCGATGTAATTGGCCGACTGAAGCAAAGACCTGTTTCAACTCCACCTTTCTGCATTTCTTCTGCTTATTTGTAAATTTGATTTTTCTCAGTCAAGATCAAATACGTGTTCGATTTTCTTCAAATCTGGCATGAATGCTGCTTGAAATCATTTTCTTTTAAGCAAATTTCGAACTCATATGCTTCCTACTAATAAGCTCCTTCATAGATTCAATATCGTCTCTCTATTTTGTGTCCATGCTGAAGAAACTATATCACACATCCTTTTGCATTGTCCAAGATACCGTGATCCACGAGTTCAGCTCTTAAAAGAAATTTAAGATTTGGACCCTGTTTACTCCGATACATCCCTCCAAAGCCTGTTAAATTTGAAAAAGAAGCCAAAATCAAGCTGAGAGCACTTGAAAAATTCTTTCTGTCTTGCAACAGCTTCTAGTTCGCCTTTTTCCCTCCTTGTTTTTGTTTTAATGGTTTTCCCCTTGCTTTTGCTGTTTTTTAAAAAGTTTTTTTTCATATTTTCGATGGTGAATCTGTCTAATTTGTTTCTCTTGTTGTAGCATTAGTAACGATTCCAAGCATGTGCATATAGCTAAAGTTACAACTCTGTGCAATAAATAAATAAATAAAATAATACCGACGTATGTCCAAGGACTTTTATTCATTGAGATGGTGGTTGGTTTAATGATTTCCATATTTAGATAGTCAGTGGCGAATTTGGTATCAATAAAACATTTGAGTCGTATCAGTATTGGAGATATATTTAATCGTTATTTTGTTTATACTGATAAAGGCAGACATTTGATTGCAATTTAGTTAACACTGTTAAAAGCAAGCATAAAATTTTGTGAATGCTGATAAAAGCAGAGACTAGTGTAAATAATTCGGGTTCGAAAAAAAATGACTAAACCATTAAAGACTGCTATGAAGAGCAGATCCTAGTATTTTTTGTGACATGAGATCTACTGTCCACAGAACTAGTCACAAATTGAAAAAAATTTAAGAAACCTGAATAGGAAAATAGGCATCAAATATCAATATGATGTATAGTGCTTTTCTTTTTTTGTGTTATATTGAGTAACTCAGTTACTCGTTTTTTCTACTTCCCATTCACTAAGACATAAGAAGGAGTAATCCCAAACAACTCCTCCATCTCTGTCTCATTTCCATATTTTCCTTTTGCTCCGACTCCTTCCGAAAATAGCACTCTTCCCTGTTTTAATACATCAATACGCATGGTGGCAACAGCTCTGATTGGCAGTTACGCATTCCGACTGGCAACGTTCATTCATAATTACCGCAGGGAGCAAGCACACTCAAATACGTATTAATGAATCAGCAGATATTCTTTCCCATCTGCGCCTTGACAGTTGCCATTACAGCAGTTTTTGACACAAAAATAGGACGTTGATTTATGAGTCTACTCTAGTTTCTTTAGAGACATAAATACAGCGGAGAGGGTTTCATTTACAGAACAGATGAAATGAAGTTGCCCTTGAATGTGAGATATGTTGCTTAATGCTTGGTTGTTTACTCAACTTTTTTAATAATGTATAATGATTTAAGTCTAACTCGGTTTTGATCTATGATATTTGCATGTTTTATGCTCTAAAATTCAAGTTCAATAAAAAAAGTACAATTTTTACTAATACCATCACTATTAGGTTTTTTATACGGCAGCAAAATTAGTGTAAAAGAAATGGAAATTAGAGGAAATGAAACTTGAAATTCTACTTTAAAAATCGTAGTAGCTTTTTCTACTATTAAAATTCATTCCAACTAAAGAGAAGAACTTCTCTCAGTACTAATTTATGTTCGTAAAACATTTTAATTATTAAAATTAAATCCTAATATATTATGCAAATAAATAAATAAAATTAATTTAAATAAAATACGTATTTTGTACTTCCACGCATTAAACCCCTTCAGAACGGCCACCTTCCTGAGTGGCCAATTTTCCTTGTAGCGGAGGGTGGCCGCTGTAGAGAGGTTCCACCGTTTTTAACTATCTTTCAATATGATAACAAAGGAGATTCTTCTTGTTTTATTTCGTGACAGTGAGCCGATTAGTAGAGATCGTTCTGTTCAATTGATCAGAAGTTTAATACTAAATAACTGACATTCTTCCATTCACTATTGGAGGAAGTTTACTTTTTACTTCATTGTACAGAAATTGAAATCAACAGAATTTTCCGAATCAGCTATTAAAACTGCTTTAGCAGACTATCTTTCTAAAAAACTGGGAGCTGAACATTACGGTCATGGATGTTGAACAGGAAACAAAAAAGTGTTTGAAATAAACCAATGGGAGTGTCCTAAACCAGTGGAGTCCGACTTTCGACTTTCTCGTTTACTAGCTTGTTGCGTTTTCGAGTTTTCGTACTCAAATACACACAAAAAGATAAACCGTTTGATGGATTTGATCCAGAATTTGATACAAATCTAATTTTCTACTAATAAAATAATGGGCTTAATTCAATGCATGTATCTCATTGCGTTTTTTAGTTGTCGAATCAATCTGAACGCGGGTTTCGTTCAAAATGTGATGCTCACCTGCAATTCGGTATAAAGGCAGCATACCAAATTTCATTCGTCTAGGTTTTCTCATTTTCGAGTAATTGTGAGTTCACAGACAGTATAATTCCAAAAATGTTTCTTTCGAACTCAAAGGAATTTAAAGCCTGTGGAACCATCAAAATCTAGAGGAATACAAAGCTTTCTTATTGTATTTTTCGTAAACGAGAAAGTAAAATATGAGGATTACAATGCACGCTGTTAAAGCATAAAGATATAAAAGATACCACTGCGTGATACTTCTTGAATTTAACCGTCTTTATACTGAAAATTAAAGAATTGGTATTTCGTGAATAACTTTATCTGTAAGGACATACGTATGCATTATTATATTCATACTTTGTAAAAAAGTAAAAAAATAATCTGCTTTATTACCCTTATCACTATCCTTCAACCAAATCACCTGCACATGCTCGATAAAATTTTTAACCCTACCGCACATGCATCACACATAACAAGACATCAAATCCAACGTTCCCCCACTACCATTCAAAAGAGCTCCCAACGACCGGTCCCTGAACATTTCCTCCATCTTCACTGGCCTTATCAGTAAAGCCTTTAACCAAAGGCAGAAGAAATAAAAAGGAAATATCCTGTCTGCCAGGGAAGGCAAGGATAAAAAATCAGATCGGTGAATGAAATACCCGTCCACAATGGTTCCCGCCGGTACGATAAAACAGGAAAAAATAATTTATAACCCGGCTAAGGAGACCGAAATTGGAGAAATTCTGCCATTCCCCCAGAAGCCTATATTAATGCCCTTTGGTGGTGTGGATGGGGCTTATTTTAGACGTGGGAACACCAAGGCATAAATCAATGGGAAAGGTAATAATCATAATATGAATGGGAAGAAACGGTTTCTTGCATTTGCATTGCTTCAGAAAGTTGTATGGGAATTTTTCGACCTAGGCAGACCTTTTCTTCCCGTAAACTACCACGCAGAGGGTGCATTTTTTTTTTATCCTTCCATAAAAATTCTGAGTGGAACTTCGTGTATGGGTATTTATTACAGTTTGCTCCTTTAGTGTACTTGAGTTTCCATCCCTTCTTTCTATTTCTGGTCTTTGGGAAAGGGGTTTGGATGAGGGTTTTTAAGGGTGTGTTAAGGAAAGAATGGGAATGGAAGCTTTAACCTACAGGAAAAAAGACAGAGCTCAAGAAGTAAAAATGGAAAGAATCAGCTCTTGTTATAGAAACTGTGACATACGAACAAAACACTGGTTATCCGAAAGGCCTCTGAAATTACAAGTCCAAAAAAACACATTGTATTGCAGGGAAATAATTTTGAAGGCGAAACTTTTTTGCAACGATATTCCCACTTTACTTTTAAATCTCCCCAAAAAGTTTAGTGATTAATTTTAGAATGCTAAAATTAAAATTAATGGGTATTAACAATATTAATTTCGATATTGTTCACCTGTGCCTGTGAGGCGCATTGCGCCCGTTGGAGGATTAATTTTAATAAAGAATATAAATGTAGCCTAGGAAAAGAGTTCTGAAATCGTTTTACGCTCAAAATATTTCAGAATTATATACTGTAATTAGATACAAAATAGTAAGAGATGTTCATGGCTAAACCGAAAAATCATTGACCGAAACGCCCCCTAGTTTGGTTAACCGGGGTGGTATTGTATTCAAAATACGACATTTACAGTCGTAAGATAGTTTCTTTAAACCAGGCTGTTATAATTAAAGTTCGCTTATACAGAATGCTCTATAGCTGGTTCTATAGCTCCAACGAAACAAATTTTCATTAGAAGAAGAAAAAACTATCGACGGGAGGCTGTCTCTGCGAAACGGCCGCTGGGATTCAGGGGCGTAGACTTACTTACCTTACTCAACTGTGACTTTCTGTGACTAAAGTAGCTCTATGTGACTATTAACTCTATAGTCTATATTGACTATTAGTCTAGTGTGCCAATGTGACTCTATCTATGTAAAATTCTTAAATTCTTTGTCATTTTCACCAACTTTGGAACTCGACTGCGACTACAAATTCTAAAATTTTTTAAATCTTCAATGTCTACCTTCTATGTTAAATGAAACTAAAATAAACTCTCTATGTTATTTGGTTGCGGTTAGGTTAACGTCCCGTTTTGAAACAACACGAGGGCTATTTAGGGACCTACCTCGTAATTTTGAACCGCGGTCAGATGGCGAGGACGACACTGAGCTGGCACCCTCCTTTCCAAGCTTCCGCGCCACACCAGTGGGAGGACGTTTGGCTACTACTTATGATTTATCGTGCAGCAGGCCCCATACACGGCGGATCTTCGGTGGAATCGGGTTTCGACTCTCCGGTCCCGGGGTCGAGACTTTACCACTAGGCCACCGCGACCCTTATTTGGTTGCGGAGCTATAAGCGTTTAACTTGAGCGCAACGGAATTCACCAATTCTTGAGTAATATTTCGCTTGAACCTCAGATCGATGACAGAATTGCCTTAGTCTACGTGCGCGCGCATCGGTCACGGTGACGTCATCAAAATTTTTAGTGACTTTAAACCAACTTTGCAGCTCGACTGTGACTAAACCGTAATTCCAAATTCTAAAATTCTCTTTGCAGTCTTTAATATCAACCTTTAAATGAAACTAAAACTAACACTCTATGTTATTTGGTTGCGGATCTATAAGTGTTTAACTTTAGCGCAAAAAGCGTCGTATTTTTTTCCTTTCCTGACACACCATTAGACCACTTTGGAGAGACGTAAGACTACGTCAAAAATTTAAAATTTCGTCAATAGGCGATTGTGCGCCAATATCTATATCCCGGCCCTAGAGCTATCTGAATTACCGAAGTGAAAGTATAACAACGATGAAATGAATCTTCCTTGATTTAATATAAAAAAATATCCGCAAAATTCCTCTGGGATATTGTTATAGTCACCTATTGATGAAAATTTTAACTAATTTCCCCTTTTTTCCCCGGTTTTTTCAGATCGCATAACTTGTACTACAATCTAGCGAAATTTTGATCTGTTTGAAACATAGAACGAACATCTCCTAAATACAGAAGGCCTCGGCGCTAATTTGCGACATCACCAATTTTTGGATTTTCTTGCCGTGGGATTGGCTTGCCAGGTTGGATATCGGGTGTATTGCCTGACGACATCCAATATGCGACGTGGCAAGACTATTGGTGACATCACAAATCAACACCGAGGCCTCCTTTATTTAGGAGGCGTTGATAGAACCGGCTCTAGAGCCTTTTGAATAGTCGAAATTCAATTATAACAACTCTCTACACTGAATCTTTCCGATCTACACAACATTTATCAACTTAAAGATTTTTAGTGTTGTAATTTGGCTACAGATAAAACTGTAACTAAAGTTCATAGTCGATCAATGTTAAACAAGTAATATAAAAAAAATTAAAGTCAATTCCTACTTATTTCAACAAAGAAAAATTTTATTTTAGAGATTTTTTTCTCCCATATAAAACTAAAATTAATTAATTAAATTTAATTAATTAATTAATCTTTGAAAACACTGTATGAACATCAAGTCTCATCCTCTACAAGTTTTAAAAAATGTATTTGAACTTGAGTGGATGAATAAAAAGTATTTTATTAACGATTGAAAATTTGAACAAGATATATAAATAAATATATATAGGGAGAGTGTGAACTAATAGTAGGAATTGAAAAAAACTTTTAGTTTAATGATATTTAATGCCGACATTGAGAGTCACTGAAATATTCGCATTTCTTTTCATGAAGCGCGAGAAATTTGTTTGAAGAAATAAACTAAATTTCCAGTGAATTCGCAGCAGAAATTGAAAAAAAGAAGCTTTCTTTCATTTCATTGAACATCCTTTAAAATCAGAAAGCATAATTTCATCTGACGATGAGTGAATCGTTTGCTAAGTGACTGCAAGTTTCAACTCTGATGTTTATTATCAAATACCATGAAAATATAGCAATCAAAAGAAAATTGTCACTAAAATTTTAATAAATCATGACATCTTCATTCAAATTCGACGAATTCAATTCCATGATATTTAGAATTAACTTTAAAGAAACACTTTATTAATTCTTTATTTTTAAAATTGAGCTTAAGAATCGGTATTCTTCGGTAAAATAGTTACTAGAAAAATTATAATACTGCCGCTGTCTTTGACGTCATAAATGGAGAAAGAAGGCAACGTCATCAATATGTCAGGAAAAGAGATATTTAATTACAGCAGTGATTGTCACTTACAAACAAGGTTTTGGTCCCTAATGGCTCTTTGATGACTGCGCAAACAACTCATAATCATCTTCTGATGAATCTTTGTAGGCTGAAAAAATGTTATAAAAAGATCACGAGCCGATAATGAACAAATGTCGTAAAGGATCGCTCGGATTTTTCATCAAGTTTTTGTTACAAGTTAGAGATTTGAATTTTTTCTTTCTTTAATGCTTTCTTTGCACTAAAAAAACTAGCTTTAATTATTAAGCAGCTTACGTTTACAGCATTACGTTTTTCTAATAGCAACCTTCAAAAATTGCATTATGTTGACTTACATTTATCAGCTACTTAGGACTAATAGAATGATTTTTGATTAAATGAAGATATATATATATATATATATCGTTTTTTTGAGCATTCAAAATGCTTTACAGTATGTTTCAAAACAGCAAGCATTCCAATGAAAAAAATATGAACATACTAGATGGGATATAAGAACATTATACATTCAAGGTTATTGGTTGTCTGTGTAAATGGAGAAAAGTGTCTTGTAGGATGTAGTGGAAAGAATTGGAGATAGTTTTGTGCCTAGTCCACAGAAATCGTGTCAGCCATGAATTGAATTCTTCACAACCAACTCTTTGGAAGATTTTAAATTGTCGACTACCTCTGAAACCATAGTGTTTACAAATATTACAACAAATGAAGCTCCAATGGTATGCCCCAGCGTCTCTGGAAATAATCAGACTACTACATAAATGTGTAGAAAAGTTACAAACATGCCGCATTTCTTACTTTTCGGAAATTGAAATATTTCCATTTCTTATAAGGTATGGTTTATTTTTATATGTGTAAAACTTTGTGAAATATAGTGAGTTGGAACTTGATAATTATTTTGTAATTACCCTGTATTGCACGCCATCAATAAATTTATAAGAACAATTATTGCAGTCTTTCCTACATCAGAAAGTGTGTATTACTCTCAGGAAGAAATATTTGTTAAATTGTTTTGTGAAATCTAATCGAAAGCAGAACATCGTCTTTTGCGGATATTGTAAAATTAAATGGTATATAATTGGCAATGTATGTGTGTTCTTCTGTGGCTGGCTTCTTAGCAGACATTACCATGTATTTTTAAATAATAATGAAGAACTTTTTACATTCACCTTATGACCTCTGCTTAATGTTTGAAACGAAATGGTTTAAAAAATACTCATGAGTATAAATTTAAAAACTGAGCTTAAAATGTAGAGGTCACGGAATAAGATTAATGACAAGGTAATAATATAAAGATTTCCTTCATATTATTAACACAGTAGATATCTCACTCACTGAAGCATAAAAATCTGCATCCTTTTCCATCCCTTGCGTGTCGAAAATGCGCCCCTAACTCTGTGGCGACTCCCCACTGATAAGGGGTGCCAAGGCCGTAAATTTAGGGGTGATGTGATAGAAAAAATGCCGAGAAGAGGGAGTTAGGATTACTTTCCAATAATCGGAACACACGTGCCCTCCATTAGGCCCACATTTCACACAGGAGGTGCCATGACTCACTAAATATCCTCGCGCATAATGCGTATGGAATCTAAGAGCGACCCCCTGCCTCTCATGTGTTTTATGAGCCAGTGAGGGAATTCAGGCACTTTATCGCCTATCCCTAATAAGGGTGATACTGCTAAGAGGGTGCTTCTGCTTCATCTGGGGAACTTGAAGTTAAATGTGGCGATACCATATTTACCAACTTCTGGACTTTTTTGTTATATTTGGGGATGTTGGTTACGTTTCACGATTTCACCCACTGTACAAATTTTTCTTCGATTCTATCAGCAATATTATTTCGTATTTCCAGTGGTGTATGGAGGATAAGAGACGCTCGAGGCGTAATATGATTTTTTTTTCACCCCGTCGTCATCTTTGGCTTTGAAAAGTGACATATACGTACTAATATTTTTTGTGTTGTAGCTAAAAAATATATACTTACTACATACTATATTGTAAAGAGGCTCTATGGTCTACAGGTGCAAATATGTATTAATGCTGTTCTTAGGATTTTAGAGACACCAATGCCTTAGGAAGTAACTTTATTGGAAAAATGATTGACCGCTTGTTGCCAGTAAGGTGTTTATAATGTGTCTTTTCATACATATAGATTACACGATATGAAGCTATTAGCTCTATGAGAGAAATATATAAATACACATCTTTGTGTATCTTTTCAGTACTCAAGTTTCTTCTTAAATCATAAAGGTTGGCCCTTTTCCTCACATTTTTTAATGTATTTTTTAAAACACTTACTTAAATAGGTTACTTGTTGATATTCTGAGGGTCATAATAAAGTTTTAAAATATCAATAGTTTTAAAAAATAAATTTAAATTGTATAGGGACATTTGAAAGGCCATACAATTAAGTATACTCTTCTTAAAATTTTAATTGAAAAGTCTTAAAGTAATTTTTTCGTAAAAATGACAATTACGATAATCATTTTAAAGCCAACTCTGGTTGAAATTTGTGTAGGAAAATAAAAACTACGATTAACATACACAGAGAAGCTTAACCATAATTGTATTATGCAAATACGACTGTTTTGAAGCTATATGAGGGCTATTTTGGGACGGTCGTCTAAATCTTGGCCAAATAACGAGGACTGCACTTAAGTCAGCACCCTCTCCCCGAAGTTCTACACCTCATCAACGCAAGACGCTTGAACATCGAAAGATTTAATATCAATAATAATTTTTAAGATCAATATATGCGGCAGACCTTTCTTGGAATCAGGTCACGAATTCACTACCCTCTAGTCTTGAAGTCAAAACTCTACCCACGAGGTCAAGCACAAATAATGCCAAACTGTCAATACTGTATTCCTCATTATGAAAGAGAACAGAAAATAAATAAGTGTAATGAAAACACATTTATTTTTGTGAAATGTATATTGTCTTTCGAAATTTTTCTTCTAAAATCCCTCGATTAGATTACAGGTTTCATTGTCACACGATATTCATATCTCATTGAAATAAGAAATTTATCATAAAAATTATCCCTAAGATGCAATACACCGAATCATGATTAATAAGCGTATAAAACATAGGTTTTTATAGGTAATTTTCGACTTTTGATTCAGATCTTAACAGGAAAATCACTGAAACGAGACAACAGATGCATCAACAAGTTCTTCCATTAACAAAACAAACCTCGCTGTTTCAGCGTCTTTCGAGGTCGTCTCGAATTGATTTTTGGGAGGCGAAGAAGAGAAAGAGGTGTGTGGATCTCTGCCATCTCGAACACTCGGTGGGCGTTATTGATGAGTGTTCCTTCTTGCTGGGAAAAGTGATCGCAGATTTCCATAATTGATGATGGCGTTAATCGGCTTCCCAGGATTCCGGAGCAATTATCAGAGATTAGGGCAGCCCTGAAACCGAACCCGCTTTCCGTGGTTATTGTTGCTGCGGAAAAGATAACTTTTGAAGGGAGCATTTGACAACACTTTATTTCTTGGGTAATTGGTGCTAGATAGGCAACATCTTGAAAGAGAAGCTATATCTTGTTGGAGAATAAAGGGATCTTCTTCGAGTGATGAATCGCTTCCAGTTTTCTTAAGGATTCATGTGTCATCCCTGAATATTCTCCGATTCGGTTAAAGTGAAATATGAAGGTTACCGTCGTTACAGTCACACAAAAGAAAGATGCATGGATCACCTTTATCTATAAATTCCTAGTTTTTATATCGTATACAAAGTTTAGGAGCAAGAGATAGAGTTACAGATAAAAACGAATTCTTTTAATTATCTTTTTCCATCGAATTTACTTTACATCAAGCAAATAAATGTATTTAGAGATACAAAATATTGAATAACGCTTTGGATGGAGGTGATTTGAGCAAAAATTACAAATAGTGCAAATAAAGCAGTTGGATGTTGTGATGAAATTTTTATCGACACTTTTGCTTGTATAGGCGCCAACATTTGTAAATTTTATTCTTTTGATCTCGAATAGGAATCACAACTCAAAAACGATGTTTGAAACGTATCTATATTCCGTATATTTTGCTTCTGATACCGGGCGGAAATATTGTCTCTGAAATTCACTACAGAATCTCACAAACTTTCAGTTCTGAAGTCGAAAATATAACACCTGGCTTTTGCATTTATTCTGATTCATTTTTATAAAAGAAAAAGCACATTTTGAACATGGAAAATGCATGAGATACTTATGCTGTACTTGTATCAAACACGTTACATGACAATGGCGACTATTCAATTCTTAGAACATTACTATTTATAGCAAATTATCTATTTTCTATAGGGAGACTTGTACTAATTATTTCACTAAAGATTTTAAAATCCTAATAAATATAAAATATTTGCAGTTTATTACAAACAAACCATGCAACAATATGAAACTTTGGTAGCCTTGAATTTACAGACACCACAAAATGAACATGAAAATGAGCATGCAAGTTTGAGAAAAAAGTGAGATATGCAACAAGTAGGAAACAGTCCAGGGGGAGAGTTCTTCTCTCCACTTTCCCATACACTCCCAAAAAATGTCGTGTTTTGTGATTAGCTTCGTCATATAGTGAAGAGAATCGAGTATATATTTTGAAACTCTTTTCGATATTGAATTGGTTCGAAGATTTTCTACAGATCTATTCTGACGTCAAGATGACATATCAAATTTCATTTATCTAACTTTAGAATTTTTCATTTATCCCCTTATTATTTTATAAAAACCTTTCGTTGAAAACTAATGTATTCCCTCATGTCTAGAAGCAAAAAAAAAAGATTTTTCCTGTTTTTAAGAAGGGTGATGATTGTAAAAATTATCGACTCATTTCTATTTTAAGTCCTTTTTCTAAGAGTTTCGAAATTATAATTCATAAAAAGCTTTCCCACCAAGTTAAAAACCTGATTTCTTCATCTCAATACGAGTTCATTCCAAAACGCTCCATAATTTATTCTACTTGACAAATAATATTATTTCTGCATTTGAAATTGTCTCTCAACTTGATGTTATTTACACCGACTTTTCTAAGGCCTTCGATTTTATTGACTTTGGAATTCTTTTAAATAAGTTACATGGAATTGATTTTCATGTTAACCTAACTGATTGGTTTCACTCTTATTCATGCAATCTTTATTATCATTCTTCATTCAATCTTCACTCTTATCATTTATCTTGGACTTCTGCTTTTTATTTTATTCATTAATGACCTCACTTGTGTTTTAAAGTACTCTGAGTGTTTTTTATTTGTTGACGACTTGAAATTGTTTAGTCTAATTCGATCCAATTTAGATGCCGTTCTTTTACAAAGATATCTTGATTATCTTTTTAAGTGGTGCACGGACAACAGATTACACCTGAACATTAAAAAATGTAGTATTCTTAGTTATACTCGAAAATCTCAACCTTTGAATTATGATTATAAAGTTAATAATCTTGTGTTTATCTATCTCAAATTCATTCACGGATTTTGGTATTATCTTTGACACTAAACTTGATTTTTCTCAACACATTGATGCTATGGTCTCTAAGGCATATTGTTGGCTTGGAATTCTTAAGAGCGAAACTAGGGAATTTTCCAACGAACTTGCTTTAAAGGTATTGCACTACACTCATGTCCTATATTGCAGTATTATCTGGGATCCTAATTACAGAAATAAAATTGAAATTATCGAGCGAATTCAATCTAACTTCTTACGAAATTTATTTTACAAGAAAAATAGATTTTACTTGCAGGATATATCTTCTTCACGTCTACTTGATATCTTTTAAACACCTAGTTTATGTTCGAGACGTGATCTTTCATGTGTTTACTTCTTTTACAAAGTCATTAATGGTTTGATTGATTGTAATGGTATATTGAGCTTCATACATTTTGCTGCGCCTGTCGGATCTTTAAGGAACAAAAGTTCATGCCAAAATGCATTTTCAAGATTTAATTATGTGAACAAGTTCTCTTTATACAAATTTTATAGAACTTTTTACAAATTCTCTGATGAACTTGACATTTTTCATATGTTTCCTGGTGTTTTTAAATCGAATTACTTACAACTTTTGAATACATGATCTGTTTTATTTTGCTTTTTTTACACCCGAATGTATTTAATTTTTAAAATTTTTATGCGTTTTAATTTTCCGTGTTCTTATATATTCAACCGTTTTTGGGCATTCTTTCATAGGTCTGTTTTCAATTTTTGTACTCTGCAATTGATTTCTATCTCTCGCGTGCATTTTCTTCTTCAAGATTTTAAACTCCTAATGTGTTTTTAAGGATTTGCTGCTTATGTATATTTGATTTTTTAATCCTTTTTTTTAAATTGGTGTTTTCATTTTATGTTTTAGTATTTTTTAAATTTTTTAAATATGTTTTTATGATATTAATATGAAGAATACGACTTTTAGAATCCTAGTGTGTTTTCTAATGCTTTTGTGACTGCTTGTTTTCGTTTTAAATTATTTATGCGTTTTCAAAATTTTTATGGGTTTGAGTATTGAACTTATATTCTCTTTATTCAACTTTTTTGTCCTAATGCGTTTTTTAATATCTTTGTGATTCACTCATTGTGGCTCCTGTTCTTTGTGTGTTTGTTGTTCATTGCACGCTGTAAATGGAATTATCTCTGAAGTGTGCTTTTCTTTAAATAAATAAATTTAAAGAAAAAACTCTTGGCGTAAGTTGAGTAATCGCCTACAAATTACAAGGACATAGAGACTGTCAATCTTGAGCAGATTTATGCAAAATCCGCTAAAATGATATCTACAATCTTAGTGTAAAGATTACATAATGAAATTCATTTCTCCAGCTCGTTGCACACTCAAATAGACAGGCCGACCGATAGTTCATCTGCTGACGGATTCAATCCGGAATTTGATATGGCTCTACAATTCGGGTGATAAACCATTATGGAAAATTTCCTCCATATAGCTTGTTGCATCTTCGTGTTCACTTGCATGCGAACGGACAGACTGCCAACCTGCTTTTTGATGGATTTCGTGTGAAATCTGAAGCAGATATATAATGGTGTAAAGAATGCATACCAAATTTTAATTGTATAACTAGTTCCGTGCTTGCGTTATCTTGCTTGAAGACAGACAGACTTTCTAAAATAGTTCTTGGAACTCAGAAAGGCCTAAAATACAAAGATTCAAGAAAATCCCGAGGGACGATTTTTTGATGATTGCAATACCTATTCTTTGCAGATTTCGTATATAAGGAAAATAGAAATGAGAAACAGAAACAGTACCGTGAGGTCCTCAAAGCCGCAGGATTGACAACTGGCACCCATCTCTAGTTCCAGAACATTTCATCTGCATATAAACGATCCCAATCAAGATACGTTATCAAAGCAGACGGGAAAGGGGAAAAGAGAGATAAAGATCTATCCATTCCAAGGAACAGCGATTAAAAACTTTTCCCTCCCTCTCCAAGGCCGCCGCCCCACCTTAGACATGGAGAGACGTGATTAAGAATAAGCCCTGGCAGGAGGAAGGGCTGTTAACGAGAGAGCAGAAACTTGGGCAAGGAATAAAAGGGGTGGGAATGGGCCGGGCCTCAAAAAGACACCTCGCTGTCGAAACAAATGGGGGACGATCGTTCTGTCTGTTTCATGGCAGGGGAGGATGGGGCATGTAACGATTTTAACTGCTGCTCGTAGTGTTTCTAGAAAAGTTTGGAATGGCTTTTAGTGCGGTGTAGGGGCTGTGCGGTAAGTTAAAGCGGTGGGTAATAGGACCTTCGCGCCTTACCTTTTTAGTATTTTTAATGCACTTTAAGTATGGGATAATCTTAATTATATTTTAATTCATATTCGTTTATGAACTTCTTTGCAAACTTATAGGAAGATGGAAAAGTAATAGGAAGAACAATTGAAATGATAAGTTTTGCTGAAAGTGAAAATTCCGTTATTAGAATAGGTCTTATAGACAGACTGTTTATTGCATTTACCGTTTAAAGAAATAGAAAACGGATGTGAATTTTACATTAATAAAAAATGCCTAAGAAGTATATACATATTTCTTCAATATGTTAAATTATGAAATTCGAAAATTTCTGCAATAACATTTTTCAATTAGTACTCAATTAACATTGCAACTAAAATTATTTTTGATTTGAAAATATTTTTGTATATATTTTCGGCATAACGCGACCTGCATTTTTTATATTTAATTTTCTGCTCAGCGAAAGTTGTGAAAATGCGACGTTTATCTTTTCTTAATGATTAATCTCTTAATTTTCTTAATGATTAATAACCAATGGTAAAATTAATCCCTATAAAAATTTCATCTGAATAATATTTTAGAAAATTAAATGCACCAGTTTTTCGAAGAGTGAGTATTAGTAAAAGAAAGCGAATATTCAATAAATCAGAAATGTTTCTGCCGAGGCAACATGAAGTAAAATAGAAACCCATAAACAGATAATGAGAAAAAGGAAAGAAAAACTTTTAATTGGGACCAGAAAATGTGTGTATCTCTTGGTGCAGCTCTGACAGCTCTAAATTCACAGGGTTGCTTTTCTTCTCCGATTCATTGCTCCACTATGCCCAGTGGGCGAGTTTTGATGTTTTCGAGGGCTACCTGCTTTACAGCACCAACCTGCGTCTCTCTTACTCTCATTTTCTGTCTTCTTTTCACGTTTTCATTGCCTTCCCCTTTTTTTGTTGATAATCGAATTATCGATCAACGATAAAGGGAAAAGTAAGCAAATAAAAATAAAAACGAAAATAGCTTTTAAAATAATTACAGCCTTAATTGACGATTTGCCACTGGGACTTCCCCCTCGCATTCGACCAGGGACTAGAATTAACACTCCTTTGATAACAGATAGTAAAAATTAATTGTTTTTGTAACTTTATATACATCTTACAAAATCGCAATTTCATTAAGTAGTAAGAAGGATCTGATATATATATATAACAGAAAACAGTCGAAAAAAGATTACAAAGATCAAAGACTCACAAAATCAAGACTCACAGAGAGATCACAGATCAAGACTTACAGAGCAAAAAAACAGACATTCGATAATATACAAAACAGTCAGTTTCATTTTTGTTTTAAATGTGTGATTTCCTTTCTATTTTTGGTTTTTCTGACACTGTTTTTGTTATTTTTTCTTTCCATACACGTGAACCGTTTTCTCTGTTTTTTGGTATTCCAGGGAACCAAACTGTTTTCAGCATTTAGGCTTAAGTTTGTATAGAAAACGCCAAAAAATAATTCTACACGCTCGTATGGGATTTCCCTGTTGAAAACGCATCCTATACGTCAGCGTTCTGTTTATTATTTTATTGTTCTCTCTTTTTCTAAAATAGTTTTGTATATATATATATATATAAAGTAACTTGATATTTCGTAAACATCCGGACCCCACATGACGCGTTCGGTTCATTCCTTTGTCACGTCTCCCGTTGACTGTATCCCTCAGTCTTAGGTTCGAAAAATTATTTCTAATATTTGGTATTTCATTCGAATGCTTGGTATATCATAATGCTCGGGGTAGAGGACAGTGTTTTTAGCTTTATGCTAGCACTGTTCGCAGAAAACGTTATGATTTCTCTAATTTTTTAGCGGTTCGTATAGATTTTATTTACCCTGATGAGCATCTATACGCTTTTACCAATAAACTACAGTCTTTCCATTTAATTTCAACATTGATTGATTTTCATGACATTGATATATATATATATATATATATAACAAATAACAAATAAGAAACAAACATAGCAGAAATGTAAAAGCAACATATACAACATAAACATTCAAATTCTTGGTTTATCATAATGTTCGGGGTAAAGGACAGTGTTTTTAGCTATATGCCAACACTGTTCGCAGGAAACATTATGATTTCACTAATTTTTTAACGGTTCGTATAGATTTTACTTACCCTGATGAGCATCTATACGCTTTTACCGATTTACTACAGTCTCTCCATTTTATTTCAACATTTTTGGCCTCGCTGAATATATATATATATATATATATATATATATATATATATATATATATATATCATTAAAACCTTAGCCAGAGGAAGTGTAAGCAACGTATACGAATAAACTTGTTCAAAAAACAACGGTTCTAACGGTTTTAACGGTTCGTATAGATTTTACTTACCCTGATGAGCATCTATACGCTTTTACCGATTTACTACAGTCTCTCCATTTTATTTTAATATTTTTTGACTTTCATGATATATATATATATATATCTATTAAATCTATAGCAAAGAAAAAGGATCGAATTAATAAATTTTTCAGAAAGAGTAGTTTCTACCGTACTGCTTTAATACTTAACGAAATAGTTCTCGAATGAAACTTCTCGAAATTTGTGCCCGCCCCTGACGATCAGCCTTCTGACTGACAGAGACAGAAGATTCCCAGTCACACCAGAACCTCCCTTTTAATGAAGCGGTACCAACACATTAAACACCCTGCCTCGCGCCCCCACCGGACGAATGTTTCCAGAAACACTTTTCGATGTGTTCATTACTACGCGTCACTCACTGGCGATGACAGATTCAGAGCTCCGTGCATCTCCAGATATATCCTCCAAAAAGGATATCTGAATGGGGAAGTTATATCCTGGATTGTCAGCTCTAATGACTCGCGTAAATACGTAATGTACCGGAGGAACGGTTGTACAGACTTTTATTTCACATCCTTTTTCCATTCTGAAGTTGGCTTTTTTCTTCTTTCTCTCCTGACATTTTCGCAAAGGAATGGATTTTCATTTCTAATTGAGTTCCTAACGATGGTAATTGGTGAAGGGTGAGGATATTTAATGGGGAGGGGAGACGAGTGAGGTATGTGAGAAGGTTTTAAATATGGTTTTTCTTTTTAAGGAGGTGCTGATTGGGTAGTTTTGAAAACTTTTCAGTTTGATTTTTTTAAACTTTTTAAAATTAGTTTTTAAATTTAAATTATATTGTTAAATTTTTTTTAAAGTTGTAAATATACGTTTGTATTACAATAAAAGTTTACTTTTTAAAAAAATTTATGTATCCGGATCAGACTCGGTGTCAGAGTTTTGTCTTTTCAATCGGAAGATAATTTAGAGACTCGAATCGATCGAAAATATCTCATTTATATGGGTAGGTCAAATATTTTCGTAGCACATAAATGACATAGCAGAACAAGCACATTAACACGAAGAATGCGTTAAAACAGTAATTAATTAGTGTAGTGAATACAATACTCTTAATTAAAAAATAATAAATTAAACAATAATGGACTCAAATATAACATCAAAAATGATATAGGAAGCATTTCATAAATATAGATTATTACTTTCTTAAACTCAAAATGATGCTTAAATGAAATATTAATCAATATACCCAATATTGTTAATCTATAAATTAAAGTACAAAGAATTCTATGTTTATTATAATGTTAGCCTTATATATCGCGAATAAATAATTTAATTTCTGCCTTCAGTTGCTATCTACTCCTTTACAGTCGGAACTAGATTTTCCATTTTTTTTAAATACTATCTAGAAAAACGGTCATGTTAAGAAGATATAAACGTGATTAAAGCGGTACTTATAAATACCATCGGGTTATAATAGTTTATATCTATGAGATTTAGAAATCATCAGATTTTATATATTAATGCTCTAAAAAGTAGAAAAAACAACCTTGAAATTGATATGAATTTCAACGAACAACTCGTAAACAAAATTTCCGAGAAAATATGCATTTAAAATAATACATTATATATATGGCATAAATAACGAATATACAAAAAATATGGGGTATAGAGATAAGAAAATCTACCAAATATGAAAGGCATTTAAATATAGAATATCTGGAAATAAATTTAATAATATCAAAAACCGTTCTCATATTTATTGAAGTATGAAAGCGTCATTCAGAACTAAAGGTTGAAAACTGCTCTCTCAAATTTATTCAAAGTTTATAAATCATATAAGACGAAGTTTATAATTCTTATATAATCTTATTTCCAAGTCACTGAAATATTATTGCCAGAAAAAAGCAACTTTATTTCAATTTTGTGGGCAACAAATCGGAGACTTATTATATTTTTAATATCATTCAATTTCCTCTCCCATCACATATCTCTCAAACGAATATCACATCTTTGATAAGTGCAGAAACCTGGCAACGAGGTGGAACGTTGTCATAACAACCGGTTCATCAAATGATATCGCGATGTCGGTGATCAAATCACGATGACTGTTTCTTGGCAATAAACTCCAAAAATTCTTCTAAAAGATAAAACTTTCCAATAAGATATTTTGGCGTGCGAAAATAGTTTTTGAGAGAGTGGGTTCAGCTAAGCATAACGGAACCTGCAGTTGCTAAGGAACCGACGTCCTACTTTACAGGCAAATATATATACTCCGAAAGACCCTGGATTTAAGTCCCGTTCCTTGAAAACTAAAATTTACGTTCTGAAGACGAAGCGATTAAGGAAACGACTGACAGTAAATAACGCCATCGTATGGCGAACTTCAATGGCTTAAGCAAGGCAGCTATTCTAAGGGAAACTGGGTTTTAACTCCTCCAACTCCACCGCTTCCAAACTCGCAGTTTTACACTACATTAACTTCAAACAGCCGTACAGTCGTGCTATCGCAGATGGTAATAAAACCTCTCGACTCGAAAAGATAGAAAAATTAACTCGCATAGGTTAGATACAGAAGTATAGAGAAAAAATAAAAGTAACACTAATGCTTCTGCCGAGTTGGAATGTTTAAGTTGAATCGATTCGTTAAGAACTTCCTTTGATTCTCTGTGTGGAAGCTTAAAATTGTCTTCAAAAGTCTTCAACTTCGGTAATTAAGATAAGAATTAATAGCTGAAACGGGAAAGAGGAGGAATTGAAGTTATAAAATTCAAAATGTGCTTCTATCGTTTCTTGAAGATTGTGTTTGCTTTAATGCTATTTTGGGAATGTAATAACTTTTGCAATATGGCTCCGGATGATTTTCTACGGTATTAAAATAAATTGGAAGTGCGATTTTTTTCTGCAGTGAATGAAATGTTTTCTGTAAAGAAAAAGAATTCTTAAACTCAAGAAGTAACTTATATTTGCTGAGACTGAATATTTATTTTTTATGTACCTTTAAAAGCTTCTTACTGTTCCTTAAGCATGACTTATTAACGCTTTTAAGAAAATGAACGTAGTTTTGATATGCTTAAGTAAAGCTCAAATGTTCATAGTATTTTACAAGCAAGGAATATTATTCCGTTACTGTGATTGCTCAAATTGTTCAATATTGATTTGTTGAACATATTGCATGTTAAAATGAACAATTCAGTTTTCTATTTTCTTTTTCAAAAGAGATTTTCTGCCTTCTTTTTGGAATAAGAAAGTTCCATTTACAATGTATTCAAAGTGAATTATAAGAACTGTCCGCAACTGTGCATAGTTTCAGAACCCTAGTATTTTAGAAAGTGAATGACGAATCAATTATTAAATTCCATTTTTACCAACATCATATTAATCTACCTGTTGTAGAATCTAACTTATAAATAAAATGTAAAATTTTGGTCTAAATATTGAGGTTTACACTGCCTTAAAATTAATTTCATTGCTGTTTCTCTTCATTAGATTTCCCGCTTAAAAATAATATCTTCCATTCTATGATCTTAGCTACTACGCTTCACATGAGCTAATCTGACATTAAAGTAACGGAACTCTCAAGTCACAAGTGGAGAGCAATCTATTAACTCAGCAGTGTATCCAATTACGCTTTCTTAACTCCAACTAAATTACTTTAAACGAAAACTAATTTTCTTATCCTTTAACTATCCACTTAGTTCTTAAAACTTACAGCAGGAAGACAAAACGTGATGATTAATGGGACAGGCTGCTCAACTGGCGTGCATTATCCAACCAAGAGTCAACAACATATGGTATCCCTCTTTTTTTATCCCACACATTTTGAGGAAGAACTAACTTTTCTCTCTAAAAAGTATGTTCTTCTTTAGATTTTTCATTTAGGGATTGTTTTCGATGAGTTCCAACACACTATCCATTTTAGTTTATCCCTTGTTTCCTGAAAAAATATATACTTAATAGTTTTCAGCTTTTTTTTTCTGTGCAGAAATTAGAAATATCAAGCTACTGAAAATTGAAAGAATCTTTTTAATGCAGACTTTTAAGATTAATGAGGTAATGGCTGCATTTTCAGAATAATAAACACGGGAAGCTTTCTGAAAAAATGCATTTCTTTTTGATTCAAATAACTGAAATTTCTGCTTATTTATAATATTTTGTTTCTGAATAAATCGTAATATTTTTTTTAACTAGAAGAAAGATTAATCATATTTTTATACACTTTTTTTCTCCGTAGCTTACATATTTTATGATTTTTTTGTTTATGCATTTAAATTAGTAGAATTTTATAGATTCTCTTCTGAAAAACCAAACGCTAGCTCATTAATTTTAAAAATCAAAACAACTTTAGTCCTTTCAAAAAAGATTTTTTTAAATCCTATATTCAAACGGTACTGCCTTTGTTCATGTTAAATATTTGAAATCCCTTTGCCGTGAATCCAGATAAATTATACGAACCAATGCAATTGCAAAAATTTTAAAAAGGGATCGAAAATTAAACACTGAATTCAAAAGAAGAGTTCGAATTTGAACAAGAGCTCGAATTCTTTCATAAAAAGATTTTTAAAAAATGGATATTTCTTTTTAGCTTCGTTTTTGTGAAAGCATCGTACTAATGTTTGTTTCTGTATCATATTATTCAGAAGCTGTAGGTTCTATGTCTATTCGTAAGGTCTTGGCTTCGGGATTGCAACATCAAGTTCTTGAGCAGGGCCGGTATATGGATGCCTGACCTCCCACCCCAAGCAAAGAAAAAAATTCGTCTCTCCCCTTGTCAATATGTACTTGCATATTCACGCGCATAGCGAAACATAGAATACCGAAATATAAGCAAATTTTATATAAAATTTATTGTTGTTGGAATTGCAGAGCTTGGCTGCAGTTCATGGTCATCAAAAACAGGTCAAAACTTTAAAAAAGCTAATCGATTTATTTAAAACCTCTAAAAATAGAAACGAACTCAACTTGAGTAACGTAAAAGAAAACTTCAGTATTAAGCACACCTCAGATCTATTGGTATGTCATCTGATAAGAATAGAATAGAATAACAAACATCATTCCAATTCTGATATATATGTTACGGCTAAAGCAAGAATGAAAGGTAAACCTAGGTTTAACCGGTTAAAGTGGGGATTACCAAGGCTTTGCGGCTAAAGCCCGAAGAGTTCCCAACGCTTCCACCTTTAACCGGCTAAAACTGGGTCTAACCAATCGTAGTCGGTTAAATTGTATGATGCCGATTCCTTTGTAGTTAGTCTGTTGACGATAGTTGCTTACATAAAAATAGGTATAATACTGTCACAATATGAAATATTTTTCCATCATTTGTTAAGAAAGACAATTGTTCAACAGCATAATGGCCAAGAGTTTCATGTGATTCTATTTGACAGCTTAACACTCTCTCAAATGAATTATACATAACAACTGATTTGAAAAGAATAATGACCGTGATAAATAAGCCACTCATTGTACAAATCTAAGGCATCAACAACCTAAGTGGAAACATCATATTATTACTGAAGAAAGAGTCTATCTTCGGCTTTAACACCCAGAGGCGGTCCGAGTCATGGGCAAATTGGGCAATTGCCCGTGGCGTCAAAGTTCGGGGTGGCGCTAAAACGTGAGTATGAAGAAGAAAAAAAATGTCTTAATAGACTTAAGAAACAAAGTCAAATATTTAAACAATTTATTGCATGCATTATTTTAATCTCAGTAAGTTCACAATATAATCTTAAATACAGCTGAAGTCTCAAAATTATCACCATAATATTATTAAGTCATATTTGAAGGTAAAACACGCATATTTCTAAATAAATTTTTGTTTGACATTTAGAATGCAGACATTATAGAATTTTCAAAAGAAAAAAAAATACGTAGGTTGGTTGTGGTGGTGGAGGATGGGGAAGGCGTCAAATTGTTGCCTTGCCCGGTTGTATATAGGCATTCTGTACTCGAGTAGAGA
Source organism: Araneus ventricosus (assembly GCA_013235015.1). NCBI lineage: Eukaryota > Metazoa > Arthropoda > Arachnida > Araneae > Araneidae > Araneus > Araneus ventricosus. The sequence continues at coordinate 795,898 of BGPR01000229.1, forward strand.
ACCATTGTAACTTTGGAGGGCTCTGATTGGACAAGCGAATCTGACGTCACTCTTCTGCACATTTCATCAACAGTGAGACACGCGTATCTTGTTTATAGTTCTTAAGGCTCTAAATACTAATTTTTTCTACAAGATATTGCCTAAATTTGTTTTCAAAAGGGGAATCTTTCTCCTTCTTGATTTAATGTCGTTAGATTTTCTTCATTATTGCTTCATGCAGATCTGAAACATTAAAATTTATATTTTAATAGTTAACTTAAACCATGATAAATATAAGTATTGAAATAATGCATGATATAGGATTACAAATTACAACATAGATCTTCTAAAAGATAATGATTTGAAATAATTATTGCTACTTACCAGCACACAAGCCTTGTTCCAGATGGTCTAGAAGATCGAAGATTCCATTTCGTGTCCGATGTTCTTCCATATTCTTCTATCCATAAATACACATCGGAAACACTTTTAAGGTTGCTTCGAACGATGGTTTCATCTTCAACGATTTTAACAACTTCGTTTACAAAAGAAGGGGGAAGATTGGAATTCTGAACAGCCATAGCGTATTACACAAAGAACATTTTGCTATCGCTAGTTGAAAGAATCAGTTAGAGCATGGTCAGAGGTAAACAAACAAGCAAAGCATAGCTACATCAGATTCGCCTGTCCAATCAGAGCTCTCCAAAGTTATAATGGTGCTCTGATCGAGTACAATATGCCTATATGCTCCCCCTTTGGTAAAGTTATCTCGTGCCGATTTTGTTAGCACCTTCCTGCCGTGGACAGGCCATGACATTATTTTTTGATGAATTTTGTCTGTTGATTATTCGTGGTAAATGGAAATTACCTATCCCATAGCAGCAACCTACACCGAATTATTTCTGCATGGAATGTTATATCTCCAAATAAACAACCAATATAGAATAATACTGCAAAATCTGATTTAGTTCATTTATTCATAGAACAAGAGACTTCAATATTTTAATTAGCAAGTAAGTAGATAATTTCTGTTTATCAAGTTATCTTTAGAAGGTATGGATATATATTAATTCAATCAAAAATCAGGATAATGAATAATTCAAAACAATCAACGAAAAGCTGAAAATTTCGGAAAAAGATTCTTACTTAGAAAAAGAGAGAATGTTACTGAAAAGTAGTAGTTTGAAAAAAGAAAAAGCTTTGCATATAATCCCACTGCTTAAAAATCTTCAAAATCATAATTCTACACGCTCATGAAGAGCTAAAGTGCTCTAATTAGAAATAAGAAAAAATAAATAAGCAAAAAACTGTTAATAGTTGAAAAAACCCCTCGTTGTCCTTATTAATATAAGTAATTTTCTCCTTATTAAACAAACTTAAGTAGGGCAAAAAAAATTGCTAGTCCATATATTTGCTTTTGCCTGGCAAACCTCAAAACAGCGCTTATGAGAATGGTCCCCCCAATTAATAACGGCTTAGAGGGCGCCAATTAAAGCTTAGTTCTTACATCAATTAATAATAAATACGGCTTAATGAGTGCGCAGTGTTGCGACGGAAGCCCAAATAAATAAATAAAACAGAGGGAATAAATGCCCGTCCATTGTGCACAGGGGACTGTAAGAGGACTCTTTCCTGTGTCCTCTTAATTAGAGGACAAATCCCTCGGCCTAACTCGTGGGGGATTTTCTTGGGGATTAAGGGCAATCTAATCCCCTCGATGATTGGTGGAGTGCATCGGAGGGGGAGGAAGGTGGGGTCTCGAGGGGGATGAAGAAGAAGACAGCAAGAAGGAAATGGTAGGTTAGTTTGGAACGGTGATTGGGTCCAATTGATTAGATATAATCAAATTACCAACAATGATTACAGTGTTCGTTCCAATCGGTCAGTTGTGGGAACGCACAGGAAAAGAATTTTAGAGCGATAGAAGTGTTGCTAGAATTTTATTTACAGCCGTTGTTATACTCACAAAAATAAATAAATAAATTCGTCTCTTAACCTATTAAGGTCCAAGTCGCATTTTTTCAATAATATTTTGTATACTAATATTACATGTCGTGAAATCAACTGGAAAATTGCTAAAAGAATATATATATATATATAAGTCTAAAGTAAAATTATGTGAAATTCCAAAAAGAAAACATTCTTACAACTTTACTATTTACTGATTTACTATATTTACTGATACATTTGTTAAATGCAAGTAAATTAATTGATAAAAAATGAAGCAAGCTTCCCTTTTCTTTTTGACATTGCAAAAACTACTTTCGACTCTGACTTGAAAATAAAAAGCCTACATTATCCACCGAACACTTGATACCTTCCGCCATCGACTGAATATGGAAGAAGCGAATACTCAAACATAATTTTTTGTCACATTTATGCTGAAAAATAATTCCTGTGAGTTTATGACGCATTTTTAGAAATGTCCCTAAAAAGAGACACTGGGTATTAATGGATTTAAAGGTAGCCTCAAATAAAATTGGCACTGTTGAAATTAATATTGACTGTTCGTTGAAGCAAACAATATTCTATTAGCAAGTGAGTCTTTCCATTGTGTGAAACAAACTGAAGCCATCCCATCCCGAAATCTTTATAAATGTAAGCAATAAACAAATATTGAACGTAAGAAACAAGCCTTGGAAATTGGAAAATAAAAAGTCCCCTGGTTACGAAATATTATATTTTATAACAAGAAAATCGATCGAAACTATTATATGAAAACATTCTGGATAAACTATAATCATATTTGGGATAAAATGTATTTGCATCATATATTGCAGTTTTCGTATTACAAGTCTAGTTAACAATTTTTTCTTTGTAAACTAGTATAACTGTGATATAAATTTACAGTATGTTGCTGCAGGACTAGAAAAAAGTGCATATAAAATTTTTTCGAATATTTTAGTTGCTTCTTTTTCAAATGTTTTCAGCCCCTTATTTCATGTTAATAAAACTTATTTTAAAATAGCTCTTTTCAGAAATTTAATACTGAATCTATTTAAGAAAAAGTTGGCTTTGAAAAGTTTAATTTTATAAGAAGAATTTTTCTATCATGTACCGAAATAACTTTTGTTTACAATCAGCATGCGCATATTATTTGTTCTTCATCAAAGAAAAAGTTATCATTAACATCAGAGAGGAATCGTATCCGATTGTGGTTTTTTTCTAACTCTAACATTAAAGCATAGCCCTATTATGTGAAACGAGATCTAGATGTCTTGGAGTGATAAAAGATTCGACTAAGATTCTATTCAACTTTTCAGTATTGAAAAACATCTTTGATTAGGAAAACATTGCAATCCGTCACCTAAGCTTATTTAGCTGATCGTTTATTTTTTGCTTATCCTATATATTATTTCTGTTGTCAACGTCTCTTTTTTTCAACTAACATAAAGCCCAAAGCGATGAATAATGTTGCAGTGGATAGGATTTTTTACCGCCTTTTGGCATAGTATACTCAGTTTACGTTAAAGAGTATTGTCTGTGGAGGAAGGGAGTGGAGAGGAGAAGGTTGAATGTGAAAAAGTTTCGCAGGGTTTTATGGGTTCAATAAATGTTTTGTACCTATACATCGCTGTTACAATTAAATTTCGCTTATTCGGAATGTTCTATAACCGGTTCTATGGTTCCAAGAGAAACAAAATTTCACTAGAATGTAGCACAAGTGATGCACTCTATGAAAAAAAAAAGAAAAATAGCGTGAGTCGGTGCTCTGCCTTGCATAAAAAAACAGTATTCTGAGCGGAATAATGTTCAGAACTGAAATTTCGGCATAGTTTTTAGTTACTAAACTCAAACAAAAGAAACCTCAAATGATCTGTTAAATTTCCCTTTAGAAATAAAAAATAAAAAAATCAGCGAAAACATCCTCAGATATTGATGCAGAGTCACTTGTTGACCAAAATTCAATAGTGTTCAAAGTTTCATTCCCTATTTTAATCAAAGTTTTATTTCTATTTTCTTCGTTTTTTCCCTTTTTATTTTTCCCCCGGTTTTCACAGAGCTCATCACTTGTGCAACATTCTAGTGAAATTTTGTTTCAATTGCAGCCCTAGAAGCAGCTCTAGGTCCTTCTCGACAGGCGAAGTTTAATTATAATAACCCTGTATTTACGTACGAATAAACCTTTCGGCCATACACAAGATTTACCAACTTCTTTGCAGCCTAAAAGAGACATGAATGGGAAAGTTTTAAGTAGCCGAGGATTCTCTTTGTCATGGATAAATTGACGTATTGCGAAGTGTTTCCTTGATCTATATCTTCAATAATAGTAAATTGAAAGAAAGCATTGAATGCCCTTTTCTTCCGTTTGAAAGAAGTGCACTGCATGCAACGATTTACATCAAATGATCAGGTTTGCTAATGCCTTGTGAATTAAAGCATGACTTGGCTGAAGAACATGAATTGAAAAAAGAAGGTTATAGGTTCTATCTTCCAGGATTATTGAAAAAAAAGTTAGATCGATGAATGTTTCTGTAAAGAACTGTACGCTAAGGTAGGACTAGCTGTTGAGGTTTTCCTCGCCTTCCAGCACTTGAAACAGAAATGTTGACCATTTTTCCTCTACAGAACTACGTAGGCAATCTATCCTCTGTATTGGGACTAAGTCGAGTTTTACCTCATGTGATATCTAGGTGCTCGAATGTTGCTTTGTCTATCAGAAGATGTCACACCTATCCTTTATCATGGGCTTGATAAGATCAAGATTTATCATGCCAGAATAAGTGGGATTAGAACCATCAATACAACAGTAATTGACTCCACCTAGCAACAATGAATATCACTGAATACTTACTCATATAATACTAATGTTTGGAAAGTCATGTAAAAAGTCCAAATTAGAATATGAATTAGTTTAGTTATATTAACCTCTCGTTTTGAAGCAACACGAGGGCTAATTTTGAAGCGCAGTCAGATGACGAGGACGACACCTGAGCTGACACCCCTTTTCAAACTTCCGCACCACACCAGCTTGAGGATGTTTGCCCCCTACGTATGTTTTAACTTGCAACAGGCGACACGACGGATTTTCAGTGGAATCGGGTTTCGAACCTGGAACCCTCTGGTTCCGAGGCCGACACCTCACCACTAGGCCACCGCGGTCTAGCATATGTATTGGAATGCTTAGAATCAGAAAATGGATTCATTTTTGCTTTAAAAAGTCCATTGTTAGTGTTATCGAGATCTGGTATTCCTTACTGTGATCTCACTTGAGATCAGGATCCACAGTTCACGAAATCCTGGTCTAAGCTGAGCATTTATAGCTCTAAAATAGGAATGAAAAGAAAATTTTAATTAATTTTGTGGAACTATGGACCATTTATAAAAATTTAATTTGATATTTATTTTCTCTACACCTAGTATACAAAGAGAAAAATTTGAGCTAACAAATTCGACTTTGACGTTTTGATGAATCTCCATGTTTCAGACATCCTCGAGACAAAAAAAAAAAAAAAACTGGGGCGGAGGGGAATAATATTTGTCTGCCGTTCCCTGGTGGCCATCTGGATTGCGATGATTGGAAGTTGTCGAATAAGTAAACGGGTTTTCGGTTCTCTTCGCGGTGCAATATAATGGCGTTGTAACTTATTAACTGTCTCATTACTAATGGCGAGGTATACTTTTATGAAAGCTCCATACATAAGATGCTCACCATGAAGTCTATTTTGCATAGTTAGCGCCCGTGCTATTAACTACAAGAGTTAATAAGAGACTAAGTTAGATTTAATCACTTTTTAGCGAATATCCACGTCATGGAGTGGATTGCCCCTGGGATTGTCTGTCTGTGGACATAATAATTCAAAAACGGAAAGAACTAATTAACTCAGATTTTGTATATAGTATTTATACCAAAAATGTAGATGAGTGTGAAATTTTGGAGAAATCCGTCTACGACAAGTCTGTCCGTCTGTTTCCGTGTGAACATTATAACTCGAAAACGTAACTTGATTGAGAAATGAAATATGGCACATAGTTTTATCTTTGGAATTGTAGACAAGTATAATTTTCGATTGCGTCAACGAGTTGACTATCTGTTAATCTGTCGTTAACTCAAAACGAAGCAGTCTTTACAAATGAAATTTTGCGCGCAGTCTTGTCATCAAAATTGATCCGGTATCAAATTGTGGCCTCCTGGATCAAAGAGAAAAGGTTCAAAACGCATAAGCGATTTATTTCACTGTACTACGAAGAGAAAGACAAAACACATGTATTGTGTAAATATACAAAAGAAGAACAGTCTTGCCGGGTTTTTTTTATTTTTTTTTATTTTTAGCTAATCTACATTTCAGAGAAAAATGATCTAAAAATCCGAAATAACCGAAACAAACAAACCCCATTATAAGACACCAAAAACTATTTCAATGCAAATTACCCTTCCTGTAATTCAAACAAAATCTCAGAAAAATAAATCTCAAAAACGCAACATAACAGTAACTAGTTATCCTCGGGAACAATCTAAAAATTGATGATCTACCCACAAAAATCCGGTTGACGAATGTGAAAAATGTGCCTTGGAAAACATTCATCATTGCCATTCTTAAGAAAACGGAAACTCGTCCGCGTCTATTTACATCGACAGGGAGGTTTGTTTACTTTCTCAGCAAGCAACGAAGAGGAGCTAATAAACGACCCAAGAACTGTCATCGGTCACGTGACCGTGATCGGTTGTTACAGTGACAGTAGAGGTTAGGTTCTGCTCTTTGTCATTGTCGGAGCTTGGCATAGTTTAGGACGAGCGAGCTCTTCTTGTTTGCGTCTCGGGTTTCGCCAGAGCTCTTTTGACGACGAAATGACGGTCGTCTTCGTTTATTAAAGTGCGATTACGCGTACTTAATATCAGAGTTCGTCGGAAAAGTTTGCTGGCTCGGAAAATAATAAGGCGCTCGAAAGGGTGATGGCCTTTCTGCTGCTGAAACACTGACGGCTTGATTTGGGAAATTGATGGTGAGCTTTCTGTTGAGCCAGATTAATAATAGTTTTATATTATGTTTTTTACTTCATTGCTTGTGGAATAATTCATTATATTTTTTAGTGGGTAGGGATATTTTGAGATAATGGATTAAGGTCCGATTTATCGCAGAATTTTATTTAGCTATATAAAGTAAACTTCAATGTTTATTAAAATCTTAAGTTATTTATTGGAGTTACGGTTTCAAAGTAGTTTAAGCTTATTTTGCACGGTTTTTTTAATTTTAAAAAATTTCTTTCTGGACTGAAAGAAAAAAGGCACGCAATTTTTACCCTTCTTCCCCCACGAAAAAAAAAAAGAGTTCACGGCCTCATGAGTGGATAAGGCATCTCGTGAAAGACCTTGGGTTACAGAAGTTCTGTTCTGTTAATCTTCTTCCTATCGCAACTTTTCTTGAAGTTTCTCCACTTTCTGATTGAAATTTCCCAATGGAATCTACCATACGTGCGTTACTTTTTCTTTACGACATGCACATACAGGTGGAAAAATAAAATAAGTCAATGAGTTATTAATAATTGATGGAAATTAGTATATTTTCTGAAAAATTTTAATCTAGTATTTAAAATGGAGATAACTTTTAAAATTATTCTTACTTATTATAGCATTACTTATTAGCATCGTTGAATTTATACATACAACACATTTGGGATCGTCATCCATAGTAAATCCGATTCTTGATGGCTTGAAATTTAGTAGGGGGAGGGAAAAAAATCTTTTCTGTAACTTTTTCCACTACAATTTCTTTCCGACCGAAAAAAGAAATTATGACTCTACTTTAGTCTAAAAGTTCTTTCTGGACATGTTACAAATGAAACAAGGAATTGTAGTTTTAATTAATTGGGAATTAAAAGATGTTTTCCTTATTGTTGTTGTTTGTTAAATTTTAATTCAACGCTTTAAATCAAGGGAAAAGAGGGGTTATTTTCTGTTATTATTACTTGGAAGCATTGAAAAATTTGAAAGTTTATTATTCCGAATAACAATAAGCTTGTTTTGCTTTTGTCGTTTTTTTAAACACCTGATGATTACTCTCCAATAAATTCGAATCGGTAATTCGGTTAAAAATATATTCCTTTAAATCTTTCTTTCAAGAATTCATTTAGCCACTTGAAGAACAGAATGTTTCTTTTTAATTTAACATGCAGAATGTTCGGAGCCTTTAAATGATTAAAAAAACAATAATTGCTTAGTCTCCAAGCAATATTTTAGAGTACCAACCAAAATTTAAAAATATTCTTGATATTAATCGCGTTTTGAGCTTAAGACGCTTCAATGGATGTCGAAATAGGGATGGAACTACAACAGCGAGAATAATAAAGAAAGAATCGTTTTTCATAATTTTGTATTTTAAATTAAAAACTAAGAGACAGTAATTATTCTGTTTCAGATCCTAAGTATTTAATTTACAGGGTGATACTTCAAGCTCCCTACAAACTTAAAAAGATGTCATGAATACGAAAACTTATAAACTTCACACAAGAACATACTAGCGGAAACGCCTTACGGGCATGCTACATGGCGTTGTTTGCCTTAAAGTGAACTGAGAGATTCCAGCCATTTTGTTCCCATCAAAGCCTCGTCTATAGCCTTAAAAAACTTCATGGGTGGAAAACACCACACAAATATTTTTAACTTCTTAAAAGTTATTTGCTTTCTTAACTGCATTTAACTTTTTCTTTCTGTCTGCGTTCTTTCTAATCTCTATCAATCAATTATAACAATTGACCTACTGTTTTATGTATATTCATTTTTACTTGCTACAACTACTTCGGTTGGCTCTTGAAATTTGTTATCGATGTCACAGGACTTACTTTTAACCGCATGCATGGCACAGTTTGGTCAATGATGGTTCTTGCGCCAAAGAACCCAAACTAAACCCAGGGCCTTCTTAGCAAATTTTAGCGCCTTGTGCTAGAGTATTTTGGCGCCCCATCAATCCAAAAGTAAATAGGAATTTCAGTGCCTATGGCCACACGAAAATATCTACCTATAAAATAAAATGCATCTGAAGCCCTACTATGATATTAGGTATCAGCATGCAGCTACTTACTTTATCATTGATTATATAGGCAACATCAATTGTACTCGTAGCTTA
>BGPR01000229.1:804953-815655 GCA_013235015.1 Araneus ventricosus
CAGCAACAAAGTCGTTGGCTGTCTAGTTACAGGCCCTAATCATAATTTTACTTTTAACACAGTTACATTACAATTGTAATTATAATATTTTTTTTAGTTCAGAATTAAAAGGAAAAAACAGTAAACTTTTAGGCGCCTTTGAAACAATGTTCCCCTGGGTTGCAGCCCAATTAGCCTAATAGATGAGACAGCCCTGACTAAACCAATCAAAGCTATATGGTTAGTAGTATGGAGTTGTACAACAATGCTGAGATGACGGATATGCTTTTAGTGTGTGATGAAGCTAATGGTATTTGGTGAGAAGCCCACAATGAATTGTGTTTGCGTTTGCAACGAAGATTTTATGAAACTAGGTTTATCAGAATTAATAAACACAATGAAAGATGGAGCTTCACATAACCTTCTGTGTAAGCACGCAAACAATTAACGGTTATCCACGCATGTGATTGAAAATCTTTGAATCAAATGCTCACGAACGCTCTCTTCCTATTGATTTGTATTAACTTCCTCGTACACTATATACAGTGGCTCCTAAAATTGAGTAGACACCACTCATTAAACGTCTAAAATAGCACCTTAAAATATTTATTTAAGTTTAATACTTACATGAATGTTAAAATGCTCACTATAGAATCTATTAAGCAAGGAAACAAAAATTAGGACATGATAATAACTTAATTGGGTAAATTTTCACGTTGAAGTTTCAAATCTGAGAGTCACAAAATTGAGTATATACTTCATAAAAATTTCAATTTGGCCACCAGTACTTTTGTTTAAATGAACCAGTATAATAGATTTGATGCTGAAATATACCAGTAATTGATATTCGTGAGAAATTTGTTTTCTTTATTTATATATATATATATCAAAACCAACATATAAACACAAGATAAAAACTCAAAAGCAGTAAAAAAAGACAAAATGGCTAAATAGAATAGGAATATATATATGGGTGTGTGTTTGTGTGTGTGTAATTCTCAAAATTAGCACTAGAACTGAAACAAGTGTTGATACTCCGAAACTTGTAATTCGAATGTCTGAAAAAGCAAATCTCGACGTGAAATTGCAAAGAATATTCGGAGTAGTCATGGATGCATACAAAAAAATCATCCAAAAGTATAAAAAGTCTGGACTAATAACAAATAATCCTGTTAGAGAGAGAAAAGGAATTCTCTTTTCGACGACTAAGAGAAACACTTCTAGACAAATAAGGAAAAAAAAATAATTGAGTGCTGTAGAAGTTGTTACATCGACGTCTACAGCAATAGATAGTAGTATTTCAGCAGAAATAATTTGAAGAGTGTTCAGGAAAGCTAATTATAATGGAATTGTAGGCATAAGAAAAACCTTTCATTTCCAAAATTATAGAGATAAAAGGATTGCTTTTGCAAAAAAGCCTTTTTCAGAGTCTGAAGATTTTTAGAATAACGTCATATTCAGTGACGGAAGTAATTTTAACGTTTTTGGAAATGATGTTCGACTATGTATGGACAAATCCTAACTACTTCCCCAAAACACCATTCTCACAGTCAAGCATGGGGGAAGGACAAGTCCTTATATGGGATTGTATGCATGCAAATGGAGTGGGGAATTTAGTTTATATCGATTGCATAACGGATAGAATGACATATTTGGATATATTAAAGAAAAACTTAAAACAAAGTGCTCAGAAATTGAGTTTAGGATGAAATTGTATTTTTCAACAACACAACGACCCCACGAATACAATCGAAACTGTGAAGTTATGGTTATTATAAAATTGAAAAATACAATTGTATTGTTGTGTTGTCCCACAACATTTAAATTAAATTAACAACTAAATTTTTAATTATTAACTTCAATTATTTTTCCTTCTTCTAAATGCGTTTAATCAAAACACTCAAAGTCTGTTCTTTTATCTAACATTTGAATATCTTACCGCTTAAAAGATTTTTTTAAAATAATTCTATTTTTTTTCATTTTATGCTTTATTTAAATAGTGACTAAATTGTCTTAATTTCCTGGGTGTGTGAAATGAGAATTTGTTTATGCCAAGAGAGGAAAAAGCAGGGGAGATGAAATGTGTTCCTTTTCCCTTTCCCCTGCTCCTGTGGATCTTCGTTTCTCCGCGAAGCATGGCCCCGGTGAAAAACTGCTGAGTCACGCGCGGCAGTGAAAATACGAGTGGATGACGAAATATCTGGTCCTGAACTTTGGAGAACGTTCGAGAGGGAAGTGAAGTAGCTGCCTGTGACGTAGGAAAGCGGGCTTTTTGGTTGGAGGGGAGGACAGACGGAGTGAGTTATCTTTTTTGTTTTTCGGAGGCTGGACATCATCGAAGGAGGTGAACGGGACTCTGGGAGAGGTCGGGAGTTGAAGGTCCCCTGCGAAGAGGATTTTTTTTCGTCGGGAGATGACGCGGCGATAGTGGATCCGTTGCATTCCAGGTGTCGATGAGATGATTTCCCCTGCCAGAAGGTGCTACCTTAGAGGCTGCTGCAGAGCCTCAGTGATAAGTACATTTTCTGAATTTTTTTATTATTTCTCCTTGTTACAAATGAACATTAGAAGGTTTTAAAGACAGCTAAGTGTAGATTTGAATTTTTGGTGTCAATTTTGAAAGGATGAAAAAGTAAGCCGACCTCTGGCTGAAGCATGTCTAATTTACAAGATTATTAAAACGCGTAAAGAAATAATAAGTGGATCTCTGGCCGCTGTAAGGCATTAGGACTATTTCTAGAGAATCAGTTTTTTTTTGGTTTATTTAAGTGTAGCTGTATCATAATAAGTGCATACCTTTTGTTCCCTTTTTTTATGTAACTGTGTTTGTTATGTCCAGGTGAATCAAACGTGTTGAATCAATTAGATTTGTGAGTAAAGAAGTCGATCGACTATAATTTCCATTGAAAGTATTAATCTAGGCATGTTAATAAACATAAATTATTATAGCTCATTTAGTCTGTGTGCATTTATTTAGCCTAGAGCAAATTGAGTAAGGAACTGGCCTGGTAAGATAAATATATATATATATATATATATGTTGACCTTGGTGTTATTGTGAAGTAAATAATCTGATAGTTTTAAGTCTAATATGCAATTATAATTAATAAATTTTTATAGTTTTTGTCAAAAAAAAAGGAGGAAATAAAGTAATCTGTTTCAACTTAAATACCACTATACGATCCTTTTTGTTATATATGCATAACTTCACAGCAGTATACTCCACCTCAGTCCCCAGACCTTAAGGTTATTGAAAATTTGCGGTCTGAATTGGAAAAATCTATTTAAAAACACAACATTAGGAATAAAGAACGCTTAAAATATGTGCTACAAGAAAAATGGGCAAAATAAAACCTCAGGTAGCACAAACTTTTGTTAAATTAATGCCATGTGATTTAGAAGATGTTTTGAAAGCAAAAGGATATGCAATAAAATATTAGTTCATGTAATTTTTCTTTTTGTTAATGAATTAGACTAATTGTATACTCAATTTTGTGACCATTGAGGATGCTTAATTTGAACCAAAGCCAGAACATAAGTGTTATCGATGGAAAAACCGTGTATTTCACTTACTTCAATCTAAAAGAGCAATGATAAAGCATTAACATTTTATTTTATTCGACTGCAAAAAGATAAACGTCTCTTGTGCTTAAAGTTTTGACACATATATTTTTGTATTTTTGCTAAATTCCTAAATTCGATGGTTGAAAATAAAGTTTAAAACATGATTGTGTAAAAAATAATTTCAATTCTGTAGTTTTCTACATGCATTAACACTGCTTAAAAATAGAGTGAATATTTAAATTTTTGTTTAAAAATTATTGACGTGCTTAAACTTTTGACACGCACGGTAACACTCAATCTAATTTTTGTGTAAATTAGGCTTATGGTGATACATAACTAAAATGGAAAGTCATTCATATAATTTATACAAATAATTGGTAACACAAAATCTCAGTTGTAAAAGTATACCTCCAAAGTATTACCAAAAATATATCATGACAGACACTGATAAAGTTCGAAACCGGCAACTTCCTTGAAAGATTCTAACTTTGGCTGTTGCATCCTTTGCTAAATATCTCGATATTAAAAAAATCCTTAAAATACTTAACGCCATTAGAATAGTTCTCAAACTAGAACTTCGTATCAACAGAACTTGCATTACTGTTGTCCAAAATGTCATTTTTTTCAGTACCAAACCACAAATTTAAGTATGTTGATTTCACTTTTCGTTGCCCATATCTTTCGCTCTGTATAGAAGCCATGAAACAGACCCCGAAGTTTCATCGATAAGATGCCTTCATACATTGTCTTTAGATATAAATCGAAAATATGATAACTCTTATTATACAAATTACTGAATGACCTATATTCATCAGGTACTAAGCCGAACCAGAACGCATTTATTCTCTCTCTTTGATTGGCCTTTACTGCTGATTGTTTGCCGTACTACCAAAGCGAGATTGCATCCAAACAGCGTTATCTATGGTCCCCATTCCTCTTTCCCTTGTTTCCACCCACAAAGAAAGCGACTCATTTCGCCGGGAAAACTGCATCGCCCCTCTCTGTCTCAATTAAACGTTGACGGAAGCCCACGGCCTACCGGAGAAAACATGAATCTTCCCCAATGCATAATTACATCCAGGCCGGCCATATATATATTTGTCCAGCTCTTAACAGCAGCTGCAGCCTGCTCCAGTTAATTTATGTTATTACAGAGCTGGAGTCATTAAGTCAGCTCCGCACCTTTCTTGGCTGTTATCGGAACAAGCCATTTGCCTAATTATGTCCTCCATTATGATAGTCTCGCTGGTTTAGACTCCTTTCTCTTGAAAAAGGCCTGGTATGTTCATCGGGTTTTTTCCTCCTTCGTGCTATTTAGGTTAGCAGTTTGTTTTTTATGTGTTCTTTGGAGGGAATAATCCAAGTGTTAATTAATTTCAGCGGTGCGGTACGTATCGTATAGGCCTATTGAAAGGATGACTTATAATTTATTTTGATTTAAACTTGAAGGAAAATTTTTCTTAAGTATGTGTTATTGTAGTATGTAGGTAAAATAAAAGAAGTGGCTTTCAAGAAACAGCTCGTGTTTAAAGAAACAATTTATTCAGGCGTCAGAAAAGAGTGATTGCTAGTGGATTACTCTGTGGACAATATGAACGAAATAGGGCAGATCGAGCAGTGCAATGCGATTTTGCACATTGAAATGCACTGAACAAAAAGAATTCCTGAAATATTCTGGAAAAAGCAAGATATATTCTAGTGGGCATCTGATAAATTTCTTAAAATGAAACTAAACGGAAAGATTGATTCGAATATAATTCAAGCATGAGCAAGCTGCATTTAAAGGCGATTACGATTTTGTTATGTGTCTTATTTCTGTCGAAAATATTCTTGTGTTCCATACTGTCGTAAGAGATATGAAGGTCATATGGCATTTGTTAGTTTAGTTGGAAGAGAAAAAGGGTCAATGACCACTAGTAATCATCCACCATAAAATATACATAAGATCTTGTATATGTTTTGTTTGTAACAAGAACAACGAATTAAAAAGTTTCATGGCAGTAAAATTCTATGCGATGCTTTCATTTCTTACTTTGTAAATTGACATTTGATTGTTAAGGATGATTATTATTATCTATTTCACTCCTATACTACTTACAATTTGTAATTAATATTCATCCCAACAATGTATAAATCATTATACATTGACTATTGAATTATGTGTATACTAAGGACAGCTCACCTATTTTTTCTATTATATGTATAGTTTTAGAACTTTTATTGCGACATTCTTTTCTCCTTGTTCTGAATGGGGAACTTCAGCATTTTTTAAAAAAAATTTTAAATCGATTTAAAATGCTTCGAAACGAACAATATCATTAAAAAAAATTCTAGACAGTTTTGTTTGTTTAAAATTTGCAATCAAAGTTCGCCTCTCAGAATTCGAGGGAAAAACGATCCATTTTGGCGCGAAACGGATCTGACGTCACAGGTGCCTGACAGGAGAGACACAAGCTTCCTCCCCGTACGCTCTCTATACGCTCTCTTTTTTTCCCTATATTTTCCGACTGTCGCATCAGATAAAATAATGTGGGCAAGATACAAGTATTGTATTGTTCCTAAATGTAGTAATACAACTGTAACGTCACTCGATAAATTATTTATCAATGTGCCAAAAAATTATGTTATTCGCAAAAAGTGGTGTAAAGCGATGAAGAGAGATCCTAAGCTTAATCCGAAATTATCAGCAAGCAGCATTCGTCATGTCTGTGGAGATCATTTTGATGTGAGTTATTAATCTATATTATATCTATTAAAATTGTACATCATGAAGCACAGTAAATTCAGAATTCGATATCTTTTTAGGTTTTAAAAGAAGTATAAGGCGAGGTTAGCAGCAAAAAAAGATATTTTAAAGAAAATAGTTAAATTTAATTAGTTTTTTTCCATTTGATTACATGGAATTTATTTTTTTACCCCTTGAAGGGCAATGGCCCCTCAAAGGGTAAAAATATAGAAGATCCCGCCTTCTTTAAGAGTCTTTTTTTTAAACTTGCTCTTGTTATTTTATTGCATAAATTTTTTCAATGGATATTCGAATGTTTCTTATATTTTTAAAAAAAATTACTGCACTATTGAAAATTAATAAGAATGCCTTAAAAATTAGTTTAAATTCACGACTTTTTTGATAATGAAATTCGTTTTCATTTGTAGTTCAACAAACAATTCTCAGAATTAATATTTGATGTAAAATAAATTCTTTATATTCAATGAATGTATTAAAATCAAAATTAGTCTTCAAAAAGTTAGTTTGCTCATCAATTATCATAGTTGAGAAAAGGTGGGATAAATTTAAGAGTGCACCTTATTAATTAATAAGGTGCATCTCAAGTTTGTAGATGACAGCACTTAAATTCCTAGATCAGTCGCATATGGTCTGGTTTGAATATTATTGTAAATTTATATAGTTTTTTTTATATAATTCAAAAATTAACTAACATAATGAAAAAAGCTTACTTTGCAGTAAAAAAGGCTTACTACTTACAGATACATTGTTCGTATCTTTTCTTTTTTTTGCAATTTACGAAAGTTATTACAGTTTTATTTTTTTTTAATTTTTAGTGCATTTCTTTATATAAGTTATTTTTACCAGTTTTTATATTAATTAGTATAAACTAGTATTTTAAAATTAATACTTGTACAAAGGAAATAATTTATATAGTAAAATCAAGTGTAGTAAAATAAAACTATATAAAATAAAATTAATTTTTCAAAGACGCAGGTGTGTTTTTTAAAAAAATGCAGTACCTGAAGTTACTTTGAACGGAACTTCTGAAATAAATATATTCCTGTTCTTTTTTTTTCTGTAAGTATACGCGCGAAATTTAATACATCATGCAAAATCAGGTTCTTATCTTTTCGTTCTTTCTTGTGCAACAGAAATCGCAGGGTCTTCTCGAAATGTCCGAGGGCACCTCTTCAATTTATTGTTGCTTGAAAGTTTCGAAAACCTATCCATTATTCCTAAGGCGAAGCCTATTCTGTATAGTATAGAGCTTTGTTCCGGTTGCTGAGTGCATTCAAGGAAAGCTCAAAACAACTTTTCTTATGTGATAATTTACGAGCCGGCTTTTTGTGTCCAGTTTCTTGGTCGGAACTGAATAATTACAAGCACATGTACTGACAACACATTTGTGTTACTTCCCTTGTATTAAAATAAGTAAGCAATCAGGATTTTACTGATAAAAAGTGAGTAGCTTGCTTTGTTCCGAAGCTTTCAAAGAGATCCATAAAAATACTATAGAAGAGTGTGTCACATTTGAGTGTTGATTGTTGGAAAATCTGTTGCATTCAGAGAGATACGCGTTCTTTCAAGGCATTTTCAAATAAATGGCTGACGCTGAATAGTATAAAAAACAAAAAACTTTACTTTTAAAATGTTAGCTGGTACAAACGCCTTGATTCAAAGCAGGGCACAAAAGTACCGAAAGAGAATTATGCGAAGGAAGGCAACTGTGACGTCAAAATCTACTCGACCAATGAGAGTGAGTTTCGGATTGCATCATGATTCCTGCTATTTCAGTGCATCTTTCGCTCTCAATATTTAAATAACTAAATTTTTATGTAAAATTTCACTTGCATATTTGAAATTAGAATGATTTTCTCTACAAATACGGATGGCTTTCACGTGTTTTTAAAAAATGCTGAAATTCCCCATTTGGTGCCAGGCCACTAAATTTTGTGTCATGAAAATTTGGTGACCAATGGTGTTTTCTCTTTATAGCGCTCTGAATAGGGATGATTTAATTCTAACCGCTAGTACATAAAATTTTCTTTAGAAAAGGTTTTTATGGATCTAGGATATGTATTTATATACCTTTCTAATGCACAGCTCACTTTATGGTTGTTTTTTAAAGTTTAATTCTAATTTATGGCATTTCCGTTTTTAATGAAAACTACCAGATTTTTTAAATAAAATTTTTGAAGTACGCACTTTATTTATTTAGTTATTGAAATCCTACCCTAAGTCGATTTATTACTTTTAAGTACTAGCAATAAAGTTTCAGTGCCCAGTATACTTTGTCATGTGTATCATAAACCTCATAATCCATAAATAAAACGAACAATAATTAATAGCTTATGACGTCGGTAGATTGTGACATCTTGTAGCTCCTAATTACCGCAAAAAATTTAATTAAATCGGTTTCGCCTTGAAAGAAACTGATGAATCATTATCTAATTTCAGTTTTAAAAATGGCACATTAATATTCAGAACCAACAAAATATATATATTTCACATCTGAATTTTTATTGGAGGACTTTTCCTTCCGAAACATTTTGCTCGTCGTCGAAATGCGAGGACAATATTAATAACTCACGCTAATGTTACACCGTTAATTACGTCAACGATGAGTTAATTAATTAAGCTTCCCATTAACTCTAAAAAGAAACGACTTCATTGATTTCATTATTTATGGCACTAGACGCAAGTAACTGCTCTTTAATCCTTTAACAGCCGTTACGCACCGGCACAGTTTGCAAATGTGGGCTCTTTGTTTTCTTCAGAATGGATATTTATAAATTATTACCGTTATTTTTAATAAAGTTTGAGTGATTTTGGAATTTTTTTGAAGAATTATATTTCATATAAATGGCTCGGGCCTCCATGATATATTTTATGTGGTAATTACTTTTCAAAAGTTTCCTGATAGCAAAACTATTGATTTGAGCAAAATTGTTTTTCAAATATCATTTTGCTTTTTACCGTTTCAGAAATTATTGATTATGAGATAAATATTTTCTCCAGAACTATAGTTGAACTCAATGACATGTAAAATATTACTTGATGTTTAGTATTATTTCGGACTTTTAAAAATATTAATCACTAAACTCCGATAATAGGCCACTGCATGTTTAAATTCTTTCTGTTTTCTGATATTTATGCTTGATGACTTAATTTTTCATGTGCAATTTCATCTTTGTTTAAAAAGATATAATTTTCCGTAAAAGGCTTTCTTGCAACTTACGATGTAATTTCATAAATTTAAAACTTAAAATAATAATAATAATAATAAAATCGCAAAAATAAACAAGAAAATATTTGTCATTGGATGATGAAAGCGAACTTGTTTTATAATTTATTTTGACTGAAGAAATGGCATCAAAGTTTATTTTCTCAGAACAAAGTTCGAGAAAATTTAAGACTATTTCTCTCTTGATATTTCGATATTTGATTTCAAAAAAATTTATTACTTACCGTTCTTTTACATGGCGGTAATTAATCCAATCGGCTTTATTGTATAAACTTTTCCAAATCCTGTTTCAAAAACTGTCCTATTATTGAGCGCTAATTATAGCCTATCATTTAATGTATTAACAAGTTCCTTTAAAAATTAAAAGGTGAAGCTTAAACTTTTGATAAATTAGAATAGTTTTTACTTTTACGAAAACTCATGCTTAACAGCTGTTTCATTTAAAATAATTTTTATTAAACAACTTCCAACAATGTCCTTCAATTAAATCAGCACACAAACAAATGTTTCAGTAGTTTTTCGAAAAAAAAGAATTATGTACAATGCCTTTTAAAAGAATGAATGTAACAACAAAATACTGACATATCTGCTAATGTACATTTGCTGCGTTTTGCAGTATAACAACTCAATGCGTTTTCAAAATTCTGACATGAAAGGATACTGCAAAATAATCTGCATTTCTGTTATTAAGTCATCAATTGAACAAACATCAGTTATCAGAATCTTACTCGTGGTTGTTCATTATTTGTGTCAAACAATAATTACTATACCTTACCACAATATACACTATTCCATCATCATTATTCTAACAGAATGGCCACTTATCAACTGATATGATTAACATGCGATCTTGCACCAACGAAATGTCATAATTAAGTGATTATAATCTTCACAATAGAAACAGAAGATCGCAAGTCAAAAATTATCCGCATTTCGTTTATAAAAAGTAGGTAAAAACTAGCTAGAATAGATTAAAGATGCCTTTGCAGTGCATTGAGTCCAGCGGTTCACAAGTTAGTGTATTCGCTTGGAGAAGAAGGTTTTTGATTGGGCTGTCAACCATTGATGCTCCTCGTTTTGCACGTCCTGTTCCGCAGAAAAGCACCGTTCACTAAATATATTTTTAAGGGGTAGAGTTAACCCTTAGATCACCATTCCCTTATTGAGTAGAGAGCCTATGATTAATC
>BGPR01000229.1:815665-932232 GCA_013235015.1 Araneus ventricosus
CCCTTAGATCACCATTCCCTTATTGAGTAGAGAGCCTATGATTAATCTTGAATCCTGCAACATCTTCCATTTGAAGAAAAGGGATGACTGCTCTCTGTTCCAACTTGGTGCATCCTGCTAGTTAAGCGTGCAACCATTGATGCTCCTCGTTTTGCACGTCGTGTTCCGCAGAAAAGCACCGTTCTCTAAATATATTTTTAAGGGGTAGAGTTTCCCCTTAGATCACCATTCCCTTATTGAGTAGAGAGCCTATGATTAATCTTGAATCCTGCAACATCTTCCATTTGAAGAAAAGGGATGACTGCTCTCTGTTCCAACTTGGTGCATCCTGCTAGTTAAGCGGGCATGCTTACTCTTCAGTAGAACAAAGAGAAGACAAGTGGGCACAAAAAGTAAAACAAATGCATTAAATATGTCATCTAAAACTGACACTCACCTCAAATGATCTCGTTACCGTTCTCTCTCCCTCCTTACAGTCACTACATTAGTCAAATTCTCTTCGTTGCGATTTCGATGCATTAAGACATTGTGTCATAGAGTATGTTGTTATGCGAAATGATTTAACGTGAAAGGTTTCTCTGAGAATCTAAATAAATTAAGCTACGTCGCTCGAATACTATTTATAAAGTTATTATAATTTAAACAGCAAAATAAATATCAATGAAATATATATGGACTTTCGCTTCTGACCGGTTCTGCAACACCGAGGAATTAAAAGACAAGTTAATTACATTTTACAATGCCTTTACAAGTGACAATCCGATCGAAAAATCTCAAACTAATTCAGCTGTGTACCGCTACACGCATTAAACAAGCTCCAAATACAAGGACAAGGTAAAGGGAAAAAAGGACTAGTCCGATTGTAATTCTTCTACTTCCTCTTAACTCATGAATAGAAATGACTTGCTGTTAAACAGCAAGAAATTATGCAAATCAAGCCACCAGGCATTAAGATCTCCCTGCCAGATGTAGTGACTCAGAAATTCCCAACTACTCCAAGCTTTTTTCCTCTCTCTTTTCTTCCACAAATCAGATCCGATTTGGAGCAATGCTGTCCAAGCGGAAAAAAGGACCGATTGTGTTAAAGGGTCTTTAAAAAAAAGCGGGATCTCCCTGATCAAATCAGGGTCTATTTAAGTGAGGCCTTTCTTTGAATGCCTGAACAAAAGAAGGGTAAGAATGGCTGCTGAATGGATTAGGGGAAATTAAGTCTCTTTCTTCTACTAAGTATGTGACATTGCCTTGATTTCGCTGATTAAGTGACACATTGGTAAGATAGCTTGCATTAAAGCCAGTTGGCCGTAATTTATGATATAGCCGTGTATTTCATTCCAAAGTGAACGTTGTTTTGATTAGTTAACTATCAAGTATTACTGAAATGAGAAAACAACATTTAAGTTTAAAAAATAATAAATATTTCTCTTTATAATTAGCATAAAAATTTACAATCAAGAATAATGATTTGAAGCCATCTGTTGAAATAGAATATGAGCTTTTTGGTACAAGAGTCATTTCGTTTACCAAGATGTGCCAAAACTAAAGCTGAAAGATTTATTAAGTTTAAAAAAAACATAGTATATGCACACGTGCGGCTTAAAAAGTAATTATTTATCGTGGTAACTAGTCCAAAAATTTATAAGCAGAAATAATAATTTAAAGGCATTATATATATATAAAGAATTGGAGCTTTCTGGCACAAGATTCATTACATTTTTACCAATATGTGCCAAAACTAAATATTAAAGAAATATCCAATTCGGAAGAACATATTTAAGCTGTAGAACAATGTCTGTAGAAGGTACAGGGAATATTGATGCTGTTTTAATAAAGGAAAGATATTCCATATGTTTTAAAATTGCTGAAAGATAAGCAAGAAGATTTTCACAAAGTAACGTTGATAGTGAATCTCATTAAATCATAGAAATTCTGTGAAAATATGCCGAACAATCATGAGACAGTTGCAGCACAAATACTTTGCGGTTTGTTCTTCAAGGAGAAGGAGAAGATGAGTAAATTTTATACGCCCAATTATCTTCAAAAATATATAATTTCTTCGTTTGGTTTAGTTTAATAGGATGAATGCCCGTTTTGAAATTTTTGCTTTGCTATGCAGTGCTCACACAATTTCACAACATTTCTGCTAATGAGCTTGCTCAACATTCCAATTTCTCTATGTATTTCATTAGACTCGTCTACTTCTAATTATTTATCGATACAGTTTCTAAGTCAGTATTAGAAGAAGCTGAACTGAATTGCAACTTAATTGATGAGACTCTTTTTGAAATCGGGAATAAAGACTTTTCAAGGTATATATAATTATGACAACTTTTAAATTCTTAAGCATAGGAAAATGTATATTTGAGAATAACTAGCTGCAATATCCCAGAAATCAAGATGAATCACAACACATAGAAAGCTAGGAGTGACAGCATTGCTTGCTGCGAATTACGCAATCAACGTGTGTAAGAGGCTAAGGAAATAGATAGATTTCCATGAAACAAATAATTTTAAGTCTCGAATATAGAGTTTCATTACACAGAATGTCGATGAACAGTACTTAAAACTAAATTTTGTTCAAATAAATAATTTACTTCTAAGTACATTAGGATCATATTCAGATTTTGTGTTTTAATGCACTTAACTTTCCAGTGCTGTCAAATTAATTTGTCATTATCAATATATTTTATTTGGACAGTAATGAGTCTCATTTCCGTTTTCAAAGTTTTGAGGATTAACTGGTCATCTCCGAAATCTGAAATTACTGATTAAGACTTAGAAAATTAAGACTATTTTTTTTTCAAAACCGTGTATCTTAATTTATAAAAAGCAACGATCATAATCAACGATATATAAATCAATCAATAAAATTATATCTGTTTACTTTTTTACAATTTCTGTATAACAAAAGCTGTTCAAATATATTTTGGCCTTCTAAGTCAAAAGAAAGAAAAATTATAAATACTTGTATAAAATAAATTACATTTCGAAAAGAATGCAAATATAAATGACTACATTACTTTATATTGGTTTAAAATTAAACTAAATTAAGCATTCCTTTTAAGATTTAAGAATGCTTGAAAAAATTAATTATAGATTTTAAATCAGCTTTAAAGTAATGCGGCTGAAAATAAAGAAGAGAAAATTACATTTGTGAGGCATAAGTTTAAAAACAATTTCACTTACTTGAGGAAATAAATTCGACAATTGGAAAAGCAAAAATGAATAAACTAAATTATTGATAATAACGTTTCTTCTATATTTATTAAAGCAAATAAAAATTTTGATAAACATAAATTTACTTCTCGAAATAGTTTTCAACTTAGCAAATTTTCCTAAAATGCCTAGGGAATTAAGAAGAAATTTGTTTTAACAAAATAATGAAGCAAACTCAGCCAACGCCACTAAATTCCGCTTACAAGAATAAACATAGAAGTTTTTACGTAATTTGAATTATTTTTCTGAAACTGAACAAAACACCACATCAGTAATAAAACAATAAATGTAATGACTAAACATATTTTGTTTTTCTTCTCGACTGTATTGTTTTTCGCAAGTTTTGTAATAGGATTATACATTTTAAAATTAAAAACACTTTTCAAATGTGACATTTAAAAATTTGGTACTCTCAGCGGAGTTCTTTTTAAAATTATACATTAAAAATAAAATAACTTGTGAAAAAAATGCTAGCATTAAGGTTTGATTTAGAGATAAAATATTATTTTTCTAGTAATAGCTCTTAAGAAAAAAGTCAAATAAAACTTTAGAATTATTTAAAATATAATTTTAAAGTAGTGCAATTTCATAAAAATAAAATTACCTGCATTCATTAGTTTTTCAAAATATATATTATGCATTCTATTACTCATTTCATAAATATCGTTTTCATTGACTTTTATTTATCTCGTCTCGTTTTATGTTTGTAAAGATGGAATTTTGTAATAAATTTTCACTAACCTCCTGATGTGCTAGAATTTTGAAACTTTGCACACTTGTACATTCTCGATGACAATACACTATTTTAATATTTTTAGAACTTAGGTATTAGTTTATCGATGATTTAACGTAATTGATTCCATTCGAAAGCGCTGCCTGGAAGTGAATTTGAGAAAGAATTTATAGCATGATTCCATAATATTTATAATAAATTTATAAATTAATGACTGAAAAGTAGGAAACACATAAATTTCTTTTTACGTAGACAAATAAAAGCATGGTTTAAAAGCTGTTTTTATTATATTTTTTACATGCTTTCAGAATTTTGTTGCTTAGTATGCAAATAATCACAAAATAAGAATCAGACGATAAGCAAACAATCACCAATGCAAAAAGTATCAATCTTAAATACTGATTACATCAGGTTTTATAACCATGAAATGTTGTATAATGTAACATCTAATTAGAATATAACGAATTAAATAATATTCTTGGAAGATTAAGTTGAAAAATTCAAAACATTGCATCAGTCTTTCCTTGATGAGATCTGTTTAAAGTATTTAAAGAAGTCTTCGTTTTAGTCACGTGACTCCTGATTTAGAAATTTCAGCCTACTACTAGTATAACGGTGAATTAAATGAAATTCTTCAAACATTTAATTACTCGTTCATGCAAACTGGACTAACTATACACACGGGAAAAACCTTGTATTCGTGAATGTTAAATTTACGAATGCCAAATTAAAATAATTAGGAACAAGATTTATGGAAACAGACTTTCAAAACAAAATTTTTCATCTTATTTTTTGGGATCTCGTTGATTAAAGCCATTAAATATACAGTTGTTTGATTGTTACAACACGTTGATGTCATTTAATGATACGTCGATTATTCTTTTCATTTTTTCTTTTTTTAGAGAGTGATATCTATCGAAAACCATCATTTCCATTTTGGCTTACTTGCCTAAAACATGTAAAGTGTAAAAAAAATTGTATAGAAATTTATAGTTTTTTACCTATCTATCCTTAAGAATAATTATTCTACAGGGAGCTTTTCATTCCAATTTTAATTTTCTAAGCCAAAAATACCTGATCTGATTCATCGGAGCTTTAGAAAATGTCCTCTTTTCTAATACCTAAAATGGCAGGTCTTATCTAACTAAACAATCTTTATAAGATAAAGCACATAAAAGCCATCTACCAATTAATTTCTGAAACAAAATTCACCCCATTTATTTCAGAGATGTCCAAGTTAAAAAAATTTCATTACTTTCCAAAGTCCCACCCCTCCCCTATTACCTGAGCATCAAACTTACCACTCCCCTGCGGCTGAATACGATGCAGTTATTCATCATGTTCGAAAAACAATGAAATTTTCGTAGAGGGCGACCCTCAGTTATTGACCTACATAAAAGTCATCCAAAAAAATGGATGACAGAATAATATTAACTGACAGTTTCGGGTTATCGGTGACTGATGAGAGTTGAACTAAGGATATTCCGTTTTTTATATTCTCATATTTTTTTGATAACTTTGATTTATTAGGTTGAAAAAAAGTAGATACCGGATATGTGCACAGTGAAAAATCACTTTTTCATGTCTCGTAAGTGAAAAATTTTCTGGAAACTCAAAACAGGAGTTTATGTTTATATTAGACGGCTTCCTTTATTGGTTGAAGTAGAGGGAAAACAGTTTCATGATTGGTTAGAACAATTCATAGCTTGATTGGAATTTCTAATTTCTTTAAACTTTTTTTATTTGAAGAAAAAAACCAGCTCAGAAAGAAACAAAAGAAATTCTTTCAGGGAATAGAGTTTTGAAGTGGGTTAGAACATAGAGGTACTGCATGAAAAAAGTTTGTGAACTTTACATTTTGTTTTCTGCCATTTACTTTAATTAATTACAATTTGATTTGCTTCTGCTGTAAACCTCTGATAACAAATTGGTAACTTCCTTTACAGTAGCTTGCTGAATACTGTCTTCCCATGGAATTATTATTGAGACGAACTGCCAATGAAAGTCTGATGACATTTTAGCGATCTTTGTCGGTGAAAGAAAAACTTAGAAATTTCACTATCTTTTTGTTATCTCATATAATAAGGGTGCTTCTTTATTTTTGAATTATATAGTAGAGCTGTCTTGTTATGTTTAAATGGTTGAAAGTCGTTTTAGAGAGGATATTGGCTCGGTTTGCTAAATGTGCGTTGAAAGTTATTTCGAGTCACTCATGTCCTTTTTGACGATATTTTGAATGCTGTGAACAGACTTGTTTTATTTAGTTACTGATATAATGTTGTTATCTGTAAATAATTTGAGCGAACTGCGAATACGAGAATTTGTGAATATGGATCATAATAATACTATGAAATATTTTGAAGCATATACCACTACCACCGCTAAACGTTCTGAATTAGAACCGTTGCAACTACAATCTCCATATTGAACGTAGAGCTAGTTGTGGGGGGTGATATTTCCCTTTCAATATGATACCTAGCCTAGTTTAGCGAAAATTGTGGACTGGTCCAGTCTGGTTGTCAACTCCTCAAATACAGTTAACAGCTACGAGAACGATTTCATTTCCATTATATCGGTTGAGTGATTTCACTCGCATTGTAAAACGTACCCAATCAGATAATTTTTGTTTCCCAAAACTTCTTCAATGATACATTTCAATGTATGTGCTATTCAATCCATTCCTGAAGTTCTACATAGTTCGATGCTTAAAAAAGTCGATAAATCTATAGTGGCATATCTTGAAGTACTTACCCTATTAATTGCGAAACAAAATCGATGTTGCTCGTGAGAAGTTTGAATCGATTATCGATAAAATCTTGACCAAGAGAGTGGAAGTGATTAGTTTCGCAATGAAGTAGAAAGATACACTTGTATGAAAATTCCTGGAATACACTTTCGTGTTCAAGAGAGTTTCTCCATTTAAATATTAGAAGCTAATGAATTACATGGATATGCAATTTAAAGTCTTGATACAAAAGTACATTAAAATCGTTATTCTTTTGTTCAAACAGTATAAGTAATATAGTTTGTAACTTCGTTAAGAATTAGTGTAATGTCCTTTTGATTATATTAAATTTTGAATTATGATTTTAGTTCCAGCCAGAATCTGAAATATCAAGTTATTGACTTGAAGCAGGACAGATTTTTTTTTTGAATAAGTGTGAAGTTTTTATTATTTTGTTTCTGATTTTCCGTATATTCTAACGCTATTTAATTTTGTTTTGTTGGGAGTAAAAGTCTTTTATCGTAATGCTCAGCCAGATCCAATACCGAAGCGGTATCTGAGCATTTACCAGCAAAGATTGACCAACATTACAGGTCAAGGTCATACTATTTAGTAATTTACAGAATTTTTTTAAGTATATACACGTGCGTGCATGCTATAAATTGTTCTTTTACAAACAAACTGATGACCCAATGCTATGCAATAAAAACACCTTCGGCTTAAAGAGTTAATTTAGTATACCGAGCCCTTATTGAGTAAACTTTAATAAGGCTGAAACCTTTCAACGTGCTTACGAATGATCTACCTAATTTTCGTAACGCAATGGCAAACAGGGATCCTGCAATTTTTTCTGATAAATAAGTCAGGTCAGAGCGTACGTGCCGTCACTACTGGAACTTTATCTCTGCATGCCATTCAAGTTCTCCCGCTGAACACCAGAAGTAATGACTTCTCCTATAGAGCAGCCGAATTATAGAACGGAGCCTCTCTGTTTGTGCGTGGTCGTTACTTAAAGAAACACCCTTATACCTAATTCCTCTTCTTCTCTTAATATAAATTGTTCTTCTGCAAACAAACTGAATAAAAATAAGCGAGTATTATGAGATAAAAACACCTTCGGCTTGAAGAGTTAATTTAATAGACTGAGACCATATTGAATCGACCTTTATTAAGGCTGAAAAAGCTTTCAACGTGCTTACGAATGATCTACCTAATTTTCTTAACGCAATGGCAAACAGGGATCCTCTAATTTTTTCCGATAAATAAGTCAGGTCAAAGCGTACGTGCCGTCATTACCGGAACTTTATCTTTGCATGCCATTCAAGTTCTCCCGCTGAACACCAGAAGTAATGTCTTCTCCTATTGAGCAGCTCGATTAAGGAACAGAGCCCTTCTCTTTGTGCGTGGACAAGCCCTACATCAGGGGTCGTCACTTAAAGAAACACCCTCATATCTAATTCAGTCGATGGTCCCGTTGCTGCTGTATGCAATGGCCATAAAAGAAAAAAGTTCTTATTTTTCTTTTCTGTTCGAACCAAACGATTGTTTAGGAAGGAAATAGAAAGAAGGATGCTGGTACTAACCGAAGTGATCAGGACTCGAAATCCGAAGCAGCAATTGCTGGATAAAGGATTACTTAGAAAATAGTTTGCGTCGTGGGAAAACTTTCTGGCAAATACTGAATGGAGAGAAGAAGAGGGTGAAAAAAGCAGACAAATAGAAAGAAGGAGATCCAAGAAAGACGAAGTAAGCCTCAGATTTGGTAGACAGATTTTGTGGATGAAAATGTCCGGTCCTATTCGGGTATAAAGGTCTCGCGTCTTTTTTTTCCGACCTAAAAATTCAGTGAATGATGGTGAAGGAGCTATAGTGCGGCTTTTGCGTTAAGCCTTTTAGATGAAAAAAAGTGCTAAAAGAAAAAAAAAGTGATGGGACAAAGAAAAAATATTTTTAAAACAAAAATAAAGAATGAACCAAATAGTTTCCCATCTCAGTTAGTTCCAATATTAGCATCAATGGTTTCAGCATCATAAAATCAGCCTAAAATGTTGGATATTTTTAATTCCTGTATTGAGACAATCGTAGCAATTTACAGGACGTATAGAAATGGAGGATACCCTGTTCTTCATTTTTTGTTGCCATTGTCACATGAAGACGAAACTTATTTACAAACACTAAAATATTATATCGTCTGCGAACTGTTTAATATATTTATTACATCTATTTTTCAAGTTATTTCGAATTATAATATTAATTTTTAAAGCAACATTGGTTACTCAAAATTAGTATATTCTTAAATCTATAAAATCAAGAGGGAATGTTCTCCACTTGACATTTTCGTATTTTTCTACAGTATCACGCGTCTTGGATTGAGCTTCATTGCATAAAAAGATACTCGAGTATGAATTTTGGAAAAGTACAATTTCCCGCAAACGGATTTTGTCCAAATAATACTGCACAGTTTTCGTATAAAGACTAAATACGAAACTTAATTAATTTAGCTCGTTCTATTTTTGAGTTATCATACTCCTACACGTATTGAAAGATAGACCGTCAGTGTACAGTCCGGAACTTTATAGATCGGACAGTCGCTATAATTAGGGGAGTTATTATCGGATCTTCCCAAAACTGGTGTCAATGGAAATGTCTCGAGGAGTTGCGTGTATTCGGAATATTCTCCTGTACCCTTCGCAAGTTTTCTCACAAAAGTTTACATTGATCTGCAATAATGGTGATGAAATTATATTCCATATTTTATTCATCTTGCTCGTTGTATTTTGGAGTTATCGTGCTCACATGATCAGTCAGACAGAAATAATCGCCCCCCCCCCTGAAAAAGCCTGTGGTGTTATCGAAATGAGGGAGGTTTAAAACGACATGATTCATCAAAATACCGATTTCGAAATTTTTTGATGATTGCAATGTTTATTTCTTATATACTTCGTACGCGAGAAAAGAAAAGCGCCTAAAAGCTATGAGCGAAAAGTTAAATTTCATGTTCGATATAAATTTGACAAAAAGTTGTTGACCTACCATATTTCGAAATATCTAAACAGAATATCATCATTTGATCCCATATATTCGTAACATCCCAGGGAATTGCATTCTAAATAATATTATTATTTCTATACAAATTATCTTCTAAAAGCTTGAACTAAGCTTCGAAAGCTAAGAAAAAAAGAACTAAGCTTGAATCCATGCTCCAAATCACTTAGTGTGTATCACAAAGCACTGCTTTAAGTAGGGTAAAATTGCACCGGGTCTCGCCCCTTTAAATCGTTGAAAAAATTATACTCTTTACTCCTCTCCCTCTAAACTAAATTGTTTCCTTGGTTTTAACATTTCTCTTTAATATTAGCGAGAAGGAAGCAATTCCGGCTTTAAAAAAGTTGTTAAAATGCTTTTTTTATTTCTCTTTTTATCAAGAAAATTATTCAGATAAATTGTTTTCGCAATAGGGCAAAATTGATATTATTATCATGTGTTTAGTCTTAAAAATTCCAAGATTCAAATTTAATGATTAGACTGATATATAAAAAACAATTACTTTATTAAAAACATCATAGTAAACTCGACTAAAGTTAAATTAACAATCATTTAACAATTTAATAATCATTGTTAAGCATTTGCGCATTTAAATGACTCCTAATCCTAATAAATTTAGACTTTTGCCTAAACGTAATGCCCAATAATGCACACATAGAGTGTAGCAAAGATATGGGGAGTTTCAAGATAAAAGACAGTCTGGCAGCAATCGCTGAGCTGTATTGCTCGTATTTATAGCGATACAGAATTTGCTTGAACCTGAAAGTGAATCGATGCTGCTGCAAACGCTTAGCGATTTCAATCAGTGAGAACAGTTACATCATCTGGATTCGAAAAATTCGGACCCTGATATTTTAAGATCAAGTTTCCTAAAAAAAATTACCTATGTTGAAACTTACCTATATTGAATGAAAAAAAAATGTTTTTGGCCTTTAGATTGACCTTTTACCAATAATTTTATTCAATTATTTGCAAACGCGAACTTATATAATTTGAGAAAGTTTGACTGTTTACGCTTCTTTTGTCGTTGTTTCCAATTACAATATCTGAATTTATGGGTATGCCCTGCGAAATAAATTCCTCGACTTTCTCCTTGATCAAACCTGAAAACCTCCATCAACAGTACTCGCCACTTTGGGGCATGACTTTCTGAGTTTTTCGCGGAAGTATGCATGAGTTAGTTACTGTTACAGAACAAATAAATACAGGTACTAGTTAGAAAAATGTGAAATAAAACATGTAGTTAAATATTTCATTTATTTTATAGATGCAATGAAAAATAATTAAATTATAAAATCTCACCTAATCGTTTTTGGCAGATAAAAATGGATTAAAAATGCTATTTCTCTTAAACAAAATAATATTTTCCGATCTATTATAACCCCAGCTGTTAAATTATAAACATTACCCTGAGGTATTGTCATGAAATAAAATTTATTCGAAATGTCCACAGCATTTATATGTTTATATTTCATGTTCCTAAATTAAGGGAACTTAGGTTCAGGAAGGTAATTTTCGAGTCAACAATACGGAGAAACAATTTGGGGAATACTTTTCTCTTTAGAGAAGGTTGCGAATAAAAGAGGCTTAACAATTAAAGAGCACAATTCCATTTTTAAAGAAAACGAATTCAAGGATATATTTATTATGTGTGAAAAATACAGGGTGTCAGAGAAAGATCTTTATTATTTTAAACATTAATAACGAGAAACGAAAAGGTGAAATGAAATGCAATTTGCAGCAAAGAAATGAAGAAATCTAACAGTTTTTTTTACAGTGCCCCCAATGTATATCTATGTGAACACATTCCATGTATCTGGAAAGTTTCATCGCCATGGCTTTAGGATATAGGTTTCTAAACACCCAAACATTTCATTCGTACATTCACATAACAAGACATCCCCAAACTCAACACTTCGTGTGGTCTTTTAAACGACGCTGTTATCGGGGTCCATTTTTCTTTGTGGAGATGGCGATTAACGGTGATCTGTATCGGAATTTTTTTGAGTTGTGTGCTATTCCAGAATTGCAAAATTTACAGGCAAATGTTTTTTTTTCAGCAAGGCAGTGCTTTATCTCACTGGAAACGTCCTGAACGGGAATTCACAGAGTGTTCCCTGAACTATGGATTGATCATGGGGGCCAATACCTTAGGCTTCACGATCTCCCGACATAACTCCACTGTATTTCTTCTTGTGGGGTTATATGAAAGACATCGTTTATCAAACACCTGTTTCTCATATTTCCGTTTTAAAGGAAATTCCACTTAAAAGGAATTTCCATTTTCTAATATTAAACAACACTTGACGGAAAATCAAATGCAGAGCGGACATTCTTCGTGCTAGTAAAGGAGTTCACGTAGAGTGCAAAAAAACCCAATGAAATCTCTTTATTCTTTTACTGCAAACTGCATTCCATTTCCCCTTTTTTCGTATTTTTGCTATTAAAGTTTAGAATAATAAAGTTCTTTCAAGGACACCTCACTTTTTAAGTCCAAGCTAAGGACATTAACTATCTTGTATTACATTAAGAAATGTTATCTGGTTAACATTAAACAACACTTGGCGGAAAATCAAATGCAGAGCGGACATTCTTCGTGCTAGTAAAGGAGTTCACGTAGAGTGCAAAAAATCCCAATGAAATCTCTTCATTCTTTTACTGCAAACTGCATTCCATTTCCCCTTTTTTCGTATTTTTGTTATTAAAGTTTAGAATAATAAAGTTCTTTCAAGGACACCTCATTTTTTAAGTCCAAACTAAGGCCATTAACTATCTTGTATTACATTAAGAAATGTTATCTGGTTATCTTTCTTTATCTATCTTCCATAATTAACTTCAGGGAGGATGTGGTATTTGAGATAAGTTTGTCTTTTTCCGGTCAAGCGAAACTGATCCTGTCCAGTGGACAAGAAAATTCTCCCGCTGGATAAACACATCGTCCGTCCCATCCCCACATTCAAGGTGAATGAGGGAAGAGTATCCACCCCCTCAGGGAAAAAGAATCGGAGGAAGGAAAAGAAGAGGGGATAGTAGAAGAAATAGCAATCAAGCCAGTCGGATAAGGATCTAGCAAAGTGAGATAATGAGTGTTTTCTTTTCTTTCCTTTTTGTTTTATTCTCTTCAATTTCTCACCCCTCTTTTCTCATCTATCACGTGATTATATCGATGGTGATAGGGGTCGAGTGGACTATGATCGAGTTAGATCGTTCTGTCAAATCAGAAATTTGATTCTTTTTCGGCATTGCTTGTGGATAGAGTTTCATCTAATAGACAGTATTGTGTAACAAGACGGTCTAAGGTTTTGTATGACAAACAAGGTCTTGAAAAATTTGCTGAAAATTAAGCCTGATAAGACGGAATTCCTCTCTTTCAATGACTGTGATGGTATAACATTATTAAAGACTTGGGCGTAGATAGAAACACACTATTCAGTGTTCTCATCAAGTTTTAAAAGAGGAGAAAAAATTTTATTGTGAGACACTATAGAAATAAAATTTATTTACAAATGTTGAAGAAATGGTAAAACACGTGTGGTAGTTCTAAGTCAAGCATATCTAGTCCCATCAGGAACTCATGATACAGGGGGATGGAGACATCTTCTGTTGATTAAAGCTTGAGGTAGAAATTTGACTTAGCTTTGATACCTAAATTGAGGATAGTTTTCCTCGCTAGAGTATTTTCAGAAGAAACAGGCCCACATTTTTGTTTCCTTAAAATCGATCTATTAAAGTCGGAGCGTGAAAAAATTCTCCAAATATATCTTGAAGCTGCTTTCTAGTGTATCCTTACAAGGTTTGTAGGCTACCAGGATTCAGTTCCGTAAGAAAAAAGGCATCTGTAGATATAACAAAAAATCGCTGTCTACCTAGCAGTCATCTTTAGGAAAGTAATTATCTTGTTTTGTTATTAATCGAACTTTAAAATTACCGTTCGTGGTTGATGCGATGATGAAGTTTCACGCATTGAGTCAATCAGTGTTGACCTATGTGTCACCCTCATTAGATTCTTTCAAAAATTGCAAGTTGCATGCAGGCCGGGATTAGAATATGCACCACCCAAGGGAGACAATTTTGGTCATCAATTTAGTTTTTAAGAATCTAAGAAGTTAGAATTAAGAAAAAAATAATAAACAAAAACCAGCGGGAGTGTTTTTCCATGGATTTTCTAGTATATAACACAATGACGTGTCTTATGCTTCGTAGTTTAATACTAAAAAGCGAGTAGGCGTTTTGGGTGCTTTTATTTCGGAAGTTTGGACCCAAAATTTGAAGCATAACTGCACTTTTGGCTACAAGATCATTTAATTCCTCTAGCTTTTTGCATTTCTGACCCACAAGTCAAGTTCTCAAGTACCCACGAGTAGACAGATCGACAGGCAGTCAACGTTCTGATTAATTTGGTCCAGAATTTCATGCAGATCTACTATTCCGATTATAAAACTATATGGAAAATTTAAATCTTCTAGCTCTTTGCGTTCTTTCGCACCCACGTTCACGGAGAGACTTCCTATTGATAGATTTCGTCCAAAATTTGACAGAAATCCATTATTTTTGTATGAAAAGTAGGTCTCTTAAATTCTTAAACTTAATTTTACACCCTTTGTTAAGAGTGCCTAGAGCACGTACACTGCCTAACCTATCGTAGTTATACTAATAAACTGAGCCTAGAGTAGAAAGCATTCTTGCTTGGGGTGCATTTGGGAGCAATTGTCCCAATCGGCTAAAGTGGCCGCGGTGGCTTAGTGGTAAGGTCTCGACCTCAGGGCCTTAGTGTTCCAGGTTCAGAACCCGATTCTACTGAAGATCCGCCGTGTATGTGGACCTGTTTCACACCAAATCCTACGTAGAGGCAAAACGTCCCTTTGCTGGTGTGGTGCGGCAGTTTGGAGAAGGGGTGCCAGCTCAAATATGGTCCTCATCATCTGAGCGTGGTTCAAAATTACTAGGTCCGTCCTAAAATAGCCCTCGTGTTGCTTCAAAACGCTAATGTAACTAAACAAATAAAATAGGCTAAAGGCCAGTCCTAGTTGTCAGATATCGAGTTCCAATCTGTATAAAGATAATGAAATAAGGGATTAGAAAGATAATACGAATTTATACAGAGTCAATTTATAATTTATCTAATTAGTACTAACATTTGAATTATTTTTTCATATTGCAGATTTGACCACGAGATGGCGCGATGGCACCACTGTAATAGCGAAAGGTATTGGAAAGGAGTACAAAAGATGTGTCAGAATGAAGGTGAGACTTGAAAACCACCGTCTTGGCCATCAGTGACGTAGAGGGATAATTGAAGAAGGTGCATAATATGATGTCACAGCTATCGTACCTCTATTGTATGTCAATCACCGTATTAAATTGACTGCTTATTGAAAAGTGAATTATTTACAAAATAAGCGCACTATCCTCAACAATATTTATACTTAGGGCAGACCAGGGCTAGTTGGGCCGTTTTTTCTTCTAAGAATTTTTTAAAAAAGGGAATTCAAAATTTTTAAAAACTTTTTAAGCTTATACTATTAGTGAACCTTCAGAAATAATTCTCCATAGTAAAATTTGAATATATTAACTATCAATATTAATTTAAAACCTCAAACTGACAACAAGTCGCTTGTCCCAACCCGCCCCGACTGCGGGTAATTTGAGCCACTACTAAAATGAAGCGACTATCACAAAAAATTCTTCTATATTATTATACTGTATTACTTTATGTAACGTAGTTGTGCTATTATCCACATTTTGTGTATTGTACAATTATACAGAAATTCTGTGTATTTCTATTCAATAGAAACTCAGATACAGTTTTTATGGTCATCGTCAAATAGTATTTTGTAATTAAAATCAAAATTGAGTCCGCATAGTTTTTCATAACAAGTATCTTGCATAATAAATCTTGTACAATTCCATCCCACATATTTAGAGATATTTCTATAACGCACAACCTGATAAACTCTGTGTAGCAGCGCGCGCCAACGTGCCCCATGCAAAATGGACCAACTAGCCTCATATCGCCATTTTGGTTTCTCATGAGTTTAGGGATTTATTCTGAAAGCATTTCGATAAGCAAACAAGCCCTAAAGTAACATTGAAGAATTATCTTTCTGAATATTATTTGTAAAAATGGAAATTATAATGTATAAGCAAAGAAAAAACCCGATTATTCGTAAGTGAGGAAAATTTATTCAACTTAGCAAAAATTACAAAATTCTGGCTGGTTCTTTAATGAACGCTACTGCTTCAATCACGCTGATTTGGATGAAGGAAGGCGCATAATACACACTTGTCTGGAATGGCAGCATTAAATATAGAAAAGTATTAAAAACATCGCGACTGGCCCAACGTGCCCCTATGACCAACCATCCCGGGTCTACCCTATGTGTAATTGAATAAAACCAAAATGTAGAGCTAAAACAGCTTCAGGTGTGATGAGAAAACTTTGAAAAACATTACTTAAATTTCTATTTAGTTTAGTTTTAATTTAATTCCATTAATGCCCCGTTCTGTAGGAAACCGAGGGCTATATTGAGATGAATATCGCAATTATGAAGATCTTGATGAAAGGAGGTGATGAGGACGTCGCCTGAACCGGTACTCCCTTCTCCAAACTGAGTGCCACGCCAGTTTGACAACTTGCTGTCAGACTTACCGTGCACCAGGACTACATACACGGAGAATCTTCTGTGAATCTGGTTTCAGATGTGAAACCCTCCGGTCCCAGAGCCAAGACAGTTCCACCAGGTCATCGTGGTCTTTTTCCATAATTATTTGTGTGTTAAAGGTTGGAATGCATAGTAATGTCTCCTCACTTGACAGTCAGTCTTCTAAAATTATAAATCGTCCATAATCAATTCCTTCGCCCATAGTTTATGATGTTTTTCAAAAGTATCACGTTAATCTAAAAAAATCAAATTTGTGTTATAAGAGGTTTATAAAGTGTATTTAAATTCAATAGAGAGATTGAAAGCTGAGTAGCCGTCAGTGAGTGGTTTCGGGATACGAAAAAAAGGAATTTCGGATTTCGTTTCTTTGGACTTATCTTTAACCCTTTGACTGCTTATCCCGGGATCTCCGCGGGTTGGAAGCAAGTCCATTTTCTGCTAAATCCTGCAATTTTCACAAGCTAATGGGTTTGCTTAGTACTTTTAAAACATTAAATCATATTTTACTACTAAAACCTTGCATGTAAATAACAATTCGCTTGGTTCAACGGTATTTGAACATGTTTTAAAACGTTATACCTAAATAGTAATTCAAAAACATTTGTCAGTCAGAGGGTTAAACAAAGCTTATTTCATAATTATTTGAATCAATATATCACCACTTTATGATTTTCTTACAACACAATTTTAACAGTTTTTTGCTGCCAAAATTTAACAGTTCATCTTCTTCAAATAGAAAAAGCTTCATCATTTATGAGCCTGAGTTACCCCCGAAACCAAATATAGCAAAAAAGTGAAAATAGATTTCACAATTTGTAATTGAAAATCGAACGCTAAACTGACAGATCGATTTATCAAAAACTCAGTTAGTTCTTGCATTCACATTACATGATTACTTTTAATCACATGAAAACATCAGCCAATATGCTTTATACGTCAAAATAACAGTCAAAATTTGAAATACTAAAATAATCATTAAACTGACAGAATGATCACCGCAATCCACCAAATGAAGCCATATTTATGACGGGGCTGGAACTTATTATGATTCGCGCTATTAAATAGGAGATCCATAATTAGAGTTATATCTAGTGTATAATATGATAGCTCAATACCGAGTAATGATGCAGGGAAATTGACTGATGAATATGTATTCGCAGTGATTAAAATACGATACTGTTTGCCATTCGGCGGTTATCTGATATTCAGGAAAGCAATTTTGCGTGCTGCATGGATAAACAGCAACAGAAGTAAACATTTATGAACTGTTGTTCCTAAAAATCGTTACATGGACTGAAATTGATTAATCAAAACCGTATTGTTACCTATGCAAAGTCACGATAGGTCTATTTTGCTATTGAATGTTTGTTTCCCAATGTTCGTGCAAAATTGTTGCTTTTCGTAGGTACCAGCCTAATCCGTCTTATTCAACTTAGTATTGAAAAATACAAGAAAAAAATTATGAGGCGTTGAAATGTAGTTAAATATGTCTTTTATTGGGTATTTCACGAATATTACAATAAACTAGAATGATTTTCTTGTGCTCAAACCACATTCCGAAGCTATCTCAGATTATCAGAAGTAAACATTTTTGCAACTATTCTTCCTAAAACTCGTTACATGGGTTGAAATTGATTAATCAAAACCCTATTGTTACCTATTCAAAGTCACGATGAGTCTAATTTGTTATTGAATGCTATTTTAATAACAATTGATTATTTTCCAATATTCCTGCAGAATTGTTGGTTTTTCGTCGGTACCAGCTTTATCCGTCTTATTCAAATTAGTATTGCAAAACACAAGAAAAAATGAGGCGTTAAAATACCGTTTAATATGTCATTTATTTGGGTATTTCGCGAATATTACAATAAACTAGAATGAATTTCTTATGTATTGGCGATCAACAGGAAAAGGTTTCTTGTTTATTGCAAGAAATGACAAAGAATTGTTCAAATGTTTGCTCGATTGAAATCACATTCCGAATCTATCTGAGATTATTTGGTGATACACTAATTTTGAAAGTTGGTCAAACATGGGAAATTGGCACTTTGAAGTAAAGGATTTAACAACATAAAGGCGTGATGATGGCTCCATGAATATTCATTACACGTATTATCGGTCAAATAGTGGTCGAACACATGACTTTACAATTAGGAAGCATTTCAGTTTCTCCCCACAGAACAAGAGTCACAATAATCGTCAAATGACCGATTTTAAAAAATTGATTTAAAAATGTGATCAACTTTCAATTCTTGAATAAAACATGGGAAAAATACTTTAGAAAATCCTATTTTCTTTTAAGTATGTTTACATCTAAAAAGCATTTTGTCGTCAATCGGGAAAACTGGACTTTAGTAGAGAAAAAAAGTTTCTTGATAAAATTCCATAATATTAAACAGATGAGTTGTAAGAACTAATAATACGGATAAGGCATTTCCTTCAACGATGTAGAATAAAATGTGGTATTCTCAAGTATACAAACAAAGCAAAAAAGATGCAGCACAAATGAAAAACATTAATCTATTTTTATTTTTTGTCAACACTCAGGCTGCCATCTATATGCTGTAAATTTTAATAACATTTTCAGTATGGATCTTATCGGCAACAACAGGCATTAGAGATTCAGTCTTATTCTCAATATTTAAGAAGACAAAATGTGGTATGTTGTTTAAAGGCAGACACGGCATTTAAGGGCTAAATTAATTTTT
This sequence comes from Araneus ventricosus, assembly GCA_013235015.1. Taxonomy (NCBI): domain Eukaryota; kingdom Metazoa; phylum Arthropoda; class Arachnida; order Araneae; family Araneidae; genus Araneus; species Araneus ventricosus. The sequence continues at coordinate 834,752 of BGPR01000229.1, forward strand.
CAAGTAGTCAGTTGTTGAAAATTTCATATGGTGCGTCTTAAATGCCTAACCAACTGGGTACTAGTTTCCAAACGCGTTTCCAGAATATATCTACTATGTATATAACAAGTCTTGCATAAGTAAAATATTCAGTTGAAGGGCAAGTGTTCTCCCACTGATGTGGGATGGAAATCAGCTGGGTCAGATGTCGTTCTCATCATCTGATCACAGTTAAAAACTACAAAGTTCGTTCCAAAACAGCCCTTGTGTTCTCTCAAAACGGGACATTAATGCAACTAAACTAGACTATATCGTTCGTTGGCTGCAATATTGGCACAACTCGAAAAATAGGAATTTTGGGCTGTGATTGTTCCCAACATTTAAGAGCATCTTTACGGTTTAACAGAACTCTGATGAAGTCTCTTAATAATGTTTACACTTAAGGCATCAACTAAGCATATGATTCTTATACAAACGAATTCTTCAAACCCGTGTATCCGAAAACTTCATTTTTTGAGTTGTGTCAGAATCGCAGCCAATAGAGTATAGTTTTATTTAATTTCTTATTATAAAGTTGTCCCAAAACAGTTCTTGTGTTCTTCCAAAACTGAACATACACCCATTATATGCCGAAATTCTGTTATTTCACATTTTTTTTTAAAAAAACAAACATTAATATGATATCATGACTGGAATATGAAAGAAAACGCTATTTCTGAAATATTTTAATTAAACTGATTAATTAACTTTTAAGTAGAATTAATTATCTTTTTAAGTATAAAAATATTTATATTGGATTTGAGCTTTTCATAGCAGTCAGCTGAACATTTAGATGCAACAATCAAAGCTGAAAATTGAACTGTTTAGGTGAAAATAAAAAGAAAACTAGCGTCCCAAAAGAAATGCAATATCTTCTTAAATGTATTTATTTTTTATTCAAGAATTCTTCCATTTTCATTTGTTTTGTGCTTTTAGAGGGGATGACGGCAATTTTTTAACGGATTTCGTTTGTCGTCAGCAGAAAAAAGCACAAATTAATATCATGAGCGAGCTTTCCTTCCTGACGAGCGGCTCGCTATGATATTTTTCATTTTTTTTTTTTTTTTTTGGTTTTTTCTGGTTTTTGTCTATTTTTGCCATTTTGTCTTTTTTTTACTGTTTTTGAGTTTTTATCTTGTGTTTATAAGTTTGTTTTGATATATATATATATATATATATATATATATATACCTCTGTGGATGGACTGGTGCATACACTGTACTACAAACCATTAGGATTTCACTCTCTTCAAAGTATTAATCCTTTGGATGTCTCATAAGTGTGCAGATAATATTCTTTCTTTCACTTATTGTTTCCTGTTAATGATAGATGATAAGAATAGGTAACCTCATAGGAGATCTAAATGAACTACATATACTATCTTTCAATTCAAAACTGTGGTGGAAGCGGAAAATTAGATATGAAAATAAATTAAAAATAATTATTAAAATTTCATTTCTGATGTTTACTTAATTATTAAAACAACTAGAAAATCACCCGTCATGGTTTGACGGGTGCAAATTGCCTCTTCATTCGAGAGATTTCCCTTCAAATTTGACGTGTTTAAATAGATATATATGCGTGAGAAATGTTTAACATTAATTGAAAACAAATTAAATAAACATATGTTTTATGACAGGAAATATTTTTTTTATTTATATACTATTTAAATATTTCTTTATTCAAAGAGTCTCTTAGTAAACAACATATGTTTAATAATTTTCCTTGTACTTCAGATGTCTTTGTGTAAATTTTAACGTGATTGGGAATCCTAGACCTTGAAAGTGCAATATAGAGCTGTCCATCTGAAAAGACAGACTCATCGAGGTAAATTCCAACCTGATCGAAAGTTTGCCCCTGCGATTTGTTGATAGTCATCGTGTAAGCTGGAATTAACGGGAACTGGCGGCGGTTGAGAACGAATGACAGATTCACGTCACTGGTGACTAATTTAATACTTGGCAAGAAAACAATATCGCCACGATTGCATTCAGATACAATTTGGCGTCCAAACTATATCACGCGCATGATATATCACTGACGTCATTTACTACTTTCTATTAAAAAACGTAAATTAATTTGAAATATATGATTAATATAATTTGAAATTTTTCGGGAACTATTGATCACAGCGGGATAAATTTTATATCAATGGATAGCAAATTTTATTTCACTGTTTTAGAACTATTAAATTTGAAATTAGAACGACAATTACTCTTTTAAATTTAAAATTACTGAAATTTAGGTTCTCTAACAATGAAATAATGCTGTTTAACGTCTCGCAGTGCGATGGCGCGAGTTTTATTGTTGGTGACATCAGAGCGTTACCGGAGGATCTGGGCTATTATATTAATAATATTTACGACAAGATACTGTGACAAAAATCGTCTGGTGGGTTACGTGAATGCAATCCAACAAGCAGGAAAAAAAATGAAGTTTTTTTTCACAAAGATTTTAGCAAAACACTAACGTAGCACAGGTAACAAAACTGAACAGTACTTGTATAAATTAACAACAGAGATCACCAACAGTCGCAGCACTTTCAATAACGCTCAAATGCCACTCAGTTCACTAGCTTCGCTGCTGACCATGGTACAACTCATTCACTCTTGGTCTGAGTGTTTGCTTTTATGCCTTTCCCAACAGGAAATGCCGTCACATAGTAATTTCTCGAAGGTTCTGTATATTTCCCCAATTCATGAATTTTCGAGAAGTTTCGTTTTGTCGCCAACTTTGTCTCCAAGCCTCCAAAATAGTCGTCAAGTTTGTCGCCAATATCAGAACTCATAGGCTTGGCTCCCAGTTAAACCTCTGCAAACTCTTTCTTGTCCTAAGATTAGTAGGTATGCCAGGGAGACAACTTTGTAACAATACCAAGAAAGGATCAATGAAGAAACAAGTAAAGGGTTAAGCTTTGATGACGAATGCCGACGCTTAATGAGCCAAAACGAGTGAGGAAAACATCGTTAAAGTAAAATATTCAAATTAAAGCATACTTAAAATCAACAACGATGTATTTCTGTTATGTGTAGGCATGATTATTCGAACATAACCACTTTCACCCTAGGTAGTATTTTTTAGTTCGTTAACGATTTATAGGTAGGTTCAACATAATTATGAATAGCATGGAATTGGATTTGGAACAAAAAGTAAATAACACTAATTTAGATGCAATTAATACTTACTAATACAAATTAAAACATAATATCAGTTCGAAATTCTAAAATCACAATAACGTAAAAAACAAAGAAAATATAGCAGAACTTAGAATCTAGAATATAATATGAATAACATTAATTTAGAACTAAAATAGCATACACAAACAGGGAAGTAGCTACTTTTGTGTTTTACATGCTAACATATAACATATTGTTGCAAAAGGTCTCTCTGTGGTGTATGGTGTAAACAGTCCAACACGCAGGATAATGGAGAATGAAGGTTTATTTACAAATATGCAGGAAAACACGTAGCACAGGTACAGGAAACATTAGTCCTTGCACAGATTGCCAATGTAAATAGACAACAATTCACAGGTAATGACAGTTCAGCACTTTGATATCTAACAACACAAACAGTCAGCAAATAACTAGTAACGACAATAACAGCTCAGCTCACCAGCTGATTAGCTCACACAGCGGATAGAACTCCGAAGACGTTCACGCTTCAAAGCGAAGTAACCAGTCGATCAAAGACACTCCGTGATCCAAACGCGGTCTTATATACTCTCCCCGATAGGCCGTGACGTCACATAGAATTCTCAGGAAAAACCTGGATCTCGGCCCCTAATAGAAATATCGAGAAAAGGGTTGCATTTTCGGGAATAATCTATTTGTCGCCAAGGTCGCCAAATTTGTCGCCAAATCGCCAAAATGGTCGCCAAGGTCATGCGTGCCATAAGAGTCGCTGAGGTCACTCCATGCTTCACCTTGTAAAACTCTCTTCCCACCAATAAGACTTGCATTGCTGGGAAGCGACTTTCCATGACTGTAACAATATTTCTCTTGAAGGCACACCTTAAAATTTAAAGCCAAAAGTTTCATTCTGATGCTTTTTTATGTTGCAGATGATTAAGAGTTTTACAATCTGCCAATGTATCTGTATCCATATACTACTAAAATCTAACACTTTAGAATTTCTAAGCAAAAATTAGTTAGAATAATAAGCAGAGGTCATTTTCCATTCCACTCTAAATTTTAAAGGCACTTAAAGGACTAAAATTACAATTCCCAGTTCGATGAAGCGGCAGCAATTCGCCAAAACACTTTCGCTTTATCGTAAATCCTCTGAAAGGTAATGGAATATATCCATTAATACAGACGAATTAATACAGATGAGAATGTGCGCCTATCGAGTTGCAGACCATTCCACAGGGGGTGTCCGGTTGACAGTGATAAAATTCTGGGCCATCGCGGGCCATTACGTAATGTTGAGAAGTGTTTATCCTTCTGGGATGTGTAAAATTTCATTCGAGGTGGGAAGTACTTTAAGAGCCGTAAAATGAAGTCGCGTTTGCGAGGAAAGTTGTCAGCAGCGGAAGTGTTTGGAGTTGTTGACGGGTGAAATTGGATTAGATAGCAAAGTAAATGTGGTGTGCGAAAACATTGCAAAGAATGTTTACAGAGGAGTTTATTTTTTTCCTTTTTGTTGTTGGAAATGAGGAATATTCTGTTACCATTGATTCCGGCAAATGAATTTCATTTTTTTTTTTCAAATCTAAGTTTCTCGAATCAGACTTTTTTTATGCGAAATTGAATACTGAATATGTCGAGTTAAATAAAGCATCTTTTCGAAGCTGCATGGAGAATTAATTTTAAAATATTCAATCCATTTACTTCCAGAATTGGCGGTAAAGTTCCCGTATTTTAGTTTTCTTATTTAGAGGTCTGTTTGAGCCTGCAGCAGTATACAAACAATCTAAATGACGAACTGGTATTATTTTTTAATGAAGGAAATCATTCAGAAAATTGAACATAAGTGCGAATCATGTTATTAAAAGAACACATTCTATACATCTTGAATCATGTAATAAAAAATAAATGCTATACGTCGAGAAGCATTTTATTATATAAATGACTATCATTCATTCAACCAATATCTGAATCGAGAATCCCTATATTAATTTAGTTCAGTTTAATTATATTAATGCTCTGTTTTGAAACAACACTAATGCTGTTTGGACCTCAAAATTTATAAAGGTGTTGAGATAATGATCCGCATATATGATGGACTTTTGGTGGAATAGGGCTTCGAACCTCAAAGACCCTCTGGCCCCATTTACCTTCAGGTCGCTTTAACTGAAACTCCTACTATAAATTTGCCTTATTTTTAAAATTCATTGCTTTGTTTTATTACGAAGCTAACGAAGATCGATTTTGAAATTTTGCGTACTGATCAAATTACGGACAAGGAAAAGTGGTATTTTTTTTATTTATTACGCATGCAGACCTAGTCTATCCGAAAGATGTAAGGCTAGAAAAGGGTCGAAGGGAAGAAGGACTTGGAGCTCAGTTCTAAAATTCTATTCCGCATCAAGATGAGGCTAATTACTGACTCGCAACAAAATTTAACATACATCAATCCTGTATATATTATGCATTATAAACAAAGACATTGTTTTCTAATGTTCAAGGACTTTATTAAAAATAATAATTTTTTATTGAAGAATTAGACATGGCAGCTTTAAAAAAAATTGTGCGTTATAATAATAAGGCAGCAGTAAATTTAGCATCAGGAAAGTAGTCACCCTGCCACATTCTTCAGTACTATTAAGTAAAAATTTTCCAAAAAGACATTTTGTTTCAAAATATTTCTTAAAAATGTTTTAACTTAATATAATTAATATATACAGGGTAGTGATGAATTATTGGACCCATTTCAAAAATTAATTTATAAAACCCTTTAATGTCACAACTTCATCTTTTTTATAAATGAGAGAGTAGCTCAAAATTTTTTTTCAGACAGGTAAAGCGCCTTTACGCCTCACTAAATTTGCTGCAGGAGAGATTTCCAATGCAAGTGTCAAAATAGCTACCATGAAGCAGAAGGCACGTTTGGCACGTATCTGATTCCACGAAAGCAAATCAATTGTAACAGTTCAAAGACATTTTTCGGTTAGAGTATCGAAATTGTAAGTCTCCAAGTAGGAACTCCATGAAGCGTTGGTATAAGCAATTTAAAGGAACAGGAAATGTGCGTCATAGGCAAAGTGGAGGAGATTTTCACTCTCCTTAATTGTGTGGTGTCGACTATTTTAATTATTATTTATTTTTTCGGCAAATTAATTATTTATTTTATTTACTCATTGTGAGATTCATCCCACACTTTATTTTTGTTGAGAAACATAAATTTTAATTCATTGTCTAAATTACACGAAATATTTTTTTCTTATGCACTTTTTGAACTCTGGACAGCTAGCTTTCTTTTAACTTTAAACAACCCCCCTTGTAGAATACGACCTTTTTCTCTCCACTTTTACTTTGTATACTTTCTCCTTTCTGGAGAAACGCACGTGCAAGTTTGAATCGCCCGTAATTGTCCACTTTACTTTTTGAATCCCGCTGAGCTTGAGATTGAAAATAGTTTCTTTAGTCTTCCGCTCTTTTGTAGAAAACGATTTGAACCCCCTTTTACTACGCAGGCCAATTTCCTGTTTCCGCCATTTATGACTTTGTGACAATAAGCATGAAACTGACTCCCCAAATTTTACTATCCAGGCGCGACAGATTGTCTGTCTTGCACAAAGACCCTCGTTCGAACCCTGTCTAAATTGATTAATTACCCTTTGGGGTGTTAGGGCAAAAACCAACTCTTCCTTTTCTGCGAAAACCTCGGTCTCCAATCAGAACTGTCAAAGGTTCCCAATTGGCTAACTACAGATCGATGGGTGCACACAAAGGGGTTGCTGGACGGTGTGGCGAGTTTCTGAGGACTGTTTGTCGTCTTGGCGCAATTAATTCAATTTTCATTCTATGCCATGCCAATGGAAAAAGCTTGACCTTTGGCGCAGGAATTGAGCGATGAAGGAAAAGCTTGGCACGGCATCTTATTTTTGTATAAGAGGGAGGTGAAAAATTGACAAGAGAGGAGAGAGAGAGAGGGAGTGATAGAGCGTGACGGAGCGATTAACAAGAATTTGTGAAGAAGAAGATGTTTTGAGATTTCCTTTTGGAGCCGAAGAAAATTGGCGTTCTGGCAATGAATTCGGTGGTGAAGATTGAACGCTGATGTTCGACGTGTAAGGGTGGCCATTTAGCGGTTTTGAAATAGAAGGGTGCTATGCAGAGGCCCAAAGAACATTCTTAAAATTTCTCCTGAATGAAGAAGGCAGCTTGAACTGTTTGCACACGTCGAAGCTACTTTTGAAAGAGGTGAATCCGTAAGTGCGGCCATGGCTGGGTCTTTTACCTCGGAGTGTTGGACTGGCTGCCTTTTCTAACGGTCTGAGCGGCAATGAGTAGCCCTGTCTGTTCCCGGTGGAAAATTGTCCGGACATCCATCCGTGCCTGATTTAAGGTGTCAAAAGCGAGAAACCTGAAGCCCTGCTACTGAAGTGCCTGTTGACGTCTCCATGCATTCCTGTTGAAACCACCTGCAGATGGGAGCTGACTGCTACAAGGTTTAGTCCCACGAGTACCAGCTAGGAGGGAGAGCATTTCCTAAACAAGGTGTCATGAAAAGCTTCAAATCAGATCTGAGACTCGCCTAGCCTGCCAGCTCTTTTTGTGCCACTGACTCAGACCCCAGCCCAGCTGTCTACAAATAATGTCATCAGATAAGTTTGTTTTTTGTTTTGAAATTGAGAATTTTAATTTAAAAGTTTTAAATTGGTAAGCTCAAAACTACAGAAATTTAACTTTTGGATTTGTTAATTTTTTTTTATTATGTGATGTGCAAACGGCTCATTTAAGTATGATTTTGTTAAAAGCAGGAAGAGGATTTAATTTTGGTTACTTAAATGCTATGTGAGCTATCTATGTCTCTAAATACAGGAAGTTACTTTTGTGAGTAAATATTTAAATTTATGTAATACTGGTGTGAATTTGGTATGCAGGATCAATATTCTAATTTGTGTGTTTAATTTAATTGACTTCCTTTTCAAACATCTGCATACTAGTTACATGATTGCAGAATTTATGCAAGACAAATATTATTAAACTACCAGCATTAACTTTGAATAGGGATTTCAGGACTTTTATTTATTTGGTTAGATTGAAGACATAATGCTGATATGAACTCTAATTAACCTGTCATGTGACTTTTTATCCAACAAATGTGTGTGTGTGTTTAATCCAGAGCATCAGCATTCGTGCTCAGTTTATGACATGTAAATCCCCACTAATTGCCTTCATATTTATGAAATCTTAAATAAACTGTAATTAATTTTTCATCACAGTTTCTGTCATTTATTCATGTGTGCTTGTCTTATTCCACACTGTGTCCTAACAGTTTCTCCAGGTCTGGTGCAATATGCTATAACTATGTCTGTGTAATGTTTACCTGGGGTTATTGCTCAAATATCTTGAACACAACGCGGATTGCTTAATTTACTTGAATGTACTTTTCATACGATCTTTTATTTAGATCTTGGTTGCATAATTTCTTATCTGAAATCTATAATTAAATGTAACAAAATAATATAAAGAATAAATTTACACGACAATTGCAATTGATTAACAATTGGTTACAAATGATTTGCTGTCTGGAACTAGAGATGTGCCTTATGCTGCACGGTAGCCATTTTGACTCTTGCATTGGGAATATCGGGGCATTACCTATCTGAAAACAACTTTTTGACCAACTCTCTCATTTAAAAAAACGAAGTTGCTACATTATAGGCTTTTTTATTGATATTTGAAATGGGCCCGATAATTTATGATCACATTGTATTTTCTTTCTGCTTATTATTAATAAATGAATAATTTTCCTTTTTCACTCCTAACTTTTTCTTACTCTTGGGGTCATCAAAATAATTCATTCAAATAGTGTCGAAAGTGTAAAATGTTTAGAAACCCTACTTTATATAACATTGTGATGGAATTATTTTCTTTTGATAAGCCTAAAGCTTGCGATAACTTGATGGTAGATTCAGTTTTATAATGGAAGAATCGTATTCGAATCTTGACTGCACCAAACTTTATTTGGTACGATTAGCTAGTGCTTGTTAAAACTAACCGATAATCAAAAGTTTTCGCTTTGGTGCAATGGATATTTGTTGAATAAGTCGATATATCCTTTGACTTTTTTGATACTATTCATAATTACGAGTTTAGTTTAAAAGTTCACATGGAATCTCAGAATAGGGTGTTAATATATCGTGCTCAAGTAATCAATGTTTGCATTAACAAATTTCTTCTTCAAGTTTTTTTGAAGTAATATGTTTCGAGTTGAAGATAGTGTTTCCCTTTTCATTGCCGTTGATAATAGTAGCCAATTACTCAAGGGTACAAAATGGAAATTTTATAAACCGGCCTTAAAAATTGTCCCTTGAGTTGATGTAAAATATCTGTAAAGCAGAGTAAGGATAAGAAAAATTTCGAAATGTTGAGGGCAAGAAAAGTAATGGCATGAAATTAATGCAAAATTGAGGAAAGATTTCAAAAATGAAAAGTACAAAGCTCAATAAAAAATCATTTCTAAAAAAACGATAAAGTCGAAAGCAAAATAAGATTTTAACTACAAAATAATGAAACAATTCAAAGACATTTTCTAAAAATTCTGTGAGCTACTTCCTATTTACTCTTCTATCAGACATTCCAGCAGTTGTCACATGAACCAAGAATCTTTCTCTCCCTTAAAACAAGAAATAGTTTGATTAAAAATATAAGAATATAACGATGTGAAAATGAAATATCACCATTTAATTTTCATCAACATTTAGAAATTTTATTTTACTTCAGAAATCACATACATGAAACTCCAGCATTTTGTGGGGAACCCTGTATATGAATATCGTCAGAGCTTCATTATGGTCTGAAATCTCGCCACCTGCAGATATCGAGTGTACTGACGGCAGCTAGGGGGCATCATGTCCCCCTAGCTGCCATCAGTAGGAGGTTCATGGAAGTGGTCAGCATCATGTTTCCAGAAATCATTTTACGCTGCGGTGGCATTTCTGCATTATTGTCGGATCCCTTTGTTGGGCATATGTTCCCTCCAAGCTGTATCAAGGTAAATTATAATACAATAAAATTGATGATATAAAAGAGGCAAACCCCGGTGCAAAACTGGAGCTATGCTATCAATATGCACGTAGTGAAAGTAGACACTTCTTAACCCGGGAGGACGTGCGGGGGTCATTTTATGACCCCAAGCCCTCTGCAAACTCAGAATCCCAGAAAACTAGCCACCTGTTCATTCCTTTCTTATCAGGAGCTGATCTAGTCACCCCTCTGCCTTTTCTGAGTATTTAGTAAGTATTTCCGGAATTTTTCGTCCCCTAATACACGTTTTGTCAGTTACTGGGGTTATGGAATGACCCCGCGCGTCTCTCCGTTCGTTCCACAGACCAGTTGTTTTGAGCGACTGATTACGTCAGTTCGTTGCTGTCCTTTGCGAATCAAAGTATTTGCCTGCTTCTCACAATGCCGACACCATACTAAAAAGAAATGGAACGTTTACGGGAACTTCTTGCTGAAGTTGAAACTGCTGAAGATCCAGACTTTGACAATGAAGATAATGGACCTGAGGATGTTTCAGAAGAGAATTTTTCAGATCATGAAAGTTTCTGCGAACATGATACGGAATCGAAAGAAGACGGAAATTCTGGAAATGAAGATGTGAATAACTTGGAATTGTTTTCATAAAAAGAGGGCAATGAGTGGAGAAAAATAAAATGTAGGCAAAATATTCGTTGTCATAATATTGTGTTGCGCTTACCTAGAACAAAAGGACCAGAGAAAGATATGACAAGCCCTGTGAAGAGTTGGGCGATTCATCAACGATAACATAATGCATTTAATTGTAGAGTGAACAAAAATATTTATCGAGAGATGCGCACCACACTTTTTACGTGAATTAGATGTGCGAAAAATGAACCTCTAGAAATCCGAGCTTTATTAGTGCATAATAATGGAGTAGATTTGATTTGTGTTAAGCACTGCATTCTTAATGTCTAAAAGTCAAAAACATTATTTTTCCAACTAAAAATATAATGTTTTTAACAGCGCAGGATTGAATTTCAGTATGGGGTCATTCAATGACCCCCGTGTGTCTTAACGTTCTCTAAGGAGGCGTGCGTTCTCTCGGGTTAAAACTGTCATCATTTGAATGAAGTTATGGGATCTGAAAGCTATTGGCTGCCGTTTATGGTTTTGCTATTATCTGTATTTGTTAGGACATTAGAAAGTCTTGGTTTCGCACTTCATTATCATTTTATAGAGGTACAATTTTATTTCCATATTCAAAGATATTTTGAGTGCTTAGATATCACACACAGATGAGGCATTGTAACATTGCTGTATGTAACACTTCATTTTATAGTTTAAAAAACTAAAGATGGTTCATTTTAATTTATTCGTGATTTATAATTTACCAAGTTTAACTTAACCAATGAATCAAGTACCACATTTTAGATTATTTTATTTAAGTATCGAAAACATCTCAATTTATTCAATAAAAACCGAATATAAAATATATGTCTTAGTATCTCTAGAATACCAAATTTCAATTCCTTCGAGAAAGAATTTGCGAACTTAATATACTTAATTTTCTTAACAAAAATTTCTTAGTTTTGAGTTCATTAATTGATAATTAATTGCTTTATAAAATATTTCAACTGCTACAGAATTGTGACATTTCACATCTTTAAACATAATAGTTTTTGATGAGTCCGTGCAAAAAGTAAGAAAGCAAAATTTTTTTGGGGATAAAACAATATTTATTTTTCCTTTGAGGCTCATATACTTAGTCCACGAATGTTCGAGTTTTTTATTCTGTCCATGTACGATTTGTCCAACCCTTCAAAGTAGGCAATAGTTTAGGCAATCAACTCAACATTCGATGGAAATTTCGCTCCTGACAACCATTTCTCCATGTTTGGGAACAGGTAGTAATTGAGAAGTCTCGAAATCCGGGGAACAGGGGAATGCTGAAGAAAATTGATATCGTAAATCATGAACTTCTTAGCTCACAACTGTAGAAGTAACAGCTGTGCATTATAGTGATGAATCCTCTTTTTTTGCTAGGTGAGGTCGTTTTCCTTTTATTTCATTTTTTGAAATTATCTAGCAAAAAAGCATAATTGTCTGGTAATTTTTTGCCTTTTGGTATAAGATTTGTAGAGTCTTTGACTTTTTCCAAAGAGTTTACAAATCTTATACCAAAAGCTTCCCAAAAAACTGTGACCATAATCTTTCCAGTTGGAGTCACGGTTTTTGCGCTTTTTTGGGGCAGAATTCCCTTACAACACATTGTCTTGATTGGTACTTTGTCTCAGGCTGATAATAATGAATGCAAGTTTCCTCCACAATTACAAAAAGACGCTAGCATTAGTCTGAATTCCGTTGAAACACTTTATTAGTCTGAATTCCGTTGAAACACTTTATTAGTCTAAATTCCGTTGAAACACTTTATTAGTCTGAATTCCGTTGAAACTTTACTGACTACACTTTTTTGATCCAGTGTGAAGAATCGCGACATCCATCTTGCGGAGAATATTCTCATGTATAAACGTTCTTACAAAATATAATGTACATGGTCATTTGAGATGACCATAGTCTCGAGTGGCAATGGAATTCGAATGGAAGTTTCGATTGGAATTAGCAGTTTCATTCATCTTCACTCCCTTCACCAATAACATCATCTATTTTTACTTTCTCGTATACGAAGTATACAAAGAGAAAGTATTGTAATCGTCAAAAAATTCGAACTAGAGCTTTTGATGAATCTCCACGTTTTAGACCTCCCTGAGTCCGGAAAACATAATTTTTGAATTAGGTCGGTCTGTCACTCTGTGTGTCTGTGAACACGATAACTTGAAAACTAATAAAGCTAGAGAGATAAAATTTGGAATGTGATCTTTACACCTAATTTGTAGGGTTCTTTCAAAGTTTGGGCAAAATCCGTCCACGGGAAGTCAGTCTGTCTGCCTGTCCGCGTTCATGTGAACACATTAACTCAGAAAATTGAATAACTGGATGGATAAAATTTGGTACAAAGTTTTATCATAAGATATGTAGGTCCTATGTAGGTCCGTATCAAAATTTGGACTAAATCCATCAAAAGATTGACTGTCTGTCTCTGTGTATAGTCGTATACATAGGTACACGATAACTGATTAACACAAAGATTTAGATAAATGAAATTTGGCGTGTGGTCTTCCAACCTTAATTGTAGACCCTTTTCTAATTTTGGTTTCAATCAGTTGAAAAAAAGGCGTTCAAATTGCATATCTTAGTATGACGCAAAAATATGCGCCATATCCTGTATCGGCGCACCACTTTCTAAACTTGGCGACTTTTTGGCGCTAGATTACTGACTTGGCGAATTTTATCTCGCTTGCATTCTTCACCCTTTCGTACTGCAGCATTCTGCGAAGACAATACCAATAATATATCGTAGACTCCGCAATTTTTAGGTGGTGTGTGTGTGGTGGGGGGTCTGGTAGGACACCTTTGTTAGAAAGTATCAGAGAAAGTTTAGGGGAGACCACTCCCGCTGGTTTCATTAATACCTTGAGTCGTAACCTCAAAGGGGAATCCTGGGTGTTCAGTGTCGCATGTGTTCATATAGTAGCCAAACCAATTATGAACGGTATAATCAAAGGTGAAGAGTCACCATAATGTTTGTGAAGCTTAACTGGTTTCTTGAGCCGTTCACCCTCTCAGAAATCGATATTTCAGAAATACACAAAATTCTTTCTCATCCAACTTTCAGAAATCAAGGTACCTAATCGATTCGAATAAGCGTTAAACACAGCGTAATTTACATATCTGAATGACAATTTGAGAGATACCTTTTAAGAATTACCAGAAACTAAAAATAATCTCGATACGATTAAGGGCCGCCATCTCTAAGAATTTGCAAGGACTTAACGAACAACCCTCGTAATATAAATTTTTTAGATGCATGCATGGAACATGGTAAAATGTTCCACTGTTTGAATGGAAAAGCAGAAATTCCTTAGGAATTTAATACATGATTAAATCAAATCTCAAACTCTTTAGATTCCACAATGCTTTATTCTTATTAATTATACTGTCAGAAATCTAGATTGATAATTGCAAATATATGTAATATCAAATTGTAAAAATCTTTATCAACATTCTGTAGTGCAATATGTATGAATAATATTAACAAAATTTTCTAAGAATATGCTTTTACAGATGTAATTAAAAATTAGTAACTTTAAAATAAATTAGTTTTTTAGAAGTTCATAAGTTCATTTGATCAATTGACCAGATGATTCTAATTTAAAAGATAAGGAACTAACCTTCAAATTTTGTCTTTGTTCTTTTAATATTTTTAAAAGGTTTTAAATCAAAGTTGTTTGGAGTTAAATCGGAGAGAATTACTAATATTTGTAAAGAATTATAATAAGAAAAGGAAAATTTGTATTTGTCATTGGTAAATAGTTAACCTATTTCCATAGAAACGTAGAATTTTTGATATTTAAATCGGTAATTGTCTAAGCAGCCATTGATTTGAGTGACAAAATTTACAGGGTCACTTAACTACCTAAAGTATCACTACGTTCTTATATGGTTTGAAATAAAATGAGCCAAACAAGATGTTTCATATAATTAGGAAGTTAAATAAATTCGTACTTCAAGATTCAAAACGAACTCAGCATTAGTCAAAAAGTTTAAAATATTAATTTGTAAACTATTTTTACAAAAGGACTAAACATAGTAGTAAAACATATTATAGCATTGAATGGTTAAGTATTAAAATCGGGAATTTTATTATTTATTTTTACTTCGGTTTCACATAATTCAATTTTTATTGAATAACATCTTTAGGCCAATAATTTTTTTATTTATTGTTAAAAAAGCAAATTCCCCAAAATTATTTTAAAAGCCATAGTCTAAAAAATGTCTATTTGGCCTAGTATGGAAAAGAAAAACTGCCTCCAAGTCATTTCAAAGTAATAAAAACATGTCAGTACCAAATCCAGTCTGTTAGCAAGAGTATATAAATAACAATTTTAAAAAAATTTTCTTAAACAAGTTGCTTACCCATAATTTGTTAAAAACTAATCCCAAAAGTTACCAGCAGAATAACAAATAAAATCAAGAGAAGAACTATACTATAAATAAGAAGAAGCACTTTTAAAATCCAAAATTTTACTATTTAATTTTATTTCCCATTCGCATATTTCAATATTTATTGAATTTCATCTTTACATCACTCACATAGTTTATTAATCTTTACATAAAGATAAATATTTCAAACTTTTAAGTGCAACATTTTTTTCTGCTGCTGCCTTGAATTTTCCGTTTAACATAATGTTAACAGGGCACAGGTATTGTTTAACTGAAATTTTTGGATAATTCAAATTTTTTATTATGATCTAGTCGGCCTCGAATTATCCAAGTTCCACTGCAGTTTCAAAATTCCTATTTAAGAAAATAATTCATTTTGGCTACATTCAGTAGAAAAAATTGCTTCCAAAGCATTTCAAAGAAATAAGAACAACATAGTAGATCCAAATCCACAATCTCTTAGAAAATTATAAAATAAACGAAAATACTCTTGAATTATGTTAAATAAGTTGCTTAGCCATAATTTATTCAAACCCAAGCCCAGAAGTTAACAACAGAGGAACAAATAAATTGGGAGTTGGAACGCGGTAATAAATCAGAAGAAACAATTTTTAAAACCCAGATTTTTACCATTTTTTAAATTACATTCACATAATTCAGTTTTTATTAAAATACACCTTTACATCAATCACATACTTTATTAACCTTTAAATAAAGACAGACTTACCAAAACTTTTAAAAATACATTTGATAAATCTTGTTTAAAAAGTCATGCAACTTGACAACTTCGAAAGTATTTTAAAGAAATAAGAGCAACATAGTAGATCCAAATCCACAATCAATCTCGTCGCAAAAGTATATAAACAACAACTTACTGCGGAATTATGTTAAATAAGTTGCTTACCCATAACTTATTCAAGAACCCAAACCTAAAAGTTAACAACAGAATATGAAATAAAATCGGAAGAAACATTCGGCAATAAACTGGAAGAAGAATTTTTAAAAATCTATAACTTTACCATTTAATTTTATTTCACATTCGCATAATTCAGCGCTTATTGAATTAAATCTTTAAAACAATCACATATTCTATTAACCTTCAAATAAAGGCAAACTTTTCAAAAATTTTAAAATAGATTTTAGATGTTCTATCTAAAAATGTCATTCGTTTTTGTTCAATTTAGAAGATAAAAACAATTTTCAAAACTTTCTAAAGGAACAAAAACAACATCCAAGTCCAGAATCTCTTGGCAAAAGTATATAAACAACAACTTACTGCGGAATTATGTTAAATAAGTTGCTTAGCCATAACTTATTCAAATCCCAAACCCAAAAGTTACCAACAGAATAACAAATAAAATCGGAAGAAGCACTCACCTAAAAGTCGGAACACCTCGTGTCGCTGCACATAGAGGTTGAAGAAGCTTTCTCCCCGGGGCGAAAAAGCGAGGAACAAAATAAAAACTCCAAAAATCCTCGCCGGATCAGGACGAAATCTCCCGGCGCTCGCCATTCCCAATCCAGAAACTGTCCCACTTCGGGTTCAATCAGAAAGCCCAGTTCCCGTGACAGACTTCAAGTGGCATTCCAAGTTTTCTTTCCTCCTGTTCGAAAAAGTTTTGCTTCTTTATTTTCTAGAGGTTTTTTTTCTTCGGAAAATAAGAGAAATTCCAAGTTTTACTTCTTCAGGCACGGAAGGGTTTTTATAGTGTTGAAGAAAATCGGAAATAGCTGGCTGAGTTTTGGTCGGTGTGGATCAGTCGAATTTATTTCTAGATTGCTACTTGTGTTTGGCGAGATAAAGGTTGTGTGCTTTCATAGTCGCCATTTTGCCATCTGTTAAGGTGTATATACTTTGATGGAAATGGTTCAAAAATCAACAATGTATTATTATGTATAGATAAATTAGCTTAGAAGAGCTGTTTCTTTTATTGACAAAGCTTTTCACTTCAATAGGTTTATGAATACATTAGAATAACACTTTTTATCAATATTAAGTATTACGCATTCACTTGGACTTTATATATTAGTAGAATAGAATCTTTGCAATAATCAATGGTAGTTTAGTTTCCATTGATAATGAAATAGACGAATACAAATTGCAATGAGTTGAACAGAATGGCAACTCCACGCAAATTCAGTATAGATTTACAGTTATGCCACTTTATTGAAATAATGCTTCAATTAGTCTTAGATGAAAAGTTAGAAAAATAAATTATTAATTAAATAAATTTCGCATTGCTAGTAATAGATTCCGGAATAGCAATTCAGTGCCGAATGATTTCCACCTTCTGTATAAGCATGTAATCCTAAAATAGGAGATATTTCAGTCTACCATGAATTTGAGTATTTTTTATCCCATATAATCACATAATATAAAATGGAATTGATAAATTATTACTTCTGGAAAGTCTTAATTCAAACACCTCACAATTTTCTACTTTTTTCAGAATTGTACCAAACCGAATTTCAGCATCATATCATTCACAATTTACTTCACACTTACAAAGGATTTACTGCGTCAGCGCCACAAAAAGCAGACGATATATCATTCCCCAACGCGAAACAGCAAACGATTTCTCACCGTCCGGTATCGGCAGGGAAACAATCCCCTACGCTCCTGATCCAGTGCCGAGTTGCAAGGAAAATGACGAAATGGGGTGTTCGGTGGGTTTGTGGGGGTGTGGGGATCAGGTGCGCGTGGGTGGATCGCGAGATGTGTAGCAACCGAGCTGTGCCATTGGATGGAGGCAAATCGTTTAAGTTTGCAGCGGGAGCTTTCCAGAATGTTTTCGTGGTTGGGGCCACACGTGGTTTGCGGTCGGATTTAGATTGCAGATTTTCTGTTTGGTTTGTAAATTGGGGTTTGAAACTGAATTATAGGTTTGGGGTTATTATTTAAGGCAGCAGGGAAATATTAATATGGTTTCTAATTTTATGAATCAGATAATTAACCCCTTAAGTTTACCGCCCGTCATATTGACGTTCATCGAATTATCGAATTTTTGGGCTTATAAACTAAAATTTAATAATTAATTAGGTTTATAATTTGACACAAAAATTACGTAAGATCCATAAGCATCCCAAGTATTCTATGCCTTCTTAGATGAATGAAAACGATAGCCCCTTTCCAAAACAGGAGGGGTCATCTTATTAGATAACAAAAAAAAATGCGATCTTTAAAGGGATAAGAGTTCTAATCAATTTCGTAGAAAAACTTTTAAAAAATCTTATTCCTCAAATCGAATGTTTTATAAGTAATAATAAATTATAAAATAATGGTTATGAAAGAATATCCTCTTAAATTATCCCTAAGCAGTAATATTGCAAAATATTAGATAGATTCATTTGGGGACATTTTCGGCAAAATACTCTAAACACTGTCTAAGGATTGACGTGTTTAATAACCATCATGCCTCATTGATGCACCATGTCAAATGTGGTAATTTTGCTTACATATGGTAACTGAGAAAGAACATCTATACAAGGAAACTTACCATTAGAAAAAAGCGGACTGGGATATATGTGAACTCTGTCGCTAGAAGATACGAGTCTCACCTTTGTTAATAAGAGCTGTGCCTAGTTATATAGATGGGTTAGAGACTCATATAAGACAGACAAGTGGACGCCGACGGCTATTTCGTCGATTAAATCTTAAATAAACGAAGGTCGTATTAGGATTCTGGTCTTAGAATCAGGGTTAGTTTTACCACTCTGGTTCTATGACACTCTTAAGTTTCAATGTATTACTGTTAATTTAGTCAAATCGAATAGTGTTTTTTAAAGTGTATGTATGTTAAGTCAAGATTATAGTTATTTTCAATATTATCAAAATCACTGTTTCTGATAAATAGTTACAGAGATGCGAATGAGAATGCATGATGTAGAAATCCGTTTCATAATTATCAATCCTGAGCTTCTACACCACTTCTATATTATTGTACTTGTTTATCTACAGACATAATGTACATCAATAGCGAAAAAGTGACAATTACTTCGTAAATTCGGAAACCTTATCTACCAAGTACTAAACGTAAGAACAGTGCGCCGTATATCTTTAATATGCCATATAATACACAGCTCACAAAAGTTTCAGGATGTTTCAAAATAAATATGAGGCGATAAAAATGAAGCATGTAATTCTTTTTCATTAACCAAATACATCAGAAAAGCAAGCGACTGTTATTTGAACTGTTATTTGATTTAAAAGCAAGTGACTATTATTATGACATGCTAACTCAATTTCGTGACAGAGTAGGATGACATATTGGTGGGGATGGTCAAAAGATGTCAAACTGTACAAGGGTGCCACACATTAACTGTTAAGTAGGGGGCATGGTCATCCAAGACAATCAAAACACACTGACGGCGATGGGCATAGACAGGATCAGACTGTCCAGTAGTTCTGGTAGGAACCTCTGTCACTCTTGCTCCAGGGCAACTTCCAGCTCGAGAATGTGTACGAGACAATAGACAATTGCCGGATATCTTACCAGTCCGTAATTGAATAATTTTCTTTGATATGCCAAAATACATTGGCAGCGATGGAGCATGGACAGGATCAGACTGTCCGGCAACTCTTGTGCGATCCTCCGCCCCCCCCCCCGCCCCACGGCACCCCCAGCTCGAGAAGCGGGCGTCCGAGGCATTGGACAGCTTGGCGAGCGCCTTACCAGTACGTAATTGAACAATTTTTCTTGATTTGTTAAAATACATTGATAGCGATGGGGCATGAATAGGATCAGAATATCCGATAGTTCCTGTAGGACCTTTTGCCGCTTTTGCTCCAGGGTAACTTTCATCTCAAGAAGTGGTGTCCGAGGCATTAGAAAGTTTGCCTGACGTCTTACCAATGCATAATTGAACAGTTTTCTTTGATATGTCGTTTGCTTTTCTGATGCTGTTTTTTTAATAAAAAAAATGAAATACTTCTCTTTTCATCGTTTCATATTCATTTTGAAATGTCCCCTAATTTTTTGAGTAGTGTTTTATATTACATGTGAAAAATGCATGAAGTTCTTGTTTGGCATTTAGTACTCTAGACAAAAATAAATTAATGGAAGGGACTTAGCATTCGTGGGAACAAGGACCGTTCCACATGGTATGTAAAAAGGTATGGTAAGGACAGAAACCCAGAAGGGTACTTTCTAATTAGTTGTTGTCTTATACTTGGGGAAGGGGCACTTCTTGAGAGTGGTCTACCAACAAAAAGAAATTCCACCCAGGAACACAATCTTTCTTTTGTGCAACTAATGTATAAGCTGGGTCTAATAAAATGTTCATTGCATTTGGTTTCTATTTCTGACTCATCTAATTATCTGAAAAGACAGGGCGTTTCAAAATTAGAAAATTCTGAAATCTCTTTCGTTCATTGAGGAGATTTTAAAACGAAGTGCCAACTTGATCCTTAAACGAAATAATAAATAATGGAGATTGAATAGAACTGGAGCTACATTCCATTTACAGAAATATATAATATAAATGCATGTTGCAGAATAATATTGTATTCGATTGTACTCAGTTGATTAATACTAAAAAAGAAAATTATGCATAAATTTAATTAAGGGGTTCGGTTAAATTTTAAATTGTACAACTTTCTTACATTTTCTTGTATACGAGATATAGAAATTATTGTTATCTTTAAAAAATTCGATCTCCAGATGTTAATGAATTTCCATGATTTAGACTTCCTAAAGTCTGAAAGGAACATTTTTTGGCTTTTCTTTGAAAATTTAATTATGTCTATCGATCTGTGAACAAAAAAATGCAGTGAGCTTTTATGAGGTCTTCACACTGCACATGAAGATATCTGTGAAATTTTGAAAGAAATCCTTCAACGGGAAATCTGTTTCTCTGACCATCCGTGCACATGATAACTCAAAAATACAAGCAACATATAGTTTCATCACCAGAATTAGATATAGGTGTCAAAATTTGTGCCAAAAACGTAACCGGGTTGACTGTCTGTCGGTATGCTTATTCGTATGTGTGGGAATGTGACAACTTAAAAAAATTCCCTTCTACAAGCCGGAAGGCAAAAGTAAATTCCTTTAGTCCGGAGATATAAGGAAAAAACATTTTGCCCTCTATTTTCATAAGGATTAGAGTTGAAAGAATGAGGGAGGGTGGAAGAGACTGCAAATGACGAGAGCTTTCCAACAAGAGGTAACATACATAGGTTGAAAGTTATTTAAGTTGGGTGATCACTTATAAGTTCATAACTTCTAAGCAATTGCAGCTATTAAAAAACTTTAAATGCAAAAATTGTTCGTTATGATAAGGCAATAATTCACCTAATTTAAATTTTCTTTCTATTTTCTGTAAAAGGTTTATGGGGAAATGAAAATTTCAACCCCCCACCATTTCCACCCCATTTGAGCTGGATAGCACATCTACGAACTCGAAAGAGATTTTCACTATCCTTGCAACATATCCTCCCACTCTGGTTAAAATTAAATCGAAATTACTTCATTATCGTGTTCACGAGATAAAATGGGCAAAAGCTTTATATGCACTCCTGCTCAAAAAATAAGCAACAAAGGCAAAACTCGAAATAAAACAAAAACTATTTAATGGATGTGCGTGAAAGTTGTAAACGAGGTAGATGTGGCATTACTAGACCACATGTCAAACAATAAAGCAAATACAAACAAAAGCACATATATTACGCCCGTTGCGGCGCGAGAGCCAAAATTGGTAGGCAGAATGTGCAATGAGAACACACCCTAATAACGGGTATGATACCCTCTAGCTGAATGCATGCTGGACAACGAGGAGGCATGCTGGCTATGGTGTCGTTGATCGCTTGTTTTGGTAGTAATGCCCATTCCTGTAGTAAGGCTTGTTGGAACTCGTGGAGGGTAACTGGAGGCAAACTGCGATCTGCAATCCGTCTTCCCAACATGTCCTCACATGCTCTATGAGATTCAGGTCCGGTGATCTAGCAGGCTACGCCATCTGTGGAATGGTTTCACTCCCCAGATAACTCCGCACCAATCGTGCTCTATGCGGGTTGGCGTTATTTTCCATAAATATTGCGTCGGTACCCATTGCAGCGATAAAAGACCGCAGAAGAGGGTGTAGGATTTCGTCGCGATATCGGGCAGCTGTGACAGAACCCCAGCGAACACTTAGAGGTCGGTTCAGCCGTTCGTTGCTATACCTGCCCAGACAAGTAACCCGCCACCTCTGTAATGGTCTCTTTAGACGATGTTTGGCGCCCTATCGCGTGGCCCTGGCTCTTGCCATATCATTGGCCTTCGGGAATCGTTCTGGACGTTAAATCGAGACTCATCCGTAAAGAGTACGAGGCCTCACTGCTCTGGTGTCCAACTGCGATGTTCATGGGCCCAATGCAACCGCGCTGTGACGTGTACGCTGGGGACAAAAGCACACAAACAACAGATCGCCGTGCGAACAGTCCTCCTTCACGCAGTTTGCGCGACATTGTTTGGCGGGATATGGGCCTTCCTGCAGCAGCAGAGAGCTGCGACGCCATTTGTCGCGCTGTTTTTGTCCTCCGTCGTCTGGCACATTGCAACAGGTAGTGGTCGTCTGCCGTTGTGGTGATTCTCCGGCGTCCAGATTCACGTCTTCTACTGGCGTTTTGATCCCTTTGGTAAGCCTATGGATGATACTACGATGTACATTCAGCTGTCTGCAACAGCAGATTGTCTTGCACCAGCTTGCAACATACCGACAGCCCTCCAAAGCATCTCATCGTGCAAATGGTTTCTTCTACTCATGATTTCCGCTTTGGCTATCTCGGGTTCCGCGGAACTATCGCTGCTTGCGATCTGAAGCATAGGTCCGGCAAGCCCCCATTTAAGACGTTGTGGTGTGACCGCGGGATTGCGTTTTATGCTAATTTTGGTTGCCTATTTGCATTTGGCGATGCAACCTCTACCTCATATGTAAATTGTATGTTTTAATTCACCGTTTTGCATATGTACCGCGTCTTTTCGTGTTTGTTGCTTGTTTTTTGAGCAGGAGTGTATATATAAACTTTTGAAAGAAGTGTGGTTTTGGGTTCTAGGGGCCATGATCGATGAAGACCTACGGAAATTTTGTGTCACGAGAACAATTGCAATAGGCAAAATTCCTATAAGGAGTCTACCTAAAAAGAGCCACTGAGAAACACGCCAACATTTTAGATCAGTGTCAAACTTTGCGTCACATCCGCCAAAATGCATACTTGATTTTCTTCACTAAAAGACGAAGTTCGCGTAATATTATGAAAGTACACGAGGAAGTTGAGAGAAGACTCCTACTGTTTTCACTATGTTTTGCAATAACATCTTTTAGAGAATGGAATATAGGCGTCTGTGAAATCATTAAATCGTTGGCTGCTATTATTAGCTATGGTAAGATTTTTAAATTTTTGCTGTTCATTTTCATGAACTTTGTTTCTGAAGGATTTGGTTGATAGTAACAAAACTGTAAAAGCATTAAATGAAACATTTTGCTAAATATTCTTAGGAATAAGAAACCTTCTTTTCAAACGTTTGCTTTGCTTTGATTTTAATTATTTAGTTTCGCATTACTTATACATCTATTTCTGGGTATTGCACCGGAAACACAATAAAATTAGACAAAGGAAAAAACACTTTCAGATAATATTTTGAAATTTATCGATATATATATATATATATCAATATATATTTCAAATTTTACTCTGAAACATTTTATGGTCTACACTTGGCTAAAGGTTTTATAATATGATGCACTACTGAAACTGTCAAAAGCCATGGAAGTCAGTTCCAGAGATTTCAGATCGTAGAATCGTGGTTAAATACTTGATTTCTCTAGAGGTACGTCGAATATGACGTTGTTTTCAAACCTTCTAACTCTAATGTGCTGTCGAAAAGTGCAGTAGAGAGAAACAGACTTTCTGGCTTAGATGCCGTCATTGCCATCTGACACTGGCTCAGAGTTACGAGGCTTACTAACAATAGTATTCGTTTAGTTTCACAACGAGTAGCTAACCTAACAAATGAGTTCAAATGATCAAACTCATATGCGTAAATAATATTTCATAACCAAAACACTAGTGCCCCAATATTAAAATATCTGGCTTAGGATAACCAGAAGTTTCATCTGCCTAATTCTCTTGCCTTACATTTTATGTGATTTTTGCATACTTTAAAATGCATTAAAATGCCTTTAAGAGATCACAACTCAGACTGAAGTTGCAGACGAAGAATTGCATAGAAGCTGTAAATGTGTTACAAAGTACAGATCGTGCAAAGAATGACTTCTTTCAGAAATACTCCCTTCAATTACTAAACCAGCGAGAGTGGTCTCCTATAAACTTTCTCGAATACTTCTCAAAAAGGAGTCATTTCGCTAAGACGCAATATGGTCTTGCGTCATAATAAGAAAATCGAATATGCAATTTGAACGCCTTTGTTTAACAGATTGAAACGGAAATTGGACACAGATCTACAATTAGGGTGAGAAGACCCCATACCAAATTCCATTTATCTAAGTCGTTGCGTTTAGGATTTATCGCGTTCACAAGCCATGTGATTATACGGACCGTCAGATAGTCAATCCTTTCAAAGATTTGGTTGAAAATTTGATAAGGACCTACATTCCTGATGATAAAACTGTGTACCAAATTTTATCCTTCTAGCTATTTAAGTTTTTGAGATATCGTGTTCACATGAACACGGACAGAGGACTTCCCGTGGACGGATTTTGTCCAAAATTTGATAAAAACCTACAAATTATGTGTAAAGATTCCATGCCAAATTTTGTCCCTCTAGCTCTAACCGTTTTTGAGTTATCGAGTTCACAGACAGACAAAATTCCAAAATTGTGTTTTTCGACACAGGAGAGGTCTAAAACGTGGAGATTCATCGAAATCGCGAGTTGGAATTTTTTGACGATAAAAAGACTTTCTGGCATATCATTACTTCATCTGGGTTTTACATATTTTATTTAGACTCAGAAAATATTTTGTTGTTAAAATCCGAGAACATCAGAAAATTTTAAATATAGCATTTTGCTGCGTGATTGAATTATGAAACGAATCTTTAAATAACCATTAAGTTATGAAACGATTTTCACCATGATTCCTTCAAAAAATAAATAAAAATATCGAATCAAGACAAATTTGCGGAAAGTGTTTTGAAAATGATCATTTCCACTAAACGAATCTTTTATTAATAAATAAACATTTAAGGACTATAGAACTACGATTAAATATTTGTATATATATTAAATGAGTTTAATTCTTTATAGGTTACTCTTGTCATCTTCTATAGTTTTTAAAGACCAATAAAATTAATCTTTTCTTAGTCATTAATTATTTTATGTGATTTATTTTTAAGAAATTTTGAAGGCTGAAACAATATTTTATTTTTTACTTCATACAGTATCCGAGATTGGATATTGTATACTATAATACTTAGATGGCTATTATATCACTGTAATTTTTGTGAAAATTTATGTATGTTCTTTTAATACGTATTTCGTTCTTAACTTTAAATTCCTTCTAACCAATGGAATATAATAAGTACAGGAGAGAGATTGCTGAGTCGAAAGAAATCAACTTTCTTATATTTGTTTTCAGCAACCGACTGATTATTCAAACAAAGAACTTGGAACAAAAAAAATCTTTAAGAGATGAATTAAATTAAAAGAATTTTTATTATAAATTTTCTTTTGCAATAATAAATTGTTGTAATAATAGAACTCATGATAAAATTTTATTTAATTTGAGTTTTCGAATAATTATTATACAATTAAAAAGAAGATGAATTTGATGTACTTCAGTTAATTAATTTCAAATCATGGTTATTTCCATTGATATGTATAAAAATACTTATAGAGACACTAGTGAAAGAAAAAAACTTACTAATTACGAAATCATTGCAAAATAATTCCTCGAAACCTCAAGAAACTCTCCCTAATTAAATATCTTTTCCCGCGCAAAATATTCCCATCTTTTAAGAGAAAAAAAATTCCATTCCTGACGTTGCGAGGGTCTCATCTGGTACCGTTGCCATCCTTATTGTCTAATTATTGCACTATTACCGTTAATGAGTATCACTTCACTTCCAACTCTGGAGAAAAATCTGTAATAATAACAATAAAACGAAAACTTTTCTCCCCCCTAGAGGTTATTTTCATCCTCATGATAACAAATAAGCAGCAACTCGAGCGAGGAAATTTCTGGAACAAAAGCATTACGAATTCTTTCCCGAAGTAACTTCACTATTTCTTCTTGTTGTAATTCCTAGATATTCGCTGGATTTTTGTGCCCGGTAATATCTTCTTTTCATACGAGTTGTTCTCGAATATTTAATAATATTTTGAAGTTTGTTTCGCTTACTTTTAAAGCAGTAACTAAGCAAAAGAATTGTCAGGTTTACGAGATTTCTCAAATGCCTTAAAGATATGAATTTTGCTCGAGGCGTTTATAGAAATGCATTCGTGAGTTATAATTCTCAGGAGGAATTTAATTCCCGCCAACTAAATTTGAACGAATGTTTATTCTGGAAATATATTCTATAAATTAGGAAAATTGTATGTTTTGAAATATATTGGTGTTTATCTTGTAGCAGTATTTGTTGAAATTTGAAGTAACAATTAATTCTTGTATTTAAGCTTCCTACGATGGACAGTGCATTTATATATTTCTAAATATTTTCATAAGGTATTAAAATGGATGTAGAGAATTCAAATCTAAACGAGATAAAACTGAAATAGCAAAAGCTTCAATTAATAATTAAACTATAAAAAATTTTAATGATAAATTAAAATTTTAAGCGCTTAAATTATTTTGCTGGTTATTTTAATTAAATTCTTCTTGATTACTACAAAATGATAATTAAAATACTGGACTTCAGAAAGATTCAGATTCTTTCTCCCAGTCATTCTCGAGATTTTGTTAATTGATATCCTGTTTTAAAGTCACAAAAAATCTGTTGTGAATGGAACTAGATTCTGAAAACACGGGCCAGTGAAAGTGTTATTCTCACATTAAAATGTAAAACAAATGTTGTTCAAATTATTAAATAAACATACCATATCCTATTTAAAATACAATTTCTCTTCATTTTTGTCTTCTGATGTAGATATACAGGGTGTCCCAAAAATGTGTACACATTTTTAAAAATTAGAAAGTCGGTGTTTTTAAAAATACATTTTATTTTCAAAATGTTTTAAAATCTACAGATATTATTTGATTGATTTGTCGACGCCTGTTTTCAAACTAACTTCCGTTCTGATCCAGGCACGGTTGACAACTCAAAGCAGTTGAATAGCAAATATCACGAGATATTTCGTTTGATATATGTGCACATTCTCGTTGAATGGCTACTCTCAATTCAGAGAATGCTGTAAGTTTCATAGCGTAGACTTTGTCTTTTAAGTATCTCCTGAATTGAGAGAAGCCATTGAAAGAGAATGCACACAAAAACCAAACGAAATGTTTTATGATCTTTGCGCTTCCATTGATTTTCGTCGTCAGCAGTGGCTTGACCAGAACGGAAGTCAGTTTGAAAAAGGGTGTTGAGAAAAACAGTTAAATAATGTCTGTAGATTCTAAACATTTTAAAAATGAAATGTATTTTAAAAAACCCCGACTTTATAATTATTTAAAATCTACATATATTTTTGGAACACCCTGTCAAAATGTTGATGTGTTCGATATTTAGTGATATTACGAGTTTCAGCACAATATTTTTTGAAGAAAGGTTATATATTTATTATTATTATATTCTCCGAACCAGATAAAACTCATGTGTTTGCGAAAAAAATAATTATTCCTGCATTGAAAATTGAAGCTAAAAGCTAATTTTCGATCTTAACAAATATTGCTCAATTAGAGTTTTCAAACGTACTTAAAATACAATTTTTGAATGCTTAAATACCAGTATTAACTTTTAGTTCAGTGTCAACTACTGTAACTTTTATCCCGAATACATGCGAGTCTAGGTAGGAGCTAGTGTTCACTGAAGGTAGGCTTTCTTTGCGTGTTACGCACTTAGCTGAGAAACAACTTGTACAGAATTTGGAAAACTTAGTGGACGCATGTCGTGAATATCTTTGTCGTGTAATGAATTTTCATATTTTGAGCTAAAATAGCCGCAAAATTTGGAAAATGTTAATGTATGGTTAGGGTAGACTCTTCAAGTGAATAGTTTTGAGAAAGAAAACGTTGGCTGAAATTTTCGCAATTTTTATTTTAGGTTTTAATTAGCAGTAGTTTCATGATATGCTATATACAGTTCATGGAAATTAAAAGTTATACGAAGCTCTAATTATAGAGCAGAAGCCTTTATTCCTTCAAATCGTGGTTTATTTCTGAAAGTAATTATCTATTATATGACACTTCTAACATTGAACTGAAAAAGATTATTTTTGTCATGTAGAATTTTTAAAGATGTAAATCGTCGCTTAACAAATAACACCATCTTTCTCAATTTTTTGAAATTTCAAAGAGGAAGAAAAAAACTGAATCTTTCCCAACCAATAATGAATATTTCTGAATTCTTTTAACATCTGATATGAACAAGAGACCGCATGTTCCTACCAGATGTGATAAAAATTTTAGAAATATTTGTTTCGAAAAATTCAAATTTTTCTTTGTCTTTGAAATTTCAAAAAATTGAGATAGATAGTGTTGCTTGTTAAGCAACGAAATTTGAATGCATTCATTATATTTAACTTCAACTTAAATGTCAGGTTCTTCACTGATATTTTATCTGATTACTTTTTAACTTGTGGTGTCGTAGAAGGAATCAGCTTATATTTTCTTTTATTTCTCGTTTTATGATGCCCGAGATGGCTTAAAGTCCACGTCGGTTATTTAGGCAACGAATGAGCAGACCAATTAGCCAAAGAAGCCATCACAAAAGGCGACCCTTTCCTTCTACCTAAGCCACTTTCCTACCTGAAAGCCGAGATTAAGTCAGCTGCTTTAAGCATCTGGCAAGACAACTGGGATAACGGATAAACTGGCTGCAGTACACACGACATAGTGCCTAGGGTCTCAAACAAGCCAGTAGGATGGAATAGAGAAGAGATAATGTTCGTTATAGGACACGGCCTTTCCCTTCATACCTTCTTCGCTTCAATCTTCGAACACATGACAACTGCTCGTGCGGAGAAAAAGGAGATCCAATTCACTATGCCACAAAATGTCCGTTTACCCTCTCCTGGCATTTCCAAACTCCAACAGTGTCACTCAAATTACAGTGGTTGAAAAACATTCTCACGAACAACTTCTCAAGAACTGGACTTCGACTCCTAATGCGTTTCATATGTGATGAGAACAACCTCATTGTAGAAGATAATAATTGAGCACTCATCCACCCAGACTGACACACACTTCCGGCTACTTTTGATTTTTTCCCCTCTACGTATTTTTTTCTATTTTGTATTGTTTTCTATGTTGTTCTGTCCAGTGTATGTTTATTTTTCATTTTCATTTGTTCTTGTACCTGTTACTTGTTTTTGTCCCATCTTAAAAAATAAAATTCACCTCCATCCATCCAAACCGAAAAGGAGCCAAATGGCTCTAAACATGGGGATGCAGGTGGTGTAATGTAATGTAATAATGTTTTATGATGCAATGTTAAAAATGATAAAGATTTAACATTTTTATATACGACACTTGAAAAAATTATTAGCATTTTATCAGATCAAGTCTTTTTGGAAACATTTACTAATACTTTCCAAAATTTGTAAAAAGGAGCAAATATTATATACAGCTGGATGACAGAATAATGTGAAAATTTTAGGTTTTGCACATATTTTTGAATATCTCCCGAAGGGCTGGATGGATTTTCTTTGAATTTTGACTATGTGAAGAAGAGGTTTGAACTCACATTTTACAGAGAAGATTCGGTCATGAGGATATTTAGAGGACCGACCAGAAGTTGATCAGACTCATCACATGACCAAACTGTCATATTATTGTGGTGGACAGGGATGAATTTTTTAAAAATCAAGAACTGTCTGAAATATTTATTTCTAAACATATTGACAAGATTTCTGAATGAAACACGATCCAACTGAATCATATTCATGAAGCTGTTGTTAATACAATCTTTGAGAGATTAGTGTCATTGTATTTAAGCAAAATTTGTTCAAAAATTTAAACATATTGTAAATGAACGGTTTAATAAAACAATGAATACATATTGTTTTCAAGTTGTCTTGGTATTATTTAACAGTCTTTACAAATTCATTCATATCAAACTTATGCAAACATTAAGGAAATAAATTAAATCACTTAAAAATGTGAAAATTTTCAGTCTACTTACTTACATAAGACGCAGCCAAAAGACTAATGAGCAATATTAAGGATGTGATACAGACAGGATGTAATATATCGGAAAAACAATATCTACTTGGAATGCTTTAACGAATTATAAAAATAATAACCAGATAAGTAATTTCCTGCGTGTGCACGACGTTTCCTACTTCAAAAGTTCCATTGCAGATAAAACAAATATTTTTAAGTTAGTTCTGTGCTTAAGCGATCCAAAACAATTTCTTTTTATTCGGTTGAAAAAGAATTCAAACCTTGAAAATAGTTCATTAGGATACGGGTTATTGTTTTAACACTTAAATGTCTGATTTAAAAAAAAAATTAAAATGTTCTTCAGCTTTTATTTCTTGAATAAAACACGAAAAATACTTTAAAAAATACTGCAGTAGAACACCGCTAATCCGAATTAATTGGGACCGGTGCCTGTTCGGATTTCAAAAATTTCGGATTACCCGAAATTCCGATATAAATAATAATAGAAAAGAATTACAGTCTATGGATCATGGAGCCTTACAAAATGTAAAATGCAGCTACAGGAAGATGCTTATTTGAAAACTGATTGATATCGATGGTAGTTCTGACTCTGTGCTGCAACTTATAAAGAATGTCGCGATAAAAGATGCAATTTACTGGGTATCGGAGTCATGGGACAATGTTACACAAAATTGTTTAGTAAAGTCGTGGAAGAAGTTATGGCCAAGTTCAGCTGATTCTAGCAAAGTTGAACAGGGAGAAGCAAACAATTCTTCCGCTTATTAGATGTATCCCAGGCTGTGAAGACGCAACTGAACACATTGCAACTGAGTGGTTGTCTTGTGATACTGAAGCCAATCAGTTATATATATATATATGAAGCAATCATCTTTTTAGTTCGTAATAAGCCACAAGATCTAGACGAAACTGATGAGCCAGAGAATGTTCTTGTTTCCCATTCTGAAGCTGCAAACGCGCTAGAAATAACACTGCGATATATTGAGCAGAGTGAAAATCCGACATCAGACATTATGTTTATGAGACGTTAGCATAATATTGCTTCTACGTCGGGAATAACTTCACTTCGTCAGACAAATTTCTTCACCCCAAAAGATCGTTAATGTAAATGTGTATGTGATGTGTTAATGTAATGTGTTTTTATTAAATGTAAATGTGATCCTTGAAATATTGCATTAGTTTCTTCAATGTGTACAAAATTATGCATGCTGGAAAAAAGTACCTTTTTTTTGTTTTTAGTATGTATATTTAGATCTTTTCAGGTAATCTTTTCAATTACATATAATTTTCGAAAATAAAATCCGTTTGGATTAACCGGAATTTCGGATAAGCGGGGTTCTACTGTATTTTGTTTTAAGTATTGTTTACGGCTAAAAAACCGTTTGTTACCAATCAACATCACTGGGCTTCAGTTGAGAAAAAAATTTCCTTGATAAAATTCTATACTATTTAACAAAAATGAATTTTAAGAACTATTAATCAGGATAAGGAGTTTCCTTCAACATTGTAGAATAAAATATGGCAATCTCAAGCGTACAGATAAAGCAAAAATAATGCAGCCTCAAGTGAAAAACATCAATTTATTTTTATTTCTTCATCAACATTCAGGGTACCATTTTTATGTTGTAAATTGATTTAATAACATTTTCAGTACGTATCCTATTGGCAACAACAAGCATTAGATCTTCAGACTTATTCCCAAGATTTTAGAAGTCAAAATTAGGTATATTGTTTAAAGGCAAAACTGAGCATAAGAGTTATTTATATGGAACAATGTTACTTTATTTAATACGAAATAAAAATTATACTTATGCGGAAGTTCCAAATAAATTGATATGATGTGAGAAGCTGTCTGAACACTAAAATACGCGGAATCATAGAGCTTTTTCAAACTAAGGAGTTTTTGCAACGTTTAAAAGAAATGTTGCCAACGCTTCTTCTCTCTTGATGCAAGCAACAGATGTTTCGATTTCAACACGAGAAGCAAACGAGGTGTTTGGCAGAAGATAATTCGATTGCAATGTCAGAAACAAAGGCGATATGGGCAACAAATGCTTCTATTGCAATGTCAGAAACAAACGCAATGTGGTCCAGAAAATGACATATTTCTGACAAATGGTCCAGAAGATGACAACCTATAATACTAATGTGTACTTCCTAAATGTTCACATTATTTTTCTCCCCATCTGTATATTAACATAACTATGATAAATTAACCCTAAATATGGCTTTCTGCGGTACGTTATTATAGATTTTCGCAATGTCGATTACAAATGCTAATTTAAAATTGGATATACAGGGTGATTATAATTAAAGTTGCACTTTCAAAAGGCTGTTGAAAAGAACCACTGGTCAGAGTAACCTGAAATTTCATCTGAGTATACAATGAGTGAGTATTCATCTGAGTGAAGCAATGGGAATTTGTTTTGCAAAAGAAAAATAAATAGTTCAAAAGTTGACCAATAGATGGCGCTGTAGTCGTGAAAGATGCTAACAAACGATTGCTCTAAAAGATATGCTAATTTTAAGATGCTAATTAAAAGACGTGACATGCGCACCGCGCATTTCACTTGTGATAAAAAGGCGGGGGACATGCAGTTCCTGTTATTCTGCGTGTGAGAAGGCAGTCATGACCATCATTGAAGGATCGGGCTCTGCTTGTGAAGCTTTTTTACAAGAACGGTGACTGTTCGTCAATTGCATTGAAGAAATTTCGGACGTTAAAGGGTTTAAGAAGCGGCTCTGGTCCGATGACTGCATTCGGTCTGAAGAAGATGATTGTTAAATTCGAAGAATTCGGGTTCATTTGACGTGAAATGTGGCAGAGGGAGGAAGGCAATTGCTTCCACGTCAGTGGTGGATGTGGCTACAGAATTGCAGGAAGCGTCAAGCTGTGCTTTGGGAACGTGCAGTGCACGGGAAAATTTCCAAACTTTAGACATGTCCATCAGCGCGGTTCGTAAAATTTTACGAAACATCCTGCAATGATATCCATTCAAAATTACGCATGTTCAGGAGGTGGTTCCTGCTGGCCTGCCAAAATGAGAATCTTTCACCCTGCAATTTCTTGCTCAAATGGAAGTGGACAATGTACGGCCATGGAACATTTTGTGGACAGACGAAGCCCATTTCCATCTCCAAGGTTCTGTCAATACTCAAAATTGCAGAATATAGGCAAGAGAGAATCCGTTCCAAATGCAACCATTGCCTCTTCATTCTCAAAAGGTCCCTGTGTGGTGTGGGTTTACGGCAGCATTTATCGTTTGCCCTTTCTTTTTCAAGGAGTTTGGTCCTTCGGGTACCTGTACAGTCAATGGTACATGTTAAGAATCTCTTTTGCGCAACCAGCTCATTCCAGCACTGCAACACGCGGATGTGTGAATAGCGCATTTTTTATGCAAGAAGGCTCTCCTCTGCAGATTGCAACACCCGTAAAGCAGATGTTGAATCTGCATTTTGGAAATGACAGAATTATCAGTCGCCATTTCCCAACAGCCTGGCCGCCACGATCACCTGACGTGAACCCTTGCGATTTTTGGCTGTGGGGTTATCTAAAAGATGTTGTGTACGGGGGTCCAATTGCGAACTTAGCTGAGTTGAAAAGCCGCAATACGCAACACATTCACAATATCACCACTGAAACAATCCGATCTGTTGTGGAACATGCTCTTTTGCTCTTTCAGTTCATAGGAGAAAACGGTGGACAGCATATTGAACATTTCTTAAGCAAGTCGAAGTCGACTTCCTTTTCTTGATGGTTTCATCAGTTTTTGCTTTTTGTATGGTTTTTGACCTAGGGAGAATTAAAAACCTAATTCAGTTTTGTTTTTTCTACGGTTTTTGGCCTAGCGACAATTAAAAACAGATTTTTTCCTATCCGCTGTGGCACCACATTGTTGTGGTGGATGGGCTTTGAACAAAGAGTTCCACAACAACATGTCAAGTTTTTTAATTAGCATCTTAAAATTAGCATATCTTTTAAAGCAATCGTTTTTTAACATCTTATCACGAGTACACCGTCATCTATCGGTCAACTTTTGAACTATTTTTTTCTCTCGCAAAACAAATTCTCATTGCTTCATGTATACTCAGATGAAATATCAGATCATTCTGACCAGTGGTTCTTTTTTTACAACCTTTTGAAAGTGCAACTTTAATTATAATCACCCTGTGTGTACGACGAAGTTGAATTGAAAGCAAAACCCCACGGTTGGAAGATAATGGTGAGAGCAGCATGTATACGTTAACACTTTATAATATGTAATAATTATAATCTATTACGTAAATTAATTTAATATAATAATTATAATTTGCCTTTTTATTGTGAAGTGGTAATCTGCTTGCAAATAAACATAATTATAATACATATGTGTAGTATTTTCTTGGGATGTGAATCAAGCAAATTAACAAAATGTCCTTAAAAATATAATACTTTGTGCTTCATATTTCATAAATCAGGAATGAAAATTTAGTGTGTGTTTAGGAGAAGTAACTGTTCCAGAGCTGATGGATTCGTATCATAAGTAGACTTAGATCTGCAATTTTGGTGCAAGAGCTACCAAATGTAAAGCATCTAACCCATCATTTTTTGACCGCAAACATATAGACAGATACAGAAACCCAAAGACATAATTTAGAAAACGCCTTTTTTGGCTTTGGGCTCAAACAGGTCTGAAACGTCAAGGTCTCATTGTTTGATTAATGAAATGCCTACTTTTTTATATAAGAAATACTACCATGTTCAAAAAGTTCCAGACCTTATTGAATTATCGAAGAGTGAATACACGTATAACCAACTATGCCTTTTTGACAACGTTCCTACAAAGATGTAAATGGGTCATTCTCACGAAAAGATGCTTTTTACAGACCCGGGGGGATATAAATTAGAAAGTGCAACAGAACTCCTAACATTTTCGTTTATATGTATAATTTAAGTATTAAGGAAGCTACTCAATACGTTTCTAATAAAAAAGTTTTATTATTAAACTTTCGTTTTGCAATGAATATAAGGCGAAAGTCCCATCCGTGGACGTCCCTACACATGAACTTCAAAATAATATTTACTGAAACTCAAGCAATTTTTTAAAACACTGTATTTTTTTCAGTATTAACTAGTTTAAAGTCTCTAGTTTAAGGTACAACCTAACATTTTTTAAAAATTATTTTCACTTAGTAATTAATTTTTACACTTTGTCCTCAGTCAAATACGTCTCCCTCCGTGGACAAAGAAAATAATCTAAAAAAATATCATAAATGGCGACTCATGTCAAATCATCATGAAAGAGTTTATAAGAGAGGCAGACAATTTATTCTTTAAGGAAATATTTTCGTTCTATTGCGAATTTATTGAATATATTCCAATTTATTAGTTCCATTTAGAGCTTGTTAAACTCCGTGGACATCATAAGTAAAGAAAAATCTAATTTATAGGTTTTTTGATAGGTTTAGTATCGAATTTAATAAAAATAAGTGCACCACTTTAGCCACGTAAAAACCAAAACCACTTAAAAATTCAAAACTTAGTTTTTGTCTCCTCCGTCGAATTTCCCTCCGTAGACACAGCATCTCCACAGAGAGGTAATTTTGTCTCTTTCATTGTCAATGAAAGACACAAAATCTCAAAAATCATGATACAGTTAGATAAATTAAAATATTTATAATATTAAAGCTTCAATAATGTATAATAATATTTTATTAGCTAAATTTATTTTTAGAAAAAATGGGAATATCAAAAAATAAAAAGGCAAAGCAGTCAGATGCTAAAATCAGAAGAGAAGAGAGTAGAAAAAGCTTAATACAAGGCTTAGAGCTTCAGTCTTATTCTCAAGATTTTAGAGGTCAAAATTGGGTATGTTGCTTAAAGACAACACTGGGCATTTAAAGGTTAAGCAAATTCTTCATCAGAAAATAGTCGCATGGGGAGAGATCAGAGTGATAAACTGGTTGTAGAGTACTGAAATGCGATGCTTGAGAGGTAATTTGACACCATGAAGGGCCTGTCAACCTGCGTCTAATCGTAATGGTGCTCCCCAACACTTCTTTTTCGCCGCGATAAGAAGTGTAATCATGAGCAATGCGCATGCGCTGTAAATATTTGAACTGGATAAAAACTGTTCTGAATAGTCGATCAAATAATATTCTTTGCCTATTTTGCAGGAAATGGTATAATTCATTTGCATTTGGAAAATATTTAAAAAGTTCAAGAACTTTTTTGAACTTAGTTGTAAAAAGGATACGAATGAAGTGACACGCAGATGAATTAAATGACTCACTATCATATTGTAAAGCAAAATCTTCCAGTGGGTGTACGGTGAAAGCAGTCCAACCAGCATTATATTGGAGAACGACGCTTTATTTAACGAATATTTCAGAAACTCGAAGCACAGATATCACGAAAGGAACAGCACTTGCGCAAATTAGCAATACAAGAAAACAGCAAATCACTGATAATAATATTAATAGTATGAACAATATCGTTTAGCGTCTAACACCTGACCAACTGGCAATGCGAACAAGACTCCAAAGAGATTGCTTTTCTCATTCACAGCTCGGTATTCATAGCCTACCCGACAGGGCTTGACGTCACATGGAAAATTCCAGAAGAAACTCAATAACTCCATTCCTAATAGAGATAAAGCGATAATTCTGGCATTTTCTGGCACCTTCATTTTGTCCCCCAAAATGCTTGTCTAGTTTATTGCCAAGGTCGGTGGTATTGGCTAAGGACTCCCCCAGCATTCATTAAGAACCCCTGTAAAGACACCTTTTCGTCCATAAAACTTACATAGTAGGGAAAACAGATTACAGTTTCGTAACAATATGTATTTTTTATCTAGAAGAAGAGCCACTCACTTTGTGCACGTTCCCCTCGCTCTTCTTCTGAAACAAAACTCCTTAAGAGACAGAGAACAAAACTCTGTCCAAGAGTTTTGCCTC
The DNA here is from genome assembly GCA_013235015.1 of Araneus ventricosus. NCBI lineage: Eukaryota > Metazoa > Arthropoda > Arachnida > Araneae > Araneidae > Araneus > Araneus ventricosus. The sequence continues at coordinate 872,183 of BGPR01000229.1, forward strand.
GAAAAGATTGCCCCGGGGCAACTAATTAATTAATATATCCCCTCTCCCCGTCCCGCGCGCTCTCAAAGGTAATCGAGCCAGAAGTGGAGGAGGAAGAAAAGTAATATGATTACTAGGCAAGGATTTCAGCCGACAAGATGGCGGGGGGTGGGATATCCTCTTCTCTTTATCATCATCATCGAAATCTTCATCGTTTCCACGATCAAAAGAAAACCGAAAAACAATGATATCATATTATTCGAGTTCCAAAGAAGGGCTTTTAAATTCTGATTACGAAAGTGTTGTTTGAAATCTGAAATTCATAAACGTGTGGTGAGTGGTTGAAGGAGCTTTATTGAAAATGAAACAGGCAGAAATAATTTATTACTTGGTTTGGGTAAGGCTTAAGGATGTCTGATTTCAATTTGAAACGAGTGTCAAGATTAGTGTTGAATTGTCAAGCGAGCACTGGAATGGGTGACAAAATTTAAGATGTATGATGATTCAAGGGAAAATTGCATTCGGAAATATAAAAAGGGAGAAATATTCTGTTTCTGCTCGATATTATAATGGAATGAGTTTAAAATCTATCCTGACAGAGTTTTAAATAGTTCCTATTCAATGTCAAAAACCAATCTTTGATAATTATCTTCTAAGCGGAGGAAATAAAACACCATATCTAAAAAAGAAATTTAAAATATTGAACATGGTTAAACACACATGACTGATGATTCTTTGAAATTTGATTCCAAATTCGTAGTAGATGTTGCTGATTTCCATGACATGCATAATATTTTCATAGTTTTAAAAGGAATCCAGCGTAATATACTTCCTTATACTGAATGCTGATTATCAAATCAACCGAATTGATTTTTACTTGTGCAGATTGCCCAAGGTGGTGTTTGTAGTAACTTTAATTTCACTTGATCAAGGACATCTGGCCAAGTCTATGAGTCTGAGAATCTTGATAAAGAGGAATTGGAGCATATTCTGTTAGTCAAAGCGATTTTGGAGAACTTAGCTATCATCTGATATAAAAGTCTGATTTAGCTTCAATATATAGGGTAGATTGCCTAACAGGAGAAGCTGGCTCACATTTATGTACAGCTTGGAAGAAAACCAATAGAACCTCCAGCAGCTAAGTCGATTGCAACAAGAATTTCCTTGCTAAAGCACACATCTGTCTACCAGTTTATGAATAATTATCCTTAAGAGCAAACCTAGAGGATCGAACCCAAAAGCTTCGCTCTATTCAATTCTTATCCCTAAGCTATGCCATATCTAATGCAATCGGTGAGCTAATTTTTTCATACTAAGACCAATGCCAAAATGTTGGTGAAGTCTTCTTTTGCCCAATTCTATTGCATCCGATTCGATAAACTGTTAACTAAGATTATTTAAATATTTTTAAACTGTTTTTTTTATTGTCAGCAATAATGTTTAGGCTTATTGTAAATGGGTCCGTCTTATTTTTTGAGGTATTTGGGTTACTTTAGGCGTTAGAAATCTATCGTTTCTTAAAAATGTATTTATTCTTCGTTCTTTGTACTGGTCTCTTAATTTACTATATCATATATATTACAAACCATCAAAATTACAATCGATTTTATTTCAAAAATAAGCTTTAATTTTTTTTTTTATCAATTTGAAGATTTCGAGACCATGGCGGTATTGGAGAGGGATTATGAAGAATATAGAAGAAAAAGTTTAGTGTAACGAATTTCAATTTCACTGAAGATATGATTATGTATTAGTAAGTTCAGTACTTTTACAAAGAAGATCAAAGAATCACAAGTTGAAATTTCGATTCCGTTAAAGATAACAATAATAGTCATATTAATTCTTGTTCAATCTGATGATTAATAGAATGCCCTCATATTGAAAAATGAAATTTTAGATAGTGGAAAGCAACCTCTGATTTGTTTATCATCCAACCACGGTTCAGAGCTTATATATGCTTTCAAATATCTCACATAATGCAGAGTTTCAAAAAAGGATGGTAATCTTTTAATTCAAGCCATTAGAATTACTACTGTAAATTCATTTTGATACAGACAATTTCTATACCTATATTCTGTGTAGGGATTCATTGTTTACCTTCAAAGTTTATGCTATTTATATAGCTACAGCGAAGTTCTTTAGCACGTTGGAATTTTTTTCCAGCATTAAACCTGAAAAAATTGATTGTGAAAACTTAAGATTGAAAATTTAAAATTTCAAAGGTGAAAGTCCCAAAAAATGTACTCATCATCTTATTAGGAAATGGAGCACAAAAACAGGCTTGAATTGAACCTCAAAATTGAAGGTCATTCAATCCTTCTTAAGATTTGGTTAGGTGAAACCGTTAGATTTACTACTGTAAATATATTTTGATACAGATAAGTTCTATGCTTTTCTTCTGTGTAAGGATTCATTTCTTAATTTCAAAGTTTATGTTATGTAGCAACAATGAGTTCATTTATAACGCTGGAATTTTTTTCCAGCATTAAACCCGAAAAAATATATTGTGAAAACTTAAGATTGAAAGGTTGCAATTGCAAAGGTGGAAGTTCCAAAAAATATGCTCATCACCTTATTTTAAAATAGAACACAAAAATAGACTTTAATGAACCTCAAAACTGAAGCTCACTCAGTTCTTCCTGAGATTTGGTTAGTTACATCGTCTTGTGAGATGATGTTTGATTTCTCTCTCTCTACACTTGTGGACATATTCCATTATCAGTGAGATTCGAGGAATCTCATCTACATTTAAAAATAATAACAACTTCATTCTTCTAAATAATTTAATATTTCGCCGGTTGGAAGTAGAACAGAAATAATGAGCCTGATAGAATCTTATATATGAATTTTGAGATTTGGAAAACTTTATCAGACGTCATTCGTTTCTTTTTTTTTCTTTTGAAAAAAGAAACGAATCAAAAAGCAATAAACGAATCAAAAGAAAAATCAGTCAAAAAATTATATCGATTTAAAATATTTCATAACATGCTACAAAATAACTATATTGAAATGAATTTTTTTGCCTATATTTGATTAATGCTTGATTTCCTTATAGTGTATGACTAAGTCTTACAATTACGAAAAAGTTTTGAGAACAATAATGGTGTATCTGTACATTTTTATTCTATTTATTGCTTCCGAATATCAAGCGCCATTTTTTGTTTATATTAATTATATAAACGTCTCGCTTTCAAGCAACCCTGTAGCCGTTTTGTCTTCACTACAGTTAAATACAGAGGACACATAGGCCTCGTAGTAAGGTCTCGGGTTTTGGGAGAGAGAGTTCCGGGCTCGAAACTCGATTCCACAGAAGAATCGCTGTGTCAGTGGACCTGATGCGAAATTAAAACTTTCGGAGTCAAATGCTCTCCATCTGGTGTGTCGACTCGGGTATCGCCCTCGTCCTCTGACCACGGTGCAAAGTTACAGGGTATGTCTCAAAATAGCCTTAGTGTTGTTTCAAAAATGTAAGGTAAACATAACTAAACTAAACAATTAAATATTTGGAATTCCTTCCTGCGTCTGCTGATTATGACGAGATTGACGTCAAAACACAAATAATAGCCTACTAACTGGTTTTGCTGGATAAACATCAGTAACAATAACATAATGCAAGTAAATAGACGTAGTATATGGCTGTTGACATGATTTTTTAGTTAAGCTTTTTATTCTATGCCAGGTTATCCTTTTTCTAGTTACTGTAAGATTAATAAAGAAACTTTAGAAAGTTTACGTCTTAACCTCCTCAGTCTTGGAGTTGCCTGTAGGAGGCACTAAGCTACATTCGTTCCTTGAATGTTAATTAAACTGCTTTTAGATTAAAAATACTAAATAGATAAAATAAAATTAAATTTTTTATTTGACACAATGTAAGTCTAAATCTCCGGTAGGATTACATGAAAAATATTGAAATATTCTATTAAAATATTTCTAAGACGTTTCGAAGTTTTTAAAATTATTAATATCATAACGACAAAAAATAATAAAATTTTTAAATAAAAGTTGGTCTCGGGAATGAGAAGGTTTAGCTTCATCCAAAGAACTTGTAAGGCTAACAAAATTTTTGGACTTCCTACAATGGTTTTGAACAACAATCCGATGAAGAAGACGACGCCTGAGCAGGCTTCTGCCTCACCAAATTTTATTACGCATTAGCAGGAAGTAAAAAGTTTGATCAATGGAAGATAAATGTTTTCGTCGAACTTGGCGTGTATCAGTCCCGTTCACATATCAGATTGGAAAATGGTGTCGAACCTGGATTCCTCCTTTCCTGAAGGAAAAGTCCTGGATTTCTGCCACCAAGGCACCGTGGTCAATAGAAGCCTTTCTGAAATTTTTTCCGCGAAATTTTAAAATAAAATTCCAAAGATGAGAGATTTTGATTTTTTATGAATAAATTACTTTCATATAACAAAAAAAGTTTTAGATATATAGAATTTCCGAAAGTAAACCTATGATTAGAAAACAATTGGCGGAACTTTGGCACCTGAATTAAAATTACCGAATACTAGTGATTGAAATAAATGTCAATATTATTGAACCGATCAAAGCATAGATTATTAAATATGGATATATACAATAAAATAGGGCATGAAAAATCAACAGCACATTGGCCTTTTCCATGCATTCAACCGAATTCTTCAATTCACTTAATTATATTCCCTCGAGTTCACATGGAATGCTGCGATAATGAAAAAAGTAATTTATACACATTTTCAAACAAAAATATTTCCTTTTCGCGAAATGGGAATCCACGTAATTAATTTTTCTTCGGACTTTCCTTCCACGGCTATCAAAAGCTCATATTAAGAATATCTACAATTTGGACCATAATGGGGGAATGAGAAGTAGGGAAGGGAAAAAAAACTAAAGATCCCTTCTGAAAACAAAAGGTAAGCTTCTTACGCGAGCGCCTCGAATATTCTGGAATAAATTAAATTCCACGTCTGAATGAAGATTTGGAATAGCCAGGGAGCCCTTTTCCAATTACATTCGTTGGTTCTTTCTTATTAGTTTGTGTCGTCGTGGATATTTTTCTGTACTGGAAAAAGAATTAGCGAATTCATTGATGAGCCTGTTTTTGTTCGAATATTTATCTTGATTAAATATCGTTCCGTAATTAAAGAGGAATAAACTTACGTGCAGTTGGAATGGTTTTTAGAGAGCAAAATCGGCAGGCAATTAAAACAATTCCTTTCTTTCCACTAATGAGGTGAAATTTAATCCCTTTTCTGCAATAACCCTGGCACAGAAATCTATCGATAAAATATTCATAAAAATATCTCAGTATAATTACTGAAATGATGCGTTCATTATCCGCGGATTAAAATTTAGGGAAAACTTCCTCGAATATCGAAACATGATCGTTACTTAAGAAGATATTAATTTTGCTAATTCTGGTTTTCTGATTCTGAGGCAGAAATTATTTTTCTTTCCATTTTTACGGTCTTTTTCGAAAGTTATATATAGAGAATGAGTAGATGTTTTGGCGCAAAAGCCAATTTTGGTTTTGCTGCGCTACACTCGTGTTAAAAGATACAATTTGCACTAAAACATTTATATACAATCCAGAAATAAGTAAAGATTGAAATATAAAATGTGCACTAAATCCAAGTGCTTACAAATATAAAACCATTGAAAAAGTAAAAATATAAAGGAAGTAGTGCTAGAAGCAAGATGATGATGACGTAATGAAGCCATATTTCCAAAATTATAGCTGAATAAAGTTAAATGTAAAGTACTGCATTTTCTACGAAAGAAAGGAAAAAAAGTCATCATGAGTAGTTTTGGAAAGCAAATCATTCAAATTAGGATAAGTTACTCAAATTAAGATGTTCTATATTGCGTGGCAAATCGCGGACACTACATAGAGTAAGGACAACTAAAATTCAATCTCGAAGCTTTGATGAAATTCAGAATGTTAGATATTCCTGATCCCGAAAAAGCCATTATGTTTGCTTTTATTTGCCTGTCTATCAGTCCTTGTATATGTGAACGCGATGAGTAAAAACCTAATGAAGCTAAATAGATGATATTTAGCAAGTGGTAACAGATCTGTATCCAATGACGTTAGTTTAGTTTCTACGCGATATTTCGTTTAAATTGCACAAATTTTTGAATTATAACGATCAGTGTGAAGTGGCGTAGCGACCGGAGAATAAGTGAAGTATAGATGTCGCAGATGACAGTTTTAGGGGCGCCATGAAGACAAAACATTACTGCATTTATGACAGTTTTTAAAGCAAAATATAATTAGGGAGCGTAGAAATAATACCAGAACTTTGTAGGATGCTCACGAGTAAAAATGGACAGGAATCGGTGTGTATACTCTCTTTCCGGAGAGACAAAAAACGTTGCGTATAAAGAAGTATTAGAGTCAGTTCTCTTAACTGAGGTTAAAAGTATTCTGTTTGTCCGAGCATTCTTCTTCAGCGAAATTCTTTCGAGTGAGAATTGTTCTCCAACAATTTTGACTTCTTTATCTGATTCATAAAACATTTTATTTAGAAGTTTCGCAGTAACTAAGTTATACAGTATTGTAAAGCTGTATTAGTTATTGGACTATATATTGTTTAAAATATATATTCTTTTTCGAATTTTCTCACATCTTCATTCAAACTATACTGTTATAAGATGATAAAAAGGTTATATTTGAAATATTCATTCAACAAGAAAGGATTCAAGAAAGATTTACGTTTGTTGTAGAAAGATGCTGACAATATTTGTAGGAAAAAAACAGGAGACCGGTATAAGAAAAAAATATGGATCCCGAGCAGCGCCGGATTATCAGCTTGTCAAATATAAAATAAGTTAAAGGAACATATACTTTCCCAAACGTATACTGGATTTCCTTCACAATAACTGTGAAGGCAAATAAAAATTAGCAAAAATTACAAATAATTTTTAAATTGCACGTTGACAATATTAGATGCATTTTTTTATTTAATTTATCTGCGTACACGTTGAACTCACGTGCAAAATAAAAGTTATGGAAATATATAACTGTTTGAACACTCATTGCTACTCCACTATGTGTTCTGTAATGAACCATAAATCCTTCAGTGCAAGAACAAAATTGTTTTAATAACATTTGATTCCTTGTATCACTATTTGAGTTCCAAATTATATAACAACGTTTATCTGATTTGAGAAATAAATAAATACTGATCTTAAAAATGGTAATCGCTAAATTCTTCTTTTATGATTTTAATTAATCTGCTTCGACGAATTTAGTTAATTATATTTTATTTCATCATTCATCACCTGTTTCGATCATTCCCAGAATACATTATTAAGTTTCAGAAACATTACTAAGGATAACAATTCCCAAAATTAACGAAAGTAATAAGCACATCTCGAAACAAAATACTTAATTCCGCATTATTCCCTTAAGAATCCTACCCTTCGAAACGCATTCATCCCGTTATAACACCGGCGATAACATTTCTGAAATCCGATAATTTTTGCTCGCAGTTATTTCACATAAGACAAACAAAAGTGAAAAAGTTACGGCGAAACGAATGACGGCATTACTAGGAATCGGCGTGTGAATCCAATTAGTAAAAGCGTAACATTTTCTGGCTTAGCGAGAAAGAGAGAGAGACAGAGAAGTAAAATATCTTCTCCACACAGCTTGTAGCGCGTATCCGCGGAAAAATCGTCCCAGCGAATTCCCGGGGCTCGCTCTCTAGCACAGAGACAACCTAACGAAGCGGAACTAATTAAATTTGCAGTCAGACTCGCTTATGTCACACCAGAGGGACATGGAGTCCCGAATTCATGCCCTACAACTTCGAATTCCCGTTGAAAATGGTAACGTGGAATGATGCTTCTAAATAAGTGGTATGTTCTGAAGGTTTAAATATCGTTTTATTACCAGAACAGAGGACGATGTTTCAATTATGGAGTCATGGTGATTTCATTTTCTGTTCGAAATGAGATGCGATGAGTGGAATTAACGAGTAAAGAAGGCTGCTGTTGCATATGTTCTTGTTCGGAAACAGTTCCTACTTATCTTTCGCTTTTCATATCAAGACATTTGTGACACAATGTCAAGGGGGTTTACAGATGAATGGCTCTGAAGAATGCTTGTTTCCAAGATTGTATCTTTGTAATGTTTGATTCTATATGAAAGATCTTGTTTAATGAAAACATATTTAGTCGCAATATAATTGCTTTGGATGATGTAGTATTTCAGAAGAGCACGTTTTCTCTGAAGATTTATGAACGGGAAAGAAGCATTAAAGTAAACTCGTTTATAAATTAAGCATCCATCTTTAAAATAACATTGTTTAAAAGAGGCTTTGCTTGAAAATGACGTTTATTAATAGCAGAAAGTAACACTTCTGAACCACTCTTTAAATTTATAACATTGTTTGCGGTGTACTAATTAGTTGCAAGCAAAAAACAAATAGGAATTGTAATATCTACAATGCAACTAATAAGTCAAATTACAAAAAGTAAGCATGTTTGTGATTCAAATTTTGGAACTGAATTTTGAATTGTTTTTTTTGTATCATTAATTAAAATTAAAATTTTATATAAAAGAAACAAAATAGTTGAAAGCTGATAATAAATAAAGCTTTATTAGACACTGATAATAATAATAAACACATTTTCGCCTTACATGAGCACTATTAACTTTATTCCTAAAACAACTTCATTGCTTTTAATATATCATGAAAACATCACTCTAGTCTTTGAGATTATGCTTTGTATACATCACAATATTAGATAATCATACATTACAATATTTTGATAGTAGAATAGGATAAATCACTGGCTAAAGTTATAAAATAATTTATATAAATCAATTTCTCTTTTTAGTTCAGTCAAGGAATTTTCGTTTGTGTTTTTCATAGAGAATTTGGATTTTTTAGATAGAATAAATCTAAAATATCTAGAAAAAATATAAAAGTAGTCAAAGACAAGCAAAATAAACAGAAAACTAAGACTACATTTCACATATTTACCGGGTATTTTAGAATCTCTAAAAAACTCCCTGGATTCTCTTTTCATTCATTTTAACCTTCGAAACAAGTGACAAACATTTTATGGCAATACACAGAGTTAACCATTCTCTGAAAAGTCAGCCTTTACTGCTTTAATTGTTCATATCTTCCGTAAGAACTATAACCGACACGCGTATTTTCCATATGGAGATTCAATTACAAAATCTGTTTATTGCGTTCCCCTTTAAAATGTTAATCTCCCAACGAATCAAATAATATTGATACCTAAATTCTATTTAAATGACCCCTTCTGTACTGCAGTTAAAAGATGGCAGAGAAGGGGTCATCTAATTAGATAGATGGTTCGAATCTCAGGCGTGAGTCGTGGAGACCTGACGTGCTAAATACTTATATATTTTTGCAAAAAATTTATAATCACCCTGCAGACGCGATTGTTTTGAGATATTTTTACTGTTATATTGACAAGGGTTTCCATCGAAAACATCCATAAAAGCAACGTTTTCATATTAATAAGAAGCGCGTTTAACTTTTTAAAATCTAATGTATCTTACACAAGGAAATTCAAATAAAATATGTTGATGAACATAAATTATTACATGAAGAACCAAAAACATTAAAAAAAAACGTAGGGGGTTTGGAAAATAACGTTTGAAGTTTTGATAATTAATTATCATTAACTTTCCCATTAGAATTTTTAATGTCATGAAATGGTAAGAAAATTAAGATTAATTTTCTGTAGAAGCAGCTTATGTAGATTTAACATTTACATGGAAGGATAGATTTTTAATGAGACCAAACTATTTTATTATTAACACACACACACACACACACACATATATATATTACTACACAAGTACAAGAAAAACCAAATTAAAAAGAGAGAAAACTGTCTCTCTCTCTATATATAACACCATCTCACTCATAGCGCCGATATTCAGAATTCTAAGAAAATATATTGCATTACTGAATGCATATATTACATCAAAAATGCATCGACATTCAGAATCCTTCCCACTTATAAGTGAGCATCTCCGTATATTGCATCAAAACCCCTTCCAACACCTCTCCCTCCGTGCATATAAAGATCCTTAAGTCCCCCTTCTCGGTTCAGGCAAATCCCCTCCGATCCCCCAACAACTCCATTATGGGGATTTAACAACTTCCCATTGTGATGAAGCGGCCTTGTTTAATCATCGGTCCCCTTTGGTGACGTCACCGACATTACATTCGATTACGATTCACCCTTCTCACCTACGCAGGCGACTCCCCGGGACAAAACCTCACAGGATTAGGCGCGCGAGGGAGGGGCTGTAATTTAGTTTTTCAGACCGGATGGCGAGTTGCTCACTTGATGGGGTTCTTTTCACCCCACTCCGGATATACCTGCGGTGTATTTCAAATATTTGCTGTAAAGCTAGGTTTTAGAAAGTGTTATAGTGTTTTAACAATGATGTTGAGTGTCATAAGTATGGTATGCCGGTTTTTGTACGTATTATTGATTTCTATTTGTGTGATAAAGTTTCATGGCATACATTGCTGTTAGTAATTGATAAATTTAACAAAACATTATTATTCTTTTATTTTAATGAACTAATATTGATGACAAGTATTTTTTTATCAAGCATATGATTTATTTTGATCTCCTTGGTGATCTACATATATTTTTATCATAATCTTTGATTTGGCTGATTAATCAAATTATATGTAACTAGACATGAGTCTCCTTATTTTAAACAGCAATTAAACGAATGGAATAAATGATGCAATTAAATGAATAAATGACATGCGAATAGGCATAAAATTATACAAAGCATAAACTAAAGTATCAAACGCATAATTTAAATTTTGAACAAATTCAAGGAGTATCAAATTATAAATATGCCGAATCTTATATAGAATCCGACTCGATTCTGTCAAGTTCTGACATAAAACCGAGAATCTCCTACTCTGCATTACAGCAAAACATACCGCAGATATCGAAATATTATCTTTATTTACCTTATTATGAACCTAAAGCTCAAGTTTCCAGTTTATTCACTGTTTTATAATCTTATAAAATCAGATTGCTGTGCCTTTGTATGTTCATTTTTCAAAGCTACAAACGAGACATACAAATGCAACTACATGTGAAGATGAAAGGTAATACTAAAAGCACAGAATGAATACACAGTGGACGAAACAAGGGATGGGTTAATGTGTTCTTTTAATTCTAAGCAGCTAATATCCGATTTAAGCAGATTATTCAAACTATTTTTGATGGAAATTCAGTACTGATCAATGTCCCTTAAACGAGAATAATCTTCAGTGAGTGCAAAAATGTTTGAAGGAAATATTATCTATGAATTCGAAAACGAAAAATGATATGAAGGTAATTCTAGAATCGATGTGTATTTAGTTTCAAAGAAGCTACCAATTTATAATCAGGCATATATTTTTAAAATAGACGCAAACCTTAAAATGCCCATTAGCATTCTTGTAGTGACAGTAACTATTTAACCAATTGTTTCTCTCTAAAATTACTATATGTGGTAAGTAAAAGTAAAAAACGTGATGAACTGAAATCTTAAAATCCTGCTTTTTCTAAATGAGAACCCTTGCTTTGTAATAATCCTTGCTTTTCTCAGTAATCCGCATATGTTCTTAGAATTGTGAATCTACCATTTAACCGATGAGCATTTCAATCCAGGATTAAGTCATGAAATGTGAGTAAGAAAGCGTTACTTTCAAACGGGTATGCACAGATTACATTGTCTAGAGTAAGTAGTCCAATTATTAAAATGTAATAGATGTATGACTTTTTTCCACAATGCTTCAATATAATGAATGATAGTACTGACTGCCTACTTTTCACACTTTGCCAACTACATCCACATTGACACAAATTGATGTAGGTTTGTTCTACCGCTACAAGAAGGTATTTGCAGCAAAATTTGTTTTACAGAACTTAGTTGCAAAAACCGGAGCGGTATTCTGCTTTGAGTGAGCGATATTCTTCATCTTTGGTGAGTTTTTTTTAAAAGATCGTGGCAAATTTGTGATCGAAGGAGAAGTTTTGAGGAAATTTGCAGATTCAGCATAAAAACACATCTCACGTCAAAATTCATTGAACTGAATTACCGAATTCTAGAACTAGAGGAGATAAGAATAACTAACTGCAAATAAATTGAAAGTAATGAAAGAAAGTAAAAATTTTCTTATATAATCTTTTATGTAATAAAAACATGTAATTTATTGTACAGTTTGATAATTTTTCTGCTAATATCAGTGTATCTTGATAATTTTTTTTTTTGTCATCTAATGAAAGGACGGTAAATGTTTATGATATATGTAATAAGAATTATATAAACTTCAAAAAAAAATGCGATTGATTTTGTAGAGAGAAATAGATTTTTACAAAATAAAAAAAAAATATTTATGCTTCTCTCGGCAAATAAAAAAGTAAATAATACTACACGAAATTTTAAAGATAAGCATAAACAGTTTCATGAGCTAAATCTTCCTAGAAAAGTGCTTACAAATAGGAAAAAAAGTATCTGTAACAAGATCATTTGTAGTTATAAATTCATAACATTCTCCATTTAATATTGCCGAGTATTTTTTCTGCATACAACATATTTAGTTTTCTCACATGAGAAACTTTACAGCGAATTTTATGCCACATCTTCATCTTACTGTGTACATTTTTCTTCCCTATAATTTATAAATAGCTATCACTTTATAAATTTAATAATGCAAGCCCATACCCATAAACTTATCTTCCGCATCCCAAAATACATAAAGTAATTTCATTCTAAAAAAACCCGTCTATATGAATTGCTTCATCCGTAACTCACACTTTAACAAAGTGAGGCACTAATATCCACTTTACCCTCTCACAATTTACTCCATCCCCTATTATGCAGATGGCACGATGGAAGTCCATACGAATTGAGTTTGACTTGCACACCCCGCGCAGATGCAGGCTGCTCTTACTTATAGAAAAAGCCAGGAAAAATTTTATAAGAGAAATAATTCATAAAACCCCTTAAAGCAGTCCATTGACGGAGGGAAGCACCCATTTTTCCATTCAGATATAGAAATATATGGGGGAGATTTTCCTCACTGCATCTGAAATAATCCCTTCCAGATTAGACGGTAGACGCGTAGGTGAGAGAAGTTATAGGAGAGGAAACTGGTCGTGAATCACTATTTTAGCTCCACCTTCCATGCTACTAACGGGATCCTTAAGGGGTATATTGTATTGTTGGATAAAAAGAGGGAGGGAGTTAAAAATATTGTATTTTTAAGAATCTGAAGGATGCAAGGCTTGCATTATCAGTCTAGAACAGGTTATGTAGGCTGTTGATTTTTTTTACGGAGGGGAAGGAAGGAGGGAAAGAGAGTTATCTAAAATAATAGGATGCTTCCTTGATCCATTTTTCAAGCTCAGACTCAATTTGAAGAAAATCATTCACCTTAAAGATTTATATTTCAAGGAGATTATGGCATCCATGCTAAGAATATTAGCAAACCTGCCCTAGGCCATATTTTAATGGTAAGAGAAAGTTTGCCTAAGAAGAGAGGTTCCTTACTTAGGTTTAACAAAGGACTACGCGTATTATGAATTATTCTTTCCCAATCGGAAAATTTGACAATGTAAGTGAATTATTAAGTAAAGAAATTAAGAAAAGACCTTTTGATTTAAAAAAAAATATAATTTACCAAATAAGACTATTAAAGTTATTTCTTTATAAATTCATTGTTTTACGGTTAAAGTTAAAAATATTGAAAGAGATTCAGGACACGAATTTTTTTCAATCGAATTATTTCAAATTGAAGATATTTTATATTTAACATACACTGGTTAAATATTGTCGAAATTTTCCCTGAGTATCCAATGCTAATTTTCTTTGATGTTTCAATTGCACCTTTTAAAAATAAAAAAAAGAAATGATTCAACATAATCTTGAATCTGAAATGGATTCTGGTCATTTTCAACGATCAATTTTAAGCAAGATGTAGAGATCCTGTATTTTAACAAAGAAATTCTTGAAATATACATCTTTACCTTTGGCATTTCTATATGACAATATAAAAATATCTGATAATTAGTTTCGTAACTTTTTGCATATTATAACATCAAAAGATAAATAATACTTTTCTTATTTGTCTTCTTCATACGCTATTTAGGAGTTGCAATCAAAATTTAATTGGAACTTGTCAACATTTACTTATTTCTAAGTAAGATAACCGAATAAATAGAAAATTCCTGATTCAGCAGGCCAAACATCATCCATTTAAAGAAAACGAATGACATATTTAACAGGCGTACCTTCAAATTTCAGTAATGATTTATGAGAGTGGAATAATGTATGGATCATTAAACTTTTAAAACGTATTTATTGTAAGGTGCTTCGTAATATGGAAAGCACCTTTTTATTGACAGACATAAAAATTGCTGGGTATTGATAACTTGGAGAAAGATTAATGCATCAGGGAAGTGCAGGTGTCATCTAGAGCGGAAAATGTTTGTTTCTTTCCGAATTTGATGTTATGTTGATATTTTTTTATTACATCGATTTTTGCAAGGGAAAAAACAACAGAAAAAAATCAATCGATTTCAGTAGAATTTAGGATAGTAATACCACCTATAACTCACATTATGTGTAGTAAAAGTCTAGGGTTAAAAAGAACTTTTAAAAAATTTTATTAAGTCTTTTCTAAAGCCCTAAGACGTTTAGGCTCACATACAAAATTTCTCCCGAAAGAACTGTTAGATGGAATTTAAATAATCCACAGTCTAGTGAGACAAATACAAGAAAATTTAAACAAACGCCTTATGAAACACTGAAGTGTGTACTATGAATGGACTAATCAGTGTAGCAAACTTAAAATAATAAAAATAATAAAAAAGCATTCACAAGTATTTGTAAAGGTGTTTTTCCCATCATCGAAGTTTATTCTTCAATAACTAAATAAATGAAAATTATTTAAAGAAGTAGGGAGGCTGTTCTCTGAGAATTTGGTGAACAGTACCGCTGCCTGACACAACGATCAACAGAGAAGTTCAGTGATTTTATACTGTTCCCACAACATTCTGGAAGATAGGAAAAAAAGCTATCGTTTAGCGCGTTGAAGCATGTCTAGACGTTCGGGAGGGGCACATTGGAAATTTACTGTAGTTTATAACAAGAAAAAAAAAATGCTTCTGTAGCTTGTCTATAATCTTTGAAAATTCATTATCTTTTCTTTGGGGGACGCATCTTGTATTATTGAGTTTGCTGATGATTCGTCTTTCCGTGGCTTTCTACGTGCTTGTCCCTGTCATTGGATATAGATTCAAAATTCTCAGAATTTTAAAACAGCGAATCTCAACCTGTGGGGCGCGCCCCCTAGGGGGGAGTGACAACACTAAGTGGGGGCTCGAGTATATTGAAAAGAAAATATTATTACAAAAATGATTAATTTGCGGAAAGAATTTACTCATTCTTGATAATTTATAAGGTTTGTAATTAAGATCGTAGTGTAGCTTTAGCGTAAAAAAAATACTAAATATACATTATTATTCTATACACTGTTATTGTTTGAGGGGGGGAAGCGATGCAAATTATGATTGAAAATTGGGTCGAAAATGCTGAAAGGTTGAGAAAGACTCTTCTAAAACATATCTGCATTCGCAATTGTAAGTAATTATAGATAGGAAATCTTCCTGAAGACAGTTGTTTCAATTGGGAGCAATCAGTTCCTTTAGCAGTACAATCTCTCTGGCAAGTGCTTATTTTTGTTAATTTTCAATAAGTGTCATTTTGCATTCTGCAAGCATATATAAACTCCTGCTTAATGATTAATAGTAGTTGCTGAGGATCTACAGAGCTACTGCGGTAATATATCGAACTTTCTTGCATGCCCTCGTTCAAACCCTCCCCTACCCTTCCACTTTAACTTTTTTTGATATTGAATTCTAAGATAGCATTCGCAACTTAAAACCATTTTCAAATTTTTGTATTTTTTGTTATTAGATTACTGAATGAATCAGCATTTTAGTTATTCAGTTCCAAGTAATATCAAGGATTTGCTGCTCGAAACTCCTGGAGAAAATGCAATGTCTATAATTTTTATTTTTGCTCTCTTGTCATATATGAAATTTCTTTATGAGCGTAAATTTACAAATTTATTTTTAGCTATCAATTTCTTATCAAGTTACCAGTTGCTATTAAGATACACAGGATTTTAATAATAAAACTTTTGAGTTGCTATTCTGGAAGAAAATATTCCAATCATTTGTGTACTGCTCGCAATGGCTACAATACTTCAGGAAGTGAGGGAAAAATCGATTACAAAATTATGTCTTCACAAACATGATACAAGTATAGATAAGCAAAGGTATGTAGAAAACCTATCGTACATTCAATTTCAACTATGAATCAAACAACAATAAAGGATTTATATGCTATTATTATGGCAGAAGACCTTTCAAAGAAAACGCAGAGTCTCTTATAAACAACATCATACGCTAGCGACTTCAAATTGGCGGGCAAGTCATTACTCAAAGTTCCTGGCAGCCAACTGGACACATTCGAACCGCCAAATACTTTCGGAATCATCAGATATTCATTATTTCCGAAAGCGACATTACTGGCCCTAATACGTGTCTGCTCCCCAAACGACAAGGCATCCCGAATTCCTGGCGTTTGCGCGAGAACCTGCAATTTTTCAGACCCCCCTTCCTCCCACATTCCCCAATGCGCCACTCCTATAACACATTCCGAAAAGTCGTAATTTGGCGGCACCGCTGACGTTTATAAACTATTTTCCTCGCCAACGCGTCGCATTCTTGGCGTTCGCACGGTGCGTTGATAATTGGAATTCGACATGCAAAACAGCACCAATGCTGATCCACATTGCAAATGGGAATCGGGAAAATTTAATGATATTTAAAATAACTTTTTCCTAATGTAGGTTTGATAAAAATCAGATAAGGCTTCAGATAAAAATAAAATGACGTGTTGGGAAGTTCGGGATGTTTTGTATAAAGTTTGGAAATTGTAGTATCTTGCGGTGGTTGGTACTTTTCTGTAAAAGTAGCTTCAATTATCACCATCCCAGCCCCTGCCAAGACATTTTTGATATTCTTTGGTATCATTTCTGTTTGCAATTTTGTTTAGCTGTCAGAATATTACATTTTCATTTCGGAATATTTCGAGAAGTTTTATTTACTTTTAAAATAAGAGAAACATTTGGTATTTTTTGTTGGGTGAAGAAATGCAGAGAAAGATATCAAATTTAGAAGCTTAATAAAGTGCACTGAGTCAAGATCTTCTTAGGAGTCGTTCAGAAGTAGTCTTTAAAATTAGTTTATCTTTCACAGAACATCTGCGTCATAGGAATTCTGATAGTTTTCTCGGCGGGAAACTTTTATTACATGGAAGGAAAAGAAGTCACAGAAGCTTACTTTGTATATCTTTAGAAGGCTTGAAACTTTTTCAAAATTTGTATAAAATCAGAAATTTTACTTTTGAGCAAGGCACCATAAGGAACGTTCAGACTTAAGGTGAACCAAGTCCATGAGATGCGTTCTGAGAAATCAAAGTTGACTGGCTGCATTTGAGTCGTTGATTACAGAAATCACATGAGTCAATAATATAAAAACGCTGGGACCTCTAAAAACTATTATTTTCTTAAAACAATGATTAAAAATTTTACCTGGTAGATTTTATATACCTATAATGTCTCTTGTCATTTCTTCACTTATTATGCAAATATCCCTTTAGAATGCGAAAAAGGCATAAACGCAATTTTGAAAGGAAAAAAATACTCCTGTGGATTCTGCAATCAATGATTCATTTAAAATAATAGCGGAATTCTGATTTTTCTAGCTGCTTGGTGGATGCTGAATGAACTCTCCTTCACCAAGACCTCAGACTTACGGACTAAGACACTCTAGAAATATATGCAAAAATAGACATGTATATAAAAGATTTGTGTTTGCATCAGATGTAAAAGACCAGAACATAGAATAAGTGGGTTAGCAGAATCTACTTAAATTCTCAATAAAGGGAGACTTGCATATTATTTGCCTCAGATCAAGTTAAATTTTTAGAATAACCTTGTGTTATTTCATTTAAATGTCGTATGTACAACATTATACAGTAAAAATTGGTGAAAGATTGGTAACAGAATTCTGAACAATCGCTTTTTGCTGTGTTTCACTAGGCATGCTTAAGCCACTCAGGCACTTCTCTACTAAATTCCAGCAGGTCTGTTGGGGGATTTATGAGGCAATCAGAAAGTGGTGGGGAAGACGTATGTATGTATATTACATTTACATAATGGGAAGGAGGGAAATTTTCTTTCAAACGTGAATTGAAATTTTTCTGTCTCTAAGTTTCTGATATTAAAATCGATGCTACAGATTATCAAATAAAATACGTTGTAACATTCTTTTTAAAACTTGCATTTATTTGCTGCAAACTATTCAAGTCGATTATACTGTTAGAAATTCAAGGCTTTTCCTCGATCTTTTAGAAATTTTATTAAGACACATCTCGAGTATTCAAATTTTGCCCGTATCAGGATTTACTATCCTTAATAATATAATAAATGCGAAAGTGTGTCTATCTGTCATTTAAAAAACTGTAGTTGTAACATTATTAGTTTTTTAAAATTAATTTTCTTAATGGGTCCAATAACTTATGACCACCCTGTATTAATAAGGTGATCAAGAATTCAGGAAAAAAGTTTGAAACCCAGTTGTTTGGAACAAAATAAAGACAGAAAGAATAGAAAAGAGGCAGAATTTACTTTCGCCATTAACCCCGAAATCTTCGGTAGTGTAGTTTGAAATTTAAACCGCCACATAGATCTGGTGTTGATGTAGCAATATCCTAAGTAGAATAAAACTTTCCCTAAGGAACACCTTACAAATATTCTTGTGTGAATCTCCCTGCAGGAGCACAACCACCAGCTGAAGTATCACTCTTTTTATTGCATCCAGCAATATTTCTTTTGATATGATAAAACACGACCAACATGAATTAAATTTTACTTATTGAAATACAATTTTTAATCTTGTAAATGTTAGTGATTCGAATGCAAGTTTAAAGATAAGTATTGAATTGAAGGCGCATGTATCCGAAAATTTATAGAATAGGTTATTCAATTATCAAATCTTGAACATGTTTTCCACCATATTCAACATACATATAAAAAATTCAACCTATATTACAAAATGTGTATCTATCATTATAGCCCAATGGACATACAATTTTATATAGCATAGTTGAAACATTTTATAATATATTATCATGGGGATTAAAAGTTGAGTGAAACTTCAAAAACCAACAGTTTGCAAACATACATACACATACACGTGAGTATACATGGACGTCCTGAATTGTTTATTACTTTCACGAGTAATCCCGTCTGGCGAGAAATTGCCGATGAATTGATACCGGGATAAAAAAAACTATTGATTAAAATGATATAGTTGCAAGAGATTTTAGATTAAAAGTTAAAAAAACTGATGTTAGTTAGAACTAAAAGGAAAATATATGGATTGTTAATGTGAATTATGTATTCTATTGAATGGCAGAAGTGGAGTTTGCCAAACATCCATATTTTTCTTTGGTAAAAGACAAGCTGACACCTAATGAAATTGATAATATTATCAGAGCCGAAATACCTGATCCAAGTAGTGATAAGGAATTACACGATATTATCGTTAAAAACATGATACATGGTCCCTGCGGGTCTGACAATACCGATTTCCCATGCATGAAAGATGAAAAATGTACAAAAGAATTTCCACGAAAGCTACAGAAAGAAAATGTTCTCAATGGAAACGGATATCCCCAGTACCAAAATAGATCTCTAGTAGACGAAGATCAAACTGTGACTGTCAAATTTCGTAATACCGATTACACTACTGTCGATAATAGTTGGGTAGTCTCTTATTCTACCATTTTGACAAAAATGTTTAATGCCTATATAAATGTAGAGGATTGCAGTTCAGTACGAGAGATAAAATACATCTAATAATATACAAACAAAGGAAGCGGTCAAACCCTTTTCATTTTCAGAAACACAGAACTCGGAAATACTTCGACGTATCAGTCCAACGGTTACTTCAGCAACAACGAATTGGTACGGCGGTTGATAGGTTTTCTGTTGCACGAAAGGCAACCCACTGTAACACATCTGACTGTGCACTTAGAGAATGATGAACGAGTCTAACAATTCAATAAATAAATAAATTGTCTAAGATATCCGAAAAGTTTTATTTGTCGTATAAATGTTCCTTGAAAAATATTGAGTTCTAAGGTTTAGACTACCTAATTTTTTGTGGTAAATTTAGATGTGATGAATGATGATATAGTAGTGGCCCCACCAAAAACTACTCTGGTCGCACTTTTTGAGATATGTAGAAAAGATAAGAAACTTAGAACAAGAACTGTTTTTGAGAACTGTAGAAAAGATAAGAAATTGCAAGCAAATCTTTTGTACGACGAGGTGTTAAGATATTATATCTGGAATACTTCAACAAGAAAATGGAAATGCTGAATCCAAGGTATCTCTGTACAGAATTGACCTAATGAAAAATCCGGAGATTCCTTAGGTAGAATCTATATTGTGCATACAAGCAGTATGGAATGCTTTTGTTCATGAACTCTGTTACATCAAGTGTGAGGATCGACTTTTTTTGGTGTTGTTTAAAAAACATAGTAACCAAGAATTTTCTACACTCAGAGAGGTATGTGAGGAAAAAAAGTCTGATAGAGAGTGATAATCATTGGGATTTAATATTCGAAGAGGCCATACTATACAGGATGGCAGCGAAGGTGAGAGAGCTTTCTGAGATAGTAATAGCAATCAATAAACTTTCAAATCCTCAGAAGATGTGGGAAAAATACAAAAATGACATGGCGAAT
The DNA here is from genome assembly GCA_013235015.1 of Araneus ventricosus. NCBI lineage: Eukaryota > Metazoa > Arthropoda > Arachnida > Araneae > Araneidae > Araneus > Araneus ventricosus. The sequence goes on from BGPR01000229.1 coordinate 893,040, forward strand.
GACATATTTCACAGACTATAAGGGCATAAGGAAAACATTGAGTTCAATAATGTAATTTACAAAGAAGCATTAACTAAGGTAGAAGATCTAGTGATCACTATAACATGAAACTATCCATCGACCGTTGGAATGAATAAACATAGTAGAACAGAGGAAGTGCCTAGGGAAAGAACTGGACAACGATACTGAAGAATTGCAACAGTGACTAACTGAGTTTGTTCCGCGGTTCAACCCAGAACAAAACATTGTTTTTCATAATGTTCTGCAACGGATTGAAAAGTTGTGAGGTTAGTTTATTTTTTGCTGGATACTCCTGGAAAAAACAAACACTAAGCCGAGTTTGAGCTAAGAGTAGATTGAGAAGGGAAGGTTTTCCTTCTCAATATACTCTTAGCTCAAACTCGGAAAAACAAAAAGAGTTACTGTTGCAGCGGCCTTCTCCGGAATAGCAGTCACCCTACTTGCTGCTGGGCTAACTGAGTGTTCAGTACTTAAACTTCCATTAAATCTTGCCAATGAAAAAACACCAATTTGCAACTTTATTGAAAACAGTGAGTGCTGCAGATTGTTACCGAATTGTAAGCTGTTGGTTTGGGACTAATGTACAATGTCACAGTAAAGGACAGTTGAAGCGTTAAATAGAACTATGAAAGATATTAATAACAACGGAAGTAGCATGGGAGGGATGGGGATATTGATTTCAGTCGATTTTAGACAGAATCTACCTGTAATAGCTAGGGGCACACCGGCAGATGAAATTATTGCATGTTTAAAGACGTCTCCGTTATGGGAGCATGTCAAAGAATTTAATATCACACTGACTATTCAACGACACTATACGGCTACTCTCTTGAAAATTGACGAAGGTGGCTTAAAAGAGATAAAAATGGTATGATTACATTGAAAGGGGAATTTTTAAAATTGTTCATAGCACAGAGGAACCGATAAGCAAGGTTTATCCTGAACTGCAAGCTAATATGAGATACTAATAAAGAGAATGCTTGTGTGAAAAGGCAATTTTGGTACTGTCTAATGAAATTGTAGGACAGATAAATGAAAAATTATGTCACAAATGTATGTATGGTATTACAGGATATATATCGGTAGATATGGTAATGGACAAGTGAGTAAGAAGTAACATCATATCCTGTAGAGTTCCTTAACTCTTTAGAATTGTCAGGGTTACTTTCTCCCAAGCTGAGATTGAAAGTCGTTGCGCTAGTACTATTGAGGCATAACCTCGATGCACCAAGACTGTGAAATGGCACACGGTTACAAATTCCATACCTAGGTCCAAACATCGTGCGAGATACTGTTATGACTGCCATAGCGAGAGTATTTTAATTCCACACATTCCAATAATACCGACTGATTTATCATTCCAGTTCAAAAGGTTACGGTTCCCTTTAAAAATAACATTTACCATGACAGTTAACAAGGTTCAAAGCCAGACACTCAAAGTGGCAGGTAAACATTTGAAAAAACTATGTTTTTCACATGGGCAACTATATGTAGCGTGTTCACGTGTATCCAGTCCACGAAATTTCTACATCTTTGCAAAAAATAGTAAAACCTGAAAACGTAGTAGACAAAATTGTGTCATCATACATAAACAAATTACCTAACTATATCAGCAGACAAGTACACTCCTGTAAGTAGTTCAATTACTATCAACCATCAGAACATTTAATTTCGAATTTCAACATGCAACAAAACATTTACATTCGTGAATAAAAAAAATTATAATTTAAATTCTTCTCCCACGAAGTCGAGGGTAACAGCTAATTTATAAATATAAATAACAAATCCTAATGTAGTTCAAAGCATATCATATTTTGTATTGTGCATTAAATTTAATGGATTGGCAGAATTATTTATATTATTACCATATAGAAGACATTAATTCTTCACATTATTTCCATACAAAAATTACTGATAACAAAAAAATAAAAAACAGGCAGCATCTATTCACTTAATTCAAGCGAGAAGCAACTAGACTCCTTCTTAAACATTATTTATATTCTTTGAGTTATTTCACGAAAGAAACTTCATATATTTCCTTGATTAGATTCAAGTTCTTAAATAAATCAAATTGACACTACCATTTCGTATCTATAATATAAAACAAAAAATGCATGTCTCTGTCTGTCGGTCGGTCACAGGAACTTCTTCTAAACGGTTAACTGTCACGACATGAAATTTGCAGACATCGTTCTAGAGCACATTTCTAGGTCAGCTGTGCTATTTTCAACTTCCAGAATTAATTAATACTTAAGATATTTAATTAAACAACGAAAAATAGACGTTTTAAGCCTAATATTTAGACGTTTTTCTCCAATAGCTTCTGAAATCTTTATTACAACTTATTATTATTTTTACACCATCTTAAAGAGCAAAATGTTTTTAATGATATAAATTCCATTGCGGTTCAATTTATTTCTCTAATGGTAATTAAACTTTCAAATTTATTTTTGACGCAATTTGTAACAATATTTTCTATTCTTATAAAATTAAATTCAGGCCAATTTACTATTTAATCAAATCCTTCATTCACGTCCATTTGCCACTAGTAAAGTTAAGATAAGAAATTATTGTTTTCTTTGGACATTTTTAACTCCAAAGCAGACTTTTTACTTCCGGTTTAATGTTATAGCATACACCTGTTTTAATATGTTTGCACAGTAATCCAATGACGTTAGTTAATTACTCTGCCTATGAGATGTTTTTTAGATTTTCACAAATTTTTAAATGATCCCTTTGAGCGTGTTAAGTCTTTCAAGGTAAAATATGATTGATGCAAGTATGTATCACTGTGGAGTAAAAGTTAAGCTCTTTTTTTCGTTTATGGAACAAGGGACTTACCAGTATATTGGATATATGGACTTGTGTACCAGTATATTTGTGTAACGAGTTCATATCTACGCGGAAAACAGAACTTTAAGTGAAACAGACTTTTCGAATTTTTTAAAAACAAAATTGCAGACAGTATATTTATTCACTTAAATCAAATGAGACGTAACAAGAAAACTCTGTTTTGGAAGGAGACAATCCTGTCTTTCAAGCATGCTGAGACGTATAATATACTATCAATTTTATAAGATTAACTGTTTACTAACCATCTTTACATTCAATTGGTTTATAAGCATCGTTTCAAATTTATAATAATTCCTGCAACAAAAAGGCAGATTACAATTCGAAAAAATTTAAGGAAAAAATGAAAACTCGGAAAAGATTACCTTTTCGTTATATAGAACAGACATAGTCTGCACCGAGATGGAAAAACTTATTTTCTCTCAGAAAAAAAATCAAACCCCTTCCTCTTACGAAAAGCATTCCTTTTAACCCGATTTACCAGATTGAAACTGACTGAAGGTAAACACCTGTAATCCATTTTTCCGACTGCAGTTTATTTTTTCTATACTGCAATCTTCAACCGGATGAGGGAAAGAAGAAAAAATAAATATCTCCAACATCAAATATTGAAAACATGTTTTTCGTCAACAGGGATTTGGGTTTTTATCTTCTGGCCGGTATTTGTTCTCGCGGAGCTAAAATGATGCAGCAGTCTCGCAGAAAGATTAACTGAGGACTATGCGGGGAATGAATAGCTAGTGCATAATAGCACAACGGAATTTCAATTACGTTAGAGAAAAAAAGTAATTTCGATGTGTGCAGTATGAAGCAAGAGAAAAATTTTACATAGAAGCATTGAAGTTAATCTACAAAAGCTTTCTGTATTAGTTTCTAAGATACGTAAAAGTACAGGAAGGGTATTATGCGTTTTTGATTCAATCCTTGCTTCTTTGGAAGAAAAAAATTGTTTCAATGGTAATACTTTCTTCATCGCTTAGAGTAAGGGATCGATGGAAATTTGAATAAGGACGTTTTTCATGTATAAGAAAGTGAAGTAAATGTACCAGCAATGCACACTTTAAGAAAAATGAACTCCATCATTTATTGCTTGGAAATAAGTTTAAAATCAAATTTAAAAATTTCGTAATTGTTTTTACTCTTGAAAATAAGCAGACTTCCCACATCTACAAAAGTAAAAAATAATTTAAAGGATAAAAGTTATATTTAGATTCCAACGTAAACCAGCAGTTTTATTTTTTAAGATGAAAAAAAAGAAGAATTGACATTTGAAATCTAATGATTCTGTAACTGATTTGGAAAATTAAACTACAGATACAATAAGATAATTGAATAAAAGTGGGATATTTGTTGATATCAAAATTATCGTAAAAAATGTAGAAATTGCAATAATTTTTAATGTCATTTGAAAGGAAATAAATATTTGAATAGGCAAATGAGTCTTGACTATAATGTTTAAAATTAAATTTCATGATAAATCTTTAAGCTATTTTCAATTCTTTCTCCAGAATAAAGTAAGAATTCGAATAACCAATTTTAAATTACAAATGTTTTCTGACTTCAAACTACTTTTTAATGTTTGAGTAAAGTTTAGATTGCTTTAGATTCTATAGGACATGCAATCTCTTTAAATATATTTTACTGAATTGATTTTTAAACAATTTTTTATTATAAGGCTTCAGGATTCGTATTGGCTGAAGGGGAGTTGGAACCCTAAGTCCGTTAACCCTAACCCCGTGACTACTATGTACCTTTTCTCAAAATCTGTTATATATTCATGTTTTAATTTTTTCATAAAAGTAAAGTACATGTTTCTCATTATACTGAAATAATTTTTGAAAAAAAAAATCGAAAATTTATTTTTTTGCGTCAAAACAAAAAATGTGAAATTTGCCATTTCGATGCACCTTTCCTCAAAATGTGTTTTAGATACATATTTGAAACTTTTTATAAAAGTAAAGTACACCTTTCTCATCATGCTGAAATGAGCGTTTTTAAAAAAATCACAACTTTACTTTTTACAATTTTTTTGTGTCGAAATAGGGCAAAATTTAACTATGTCCAATTAAATATTTTGTAAATTTTTTAAAAAAATTAAAAATTAACCAAAATTTCATTTCAGCATAATGAAAAAGGTGTACTTTACTTCTATAAAAAAATTAAAACATCCATCTATAACAGATTTTGAGAAAAGGTACATCGAAGTGGCCAATTTAATATTTTTTGTTTCGATACAAAAAATTTGGAAAAAATAAATTTTTGAATTAAAAAAATCATTTTAGTATATTCAGAAAAATGTACTTTACTTTTATAAAAAAATTTCAAACATGAATCTATAACAGATTTTGAGAAAAGGTGCATCGAAGTAACAGGGTTAGGGTTAACGAACTTAGGGTGTGAACTCCCCTGAAGGACTACAGCTTCAAAACTTGAATTTTTCGATAAAAAAATGCCGTTCAGGAGCGTTTTGTTCTTAATCTTATTCATAATATCATTTAATATATGTAGATTATATCCGTTTGTTTATTTTTCTAAAACTAAATGTGACAGAACAACAGAATATACGAGAATAAAAGAAAAAATAATTCTAAAAATATCAATTTGTACCGAAAACTAAGCTTTAATATTAAAAAAAACTTTTTAAAAGTGTCAGATATGATTCATATTTTATCACACAGATCACAGTCCCAACAACGATCGTCATAATATCCATTGATATGCAGAAAACCCAACTTATTTCTTAGCGACCCAAACAAAACAAAACATAAAAATAGTGGGGAAAAAAGCAGGCAAATATTCCAATATTATCCTTCGAAGTAGCAGGCGAAATATGTCCCAAACATGAAGCAAACAACTTTAACTTCCTACTTCTCTGACAACGCCGCGGTGACTTTATTGCATTTCCAATCCTATTCTCTTTGTTCATGTTTCGCTCATGTTTGTTGTTCGGAAGAGACCTCGCTTTCTTTCCTTTTGCTTGTTGTTCCTGATAGAAAGGAATGAGAGCATAAAGAACTACACGAGACTTGTGTCAATAAACCTGCTTAAAATAGCTGCACGCAATTTCCTCTTATACTGAAGAAAGGAATAGACCTATTCGGCCGCCATCTTGAAAAGGCGGGAAAAAGTTGCCAACGGTTTGTCAAGTGGAGTTCATTTGTAACTTAAAAGGCTTCGAGAGGAAATTGTCTGACACAACGGAAAGAATTTTTTTTCAATAAAAGGTGTCGTGCTTTGCATAAAGCGAATTTGTTGTTTTGGTTACGTAACTAAAAATGACACTATTAAAACACGAAGAGAAGGTTCTGAAGTGAAAACAGAGGAACACTTGTAGCGATATCTGAGAAATAATATTGTCATGAGGAAAAAATAAAGTTTAAAATGGGGAAGTGTTAAAAAAATTATAGAGAAGATTCTGTGTGTTGTTACAACTTTGAATTCTTCGTCTCCATCCATAGCGATGAATATTATTTAAAGAATTGCATACGCCTTATTTAAAAAAATGTTGTAAAAATGCATCTTTTTTATTTAAAAATTAGTTAGATGCAAAGAAAGAATAAAATGTTTTGTTTCTGTTTTATTCACTCTATATTTCACCATTAGCTTGTAGGTTTCTTTCATCAATTTTCACCCTACAGTAGTTTCTCTGAGATCAGTAAATTCAATTTACATAAAATAGCAACATAGTGTAAAAAGCATTAGATAAGACTTTTTCTTTGAGTGTCTTTTCTAACGTTTTCGCCTTTGCATTCCTCTAAATTGTAGAATTCGAAAAATTTTAGAAATATTTCATCATAACGTTAATCGCGAATATTAATTATGTATAATATCTTCTGTAAAATAGCGGTTCTTCCATATAGATTTTAGAAATGAAACATTGGCAACTGAAAGGAAAAAAAATTAGTTAGAAAATTATAACGGTCTCGTAATTCAGGAGTTTTGACATCGGAAAAAAATGTTTGTCACGCAGGAATAAAACTCTTAATTTTTTCCGGAATTGACAATTGGAGGACGCTTCAGTCACGATGGTAGATTCAGCGTGAACAGTTCCATAATTAAACGGCTGAATCATGTCTGGAACGATCTTCAAATTCTAAAGCTAAGAATCAACCACCAGACCACAGTGGCCTCGCTTCATACAAGTTAGGAAATAACAGGCTCAATATTCAAAGAGTAATTATTTAGATTATCAGTGACAGCAAGCACTTTTTCTGTTTCCATGATTTCAATTTTGTATGAACTATCTCTAATTCATCTTCCTGGTCCAAATTGCATCATTCATGCCATTTTCACACACAGGCAGCTCTTCCATAAATCTTAGAAAATGCTTGAAGTTATCAATAATTATTAAAAACCTGCCAACCTGAACCAACAGCCAGTGTCGGAAGCCAATCATTCCCGTCCTAACCAATGCAAACTTATTGCCCAACAGTGAATCCGTCCGTTCATTAGATCTCCCCCCTCTCTCTCTCATACGATACTCATCAAGCGGTGGGGAATTTGCCTCCAACAACTGGGAAACTTTTGATTAAACCGTCCTTTGGAATTCAAAAGGCCCCGAAAATATGCTTTCAATTCTGAACCAACTGTTTCCCGTTGGCGATTTCGGGCATGACTGTGATGCTGCCAAATGAAAGGACGAGATGAATTTTAATATGTTATTGGCGTAAATTTCCGGAGAAACGTCCGGTGTCGGTTCCGTTCTCAATTAGATCTTCAGTGAGTTTAATTCGTTTCTCTAGGAAAGTTAATAACAGAGTAAGATTGAGATTTCAATAACAAAGTAAGTTCCATCGTCTGAAAGCTCAATATAGGATTTCCATGAAATCCTTTTGAAGGAATTGGGTGTTATTATGCAATTTCCCATATGTGATTTAATTGTTAGAATGTTAAGAATTCAATAATTAATTTGATGATAGTTAATCTATCAATTATTAAAATTATTGTTATTTCAATTGTGTTTTGAATCAATGCAACGCCCACTGCTTTGAACGAACTACAAACTAGCAGATATTTAACAATCATGATTATTGTGAAATAAAGTTGCCTTGAAAATGTATATACACTTAGAATAAACATAAGACATTTATTATAATTTCTTAATTAAAATTAATTAATGGAAATGTAGACTCTAATCAACTAAGTTTTCCAATTGTTGATTTTCACTGTTGCAATCAGTGCTGATAATGCCACCAATGTAATTCAAAACCCCGCTAAGCAAAAATTTATAATTGGGTGCATTCTCTTTTAAAAGCTACTCCCAAATAATCTCTTTTCGTCTTAAAACATTTAAAGAATAAAGTGCAATATGCTATATTCATGGAGAAAATGCTATATGTCGTTAGAAAATCGCCAAATTGTATCAGGGCTAAAAAACTATTTCGTAGCTAATGATGAATAATTTTTATTCTATGTTTAATTATATTTTATGTCTGATAACTACCCCGTTCTATACTGCTTTTCTATTAAAATCCTATGTTTGAATGAAAGTTTTGCAGATGATTATATACCTAATAAGATATACAATTGAGAATTTTCCGATGGACAAGAAGCATTGTGAGTTAAATTTTAAGAGAAAAATAAGGTTTAAATGTGAATTGAAATACATTTTTTAACCAAATTTGTACTCTTCTCAATATTTTTATTTATATTTTTACATGCATAAACTTATAATCTTCTTTCTACAAACACCTTAATTTTCAAAGATACCTCGAAATACAAACAAGTTTATGATATGAAAATTACCTAATTGCAATTAGACCGGAAACTTAAGGCTGACGATGGATACTTCCTAATTTGTCTGGATAAACGGAACTTCCGGCAGGGAACGTAATAATCTACGAATGATCTCAAGAAAAATGCATCACATTTTAATTAATTTTTCCATAAATATGAACCGATATGATCGATTATTTAGATAGAGTTGTAAATTTCAGTCGTATCAGTCAAAAAAAATTATTCTACGGAAAGAAATGTGGCTCGAGTTACCTTTAATGACATGCAAATATAACATGAGCATCGCTGTAAGAGTTTAGTTTGATCAAGTTAACGTCCAGTTTTAAAATTGAGCGAGGACTATTTTAGGATAGACAGCATGCTTTTGAGCAGTAAAGGACGAAGAGATGAATGAATAAAACTGCAAATGGATAAACAACCACTATCCAAATTTCCACACAGCACCGAAGGGAGGATGTTTGACCCAAGATGCATCGCATCAGATTCCCATATACGGCGGATCTTTGATGAATCGGGCCTGGAACCTACGACCTACTGATATCGAAGCCAAAACTGTGCCATAAAGCCGACGCGGTCCTATTTCCCATAAACAATCGCGAATGTTACCTCCTAAACTTTTTCGTGTACAATGTGGCACATTTTGTGTTTAGCTTCCTAGCATAGTGAAGATAAATGAATTTCCAATTTGGACCTCTTCTCTTTGACAGACCAAAATTTGATACAAATCAACAAATTTGGAGTCAGTACCATGCAACAAATTTCATTTTCCAACTTATTTTGTTTTTGAAATATGTATTCACGTAAGCTCAGGCATACAAAAAAATTAACAAACAAAAATGCAATATATTCTTTTATAGATTTAATGTAAAATTAAACATAGATCTATAGTTTCGGTGTAGAGATAGTTTACTAAAGTTCACCAAACTAGCTGCTTGCGTTCTTGATATATCGTGTTCATATATTGATAAATGAACAGAATGTCAGAAAGTCTTCTCTTTGATAGCTTTGGTCCAAAATTTGTTTGAAATATAGAAATTCTCTGCATTTTTCTCTATATGAAAGGCAATGTTTGTGTGTGTGTGCGTGCGAAGTTCAGACGTAAAATATTGCACTTACAGCCCTGACATTTGGCACACAGGTAGTACTAATGGTGACTCAATGAATCTCGAAGACCGAATTTAAAAATTCAATCTAGAATATTCTTTATTTAAAATTTTGTGGTATTTTGGGTGATTTTTCATATCCATTTCTCCTTTGCATTTTTTCTAATAATCGTAGCAGTAAAATTGGTACACCATAAGAAATAACAAAGGATTTGCGTTCTAATGAAGATTATTTTAAAAGTTTTTTTTCAAACGTAATATTTTTTTAAAACGTTCAATATTTTCTCTAATTTTAATAAATTTGTAAAAATATTTTTTGTATAATTTACAATAATATTTTTCATTGTTGCAATGCAATTCAAACCGTTTTCATTGTTTAAACAAATATTTAATTGCGTGCTTCTCTTTCATTGTTGGAAGATGGGTTAATATTCTAATACATTTTGCATTCATATTTTATTTCACCAAAATTTTATGGAATCTGTAAGCCAAGTTCATTGAGATATCACATATATTAATCTATACTTATAAAAGGAAATTTTGAGTTTGCGCGATGTTTAGACGAAAAATATTGCACTTATAACCTTGAAATTTGGCACACAGGTAGTCGTAATGGTGATATTTTGAAATTTAATCTAGTAATCTAATCTATTTTTTTATTTATTGTTTTGTGTTGTTTTGGGCGATTTTTCGCACGTTTTTGGCCGATGCATGAGAAATAATGATCATGGAAAAACAATCAATGCACCATTAGATATAGCAAACAATTATTGTTTTAATGACGTTTGTTTTGAACGTCTAACGTAATTTACTTAATTAACAAATAGTCACCTGGACGGAGATACAGCAAGAACTATCTTTTGGTCAAAAACCACAGGATCGTCATGATTTGTTAGCAAGAGTCTTTCACCAAAAGAAAAAAAACACTCACGAGTCTTATCACAAAGGCAAAGATTTTTGGAGAAGTTTAGAGACATATGTATACGATAGAGTGGCAGAAATGATGACTTCCTCATGCTCACATTCTCATTTGCCATAAAGACTCATTACAGGTTCACAGAATGGATGACTTTATTAGTGCAGCAATCTCTAATCCATAAGAAGACTCAGATCTTTTTTGCATTGTAACAAAGCAGATGGTGCACGGCCCATAAATCCACGATCTCCATATACGAAGGATGGAATTTGCACAAAGCGATACCAAACATATTTTTCAGACTAAAGAAATTCTAAAACTTGTCCATCAAAAATAGCGATTTTTTCGACGATTACAGTATTTTCTCCATGTACCACTTCGTGTACAAGAAATTAAAAATATAGACTCACGAAATTATCCGTCTAAACACTGAAATGTATATCGTTAATATTTTTCCAGATATATGCTGTCTGAAAATAAGAAGTTAATGCATACTATAAATATGGCAGCATTTCAAATACAAATTCAAGCAAGTAAAACTCTCAAATAATTCCTTTAAACAAACTGATCAATCAGCCTTCTAATTACCTTAAACAAACTCGCCTGTCCCTCTTCACCGAGGTCTGACTCACGGAAAACCTACTCCAGCGTGAATAGTAACGCTGTTGCTAATTAAAGCAACGGGGCAGAAACCTTTTATCTGTGCTCAATCAGGAATGAGCGAATACCGAAGGTATTTTGATTTGTAGAAAGCCATCATGGACAGGAAGCCAAAATGGTGCATATTTTAAGAACAATCCTTTAAATTTCGGACCCCTTTTAATCAAGGCACCTACGGTCCGAGCGAGAGAGGGTTGGAAGCAGAACTAATGAAAAGGGCGGGAAAATCTCTTTGTTTGATGCTGGATCATTTCAGGGGAGAGTTGGTAGGCAGTATAAATCAGTGGATGGGGAGTTTTGGGGGCTCTTCATTGTCTTTAAAGGAGGTATTGACATTGCTGGTGGAAAAGAGTTAAGTTGCGCCGTTACCTTTTGTGACATTTTCAGCAGAAGTTTAAGTCTTTGTCTGAGGATGATGGCGAAGGTGCTGGATGAATCAGAAGAGACAAGTAGCAGGTTAGCTCACAGGAGCAGGTTAATAAATTTTGAGGTTAATGATGAAAGTTTATACTACGGAACCATTACTTAGTGACCTCGAAGATAGAAAAATTATCTTCCAACTTTGTACATATATTCTGACACACTCATAACGGATTTGAGGAAAGGTGTCCAAACAAGTTGGAGATTCTTTATTTTAAATTCAGGAAGCTAAAAAGCAGCAAGTTTTTTGGGTTTTATAAAAAAATATGTTTTTACGGATTATTGTTAGTGGTAATTAAGATTTTGTCTGAGGATTATGGTAAATGTGTTGGATGAATCCGAAGTGACTGGTAGATCATTTTTATAAATTCTGATTTAAATGATAAACGTTTGTACAACAGAAAATTAAACCATAATTGGAGTCCTGGAAGTTAAGGAAAAGTTCTACCAAATTTGTGTCTATATTTTGATATTCTTGTAATGGATTTAGAGAAAGGTATGCTGGCAAATTTGTAATTCTTTATTTCAAATGAAGAACTTTTTAAAAAATCGCAAAGTTTCCGGTATTTTACCAAAATATCTTGTATAAAAAAATTAAGTAAAAAAAAAGTATCACTGCCTTTGAAAAGAATCAGAGGATATATTCTGAACCACCATATTGATCTACAGTGTCAAGATAGCCACATTCTTTTCAATTAATGCTAAATAAACTTTCAAAAGTTTCAAGCTTTGTTTTACTCTCATAAGAAAGAAAAGGCAACACTGATAAGAAAATCGAGTTTTGATGAACCCAAAAGACATTAGTTTTAAAGATTTGAAACGAAATCCTATTTGGATTTTCGTTTAATACAATTAATCTGTGGGTAAAATTTAGTGCTTAGTATTAAATGAGATGGTTAAAATATATCTTCATCTGTAAAAAGAATAAATCAATGTAAATCAAGAATTTTCGTTTTGCGATCGCACTAGTAAGTGCAGAGAAATATGAGAATTTACCCCACATAGCACTCACACTTGCAGAAAATGTGATGTTTCCTGATATTAGCTTGTCATGACAAACTTGATGCGGCAACTATGTAAACATAATCAAGTAAAAAAGCATAATCGACCAAGCCACTTCTAAAACAAGTTTGCAGTGAAGTTGTTTTGACAAACTTCATACAACAATTGCAAAACAAGTTTGCCGCAAAGTTGATACATCGCACTTACACACCACGACCTGGATATAGGTGTATATATCTAGTTTTGATCTTTGTCTCTGTTTTAAAAAACATCCGATTTTTAATAGCAAATCCTAGACCGTCCTTCTTTTTATTAAGTCAATAAATCAATGATAATTTGTAAAAAACGAAATAGGTCTATAAAAAGAATTCAAAAATTCGCCATCTTTTTACTAAATATAGAAATCGCACTTTAACGAAAACATATCGTCTTTTATTTAATGTTGAAATTTTAAAGTTCATAAACAAAATTAAACCTTAAAAACAGTCAATGTTTGTTGAAAAATAATAGCTTACATTTTGTCCCATTTTAAAAGTAATTACTTTTGAACCCTAATTTCATGATATATCCTACTAGCAAAACGTAGTAATTAGCGAAAGTTGTACTCTCTTTGACTTCAAATCATATTTTCAACTCAAAATTTAAAAAATTAATGAAATCAAGAAAAAAAGTTTAAAATAAAACGTGTAAATGAACGATCTATTAGAGCAATCCATCTTCTCCTGTCAGAGTTCAGCTGGCAGAGTGGCTAAGGCGCCTGGCTATAAAGTGAGGTGTCGGGGGTTCGAATCCGAGGTTTCTCAGCGTACTCTGTTTTTGCTATAGTTTACAATGAGTTTGACGCGACAAATTTGTGACAAGTTTGACGCATGGTGAATAACTCGTTTGCGTTAACTTGTTTCAAGCATTTACTCTTGCCTTGTCAAACTTGCTGCAGATTTGCAGCAAGATTGCTGCAAACTAAAATTGCTATCTGGGACAATTCTTTGTCTTTAAAAATGTAGTTTTTAGAAGGAATGAACAAAAGATGTTTTAAAAGGTACTGAAAAACAAGGCTTTCGTTACATGAAATAAGAAAGAAAAAAAAATGGAACCATATCATTTCATTTTGAATTTTTTTTTTGAAAATAATCTTCAGAAACCTCTTTTGTATAGCAGATAAGCTAAACGTGGAAGTTTTAAAGTAGGACTACGTTCCTCCCATTGGGGTCTCAGGAAGAAAATTGATTCACACCCCAAAACGCCATAAAACTTGGATGGGGAAAACTTGAAACGGGAGATCCTCTATATCTCGGTAACTACATATGTTAAAACATAACTAATGTCTTATTTTAGAGATAAAGGGTAACAACAGAAGTTTAAAAAACTTACTTAAACTTAAAAACTTACGACAAACTTCGAGAAACAAGAAGAGTCACGCGAGTAGTAGTAGTCACGCGAAAGTAGTCCTACGCCTTTAACATCAGCGGCTCTTTGAGAAGACAGCCTTCCGTCATTTTTTTAAAAAAACAAATTTCTTACTTAGCATCTGATCGTAGTTCAAAATAAGGAGCTGTCCTTGCTAATAACATTCGTGGGCTTTTTATCTGAAACCTATTAATTTAATAAATCCAACAAAATTGATGAGAAAAAAACTGCACCTGTAATGTTTCGACTAAAATTCATGCAATATAAAATGTAGAAAAAATGCATAAAAAGTCCAAACTGTTGATAACAGTCTGTGATCTCCAATTATTTCCTCGCATTTGGAAATCCCTTTTGGAAATAAACAGAAAATTCCTCCAATTTTTAAAATTATACCACTCACTTTCTCTAAGTTTAAGTTCAATTGCTTCTGAGCAAATTACACTCCAGTTAAATATAAAATGAAATTTATGTTCGGAGGAAATATATACATAGTTTCAAAAAGCATCGGAAAAAATTTCATGGTTTCCTATTCATGATCCCGTAATGCTCTTAACTATTGGTTTGGTACGATGCTGCATGGATTGCCATCATTTTTATTATTCGAAAAAGCTATATACACTGCGGTTTGAAAAGGAAAAACGCAATTTTACCAAATCAAATAGCCGTCCATAAAAACCAACTTCATCCGAAGCCATAAAAAAGTATTTTTAGTAGCTCCGAAACAATGCATAAGAAGTAATAACAATAACAGTATTATTTTTTTTATCTTTATCTTTTCTCAAAGAAATACTTCTTTTTTTCTCAATCCCCGCATACTACCTTTCGGCGAAGAGCAGCCATAAAAAATACTTCCAAGATATCGGAAACCTAATAAAATTTCCGAATTGCGTTTCGTAACGAATTTAAAATCGATGAAAATAGGAAAATTGTATTCTTTTCAATTCGGAAGAAGATGAAGAAAGGAAAGTAAGGGAAAAAGAAGGATGTTACTTTTTTCCCTCTTTTCCCTTTCTCATGAATATTTGTGATGTAGGGAATGGAAAAATAACATTTTTGCTGAAAGTCGATTTCGATTCTTCATGAACTTTCTTCTTCTTCATAGAGACGTAAGAAGCAAATGCGATTGAGATGTTAAATACGTGTGTTGAGAGACGCGCGATAACCAATACTTCGAAGCACGTTTTTAGGTTGAGACAGCTGCTTCCAGTCGATATCTAATCAAAGTTTATGTTTATTACTTTGTTGGGTGAAGTATCTGTTTCCGAATTTTGAGGAATTCGCAAATTCTCCGAAGAAAAGATGCATTTTAAGGCTGTTCTTGAAAAGCAGATACGAGGGCCGTTCCAAAAATAAGTTTACAAGACATTTATATTCTACAATTTTGAAGTTATACAGTATGTAACGACAGCGATACCTCTAGTTTCGTCGATAATCCCTGCGAAAACAGTCTGCGAAATCTGAAACTGACGAAACCCGAGGCAATTATTTCCATATGACTCAATATGTATTCAATTGATTCGTTCTAGAGACTCCAAAATGCATACCAAAACCACATTTCATAGAGAATAATTATAGGGTTTAATACTAAAAACAGTAAGAATTAGTATAAATTAAATATAAAACTGCTAAACACTCTAGGATTTCCATATTCTACACCAATAACAGTTTCTCTTTGTTTCAGCATCACTAGCATTACCAAACAACAAAAGAGTTAGACTATCTTTCATAAGCTTATGTCCTTGCAGTGCCTTTTCCTTCTGTGTAATGAACATCCTCTTTGGAATTTTCTTCCAAAAGATGCCAGTTTCATTACAGTTAAAGATTTGTTGGGGAATGAATTCTTCAACTTCTGCATAATTTTTGAATTCGGACACAACTTTTTCGGTCCCAGATTTGTCCGAACTCGCAGCTTCGCCGTTTGTTTTCGCAAAATTAGCAGCTAACTTGCGTGGACACGCCGATGAAATCCGAGACAAACGACGAAAACCAAGACAAATTATTCGCGTAAAAAATAGACGAAAACCAAAGCCGACGATAATCAAAATCAACGAAAACCGAGGTAGTACTGTATAAGGGTCGTTCAAGTGAAGCATAGACAAAGCCTACAATGTCCGGAATATTTGTAATGTGGTCACAAGATAGCACCGATAGCGAGCTGCCGATGTGAAGAAACTGCGTAGAAAGTGTGGAATATCCAGAGACAACTTCGCTACGTACAGCAGCCATTTGTAACATCAGAGGTGTGTGAGGGATGCGTCCAAGAAAGTGAAGTATGGAGTTATTCAAGTTTAATGCTCAACTATGTTGCGACACGATACAGAACCTTCGAATGTCCATTAAAAGAAAGAGGCCTGGTAAATTGTCACAAGGTGAGATTTTGGTTCAGTATAATGCAAAGCCAAACATGGCCATAGGAACAAAGGACATTCTATGTGTTTCCATAGGGAATTTTTCGATCACCCGCCTTACAGTCTGGATTTATCGCCTTGCTGTTATCACGTGTTTGGTCGGATTTAGAAGGCCCTGAAAAGTCAGCATTTCATCTGTTGTCAATCGGCGCATTATTCTGTAGATAAGTGATTCCATCATCAGCCTTCCTCCTTCTTCACGGAAAGTACGGAAACACTTCTACGATATTATGACATTTACCTGAAAAATGGGAGTGATTATTTGAAGACTCTCTCGAAGCCTTATTACTATGCTTCTCAATTTCTGTAGGGCTCATTTCGCAATACGGTATTTGTAATTTTTCAAATACCAGTCTATGTTTCAATTTAACGGACCTTATATAACTAAATATTTATTTTGTATCAAATGGTAATATTATATCGGTTGACAATATTGCGTACAACAACTAGCTGGTAAGCTTACCAGCAAACCTCACCAGAGCATTATCTTTGTCACCAAATGTGCGTATCTCACCCAGAGCATTGCCTTTTTATTTTTGCTTTATATGCGCAGCGATCATTTACGTAAACTCCTCAGTATTACCATTTGTCCATACATTTCTTCCTCAAATGAAGAACTCTTTCTTTATGGATCCTTTTCTGTCACTAATTAAAATCTTTTAAGTTTGTATTTCTTGAGCAAAAATATTTTCATTTAATCAAAACTTTCCATCTTAGAAACTGTTCATCATAGCAAAAATTAAATTCCTTTTGTCTCTCTTTCTTATGCAATCATAAAAGCTATATTTAAATTCAGTAACTCAAGTGATGGTGGAAGGGTCTCGTTGAATCAGCGGAACACCATAATCCGGTGTTCCTTTCCATTTTAAAAAGTCACAAAGTTAAGAAATCGATTAAACTCCTTGGTGCCGTTTCAAAATTGAATACTATGCAAGAAATAAAATAAATTTCAGAATTTCCCTGAAAAATACCTACACAGGATACATCATTTCTAAGTATCAATTTAGTTTTCTAAAAGAATCGATAATCGTAAGATAAAACTAGATAAAGTGCACACAATATACAATTTCGAAACAAGAATTTACACTTAACCAATAATAAAATCTCCCACAAGAAATCAGTAACTTCAGAGGAAAGGGTATAAAAAACCTGCATCGAAAGAACGAGGTATTTAAACAGCTGGCTTCTTCCAAATCGAAAATTCCCATTCCCGCTTTCTTGGGGAAAAATCTGCGATTGAAAGCAGCATCTCTTCATTCTCATCTGCAAATAGAGGAAAACGAGTTCTTTTCAGGTTTTGGTCCCATCCATCACTCCGCTATTTACGATGGAAATGGATTGTCTCCCGAACGGATAAAGTGTCGGAATTCTACGACTTGATCACCGATTTCTTTTCATCTGTCGGGACTTCTTCAGCTTGTTAACTGAGATCGCCCACAGGAATGTTACCTGGGAATGAAAGAGTAACAATAGAACGAATCGAGAAAGAAGTGAACGTGGCTATGCAATCGGGAACCATCTCAAAATTCACACTTTGAGGAATGCATTGGATCTGGCTTATTCGAAGCGGACAGCAATAAAAATTCGCAATGTTCAATTAATTAGAATTGCGAAAATTCGCATCTGGAAATGCGTACAAATGAAATGACAATTTTTAAACTAAAAATGACTGTAAGCATTTATTTTTAACATTTAAGAGTTTAAATAAATAATACGTAATTAACAAATAAACACCAAGTATAATTTTAATATTTACAATTAAAAAGTTTAATAATTTTAAAATGAATAATTTCAATAAATGCGTAAGTATTTTTAATAAATAATTAGCACATATTCAAGCACAATGAATACAGCAATTTTATAAGAAATCTTCAAAACAAGCAGTGCATTGCGTTGAAAGCCTTTTTCTTTAATGACAAATATTTTTACTGTTCTTTTCATGGAATACATTGAATATCAGTAAAGTCATGAAATCGGTGAATTAAGGACTTAAAAATCATTCACTTCCGGTCACTGACGGCATAAGAAATGAAAGTATTAAATTAACGGAAACAATGCAGAAATTAAAAAATTGCAATTTTTAGTTTTGACTTCGGACTAACCAAAATTAATTCGAACTATAGAGCAATAGTTTAACCTCAAACTAACAGGAAATTCAAGGGTTTGGGGAAAAAAATCGAGTTACTAATGAATTCGAATTCGCCAGCTTTCATTGTAACAATTTTTGCACAGCATTTTAGAAAAACTTTAGCGCTGAATTTTTTAAAATCATTATTACATTGAAGTCTGTTATACAATGGACTGGAGTCGGTTCTATGTTGCGGAGGTAGATCCCGTGGTGGCCTAGTGGCAAGGTCTCGACCCCGTGACCGGAGGGTCGCAGGCTCGAAACCCGATTCCACCGAAGATCCGCCGTGTATGGGGCCCGCTGCCCGCTAAATCATGCGTAGTGGCCAAACGTCCTTCCATTGGCGTGGCGTGATAGTTTGGAGAGGGGTGCCAGCTCAGGTGTCGTCCTCGTCATCTGGCCGCGGTTCAAAATTTTGAGTTCCGTCCCTAAATAGTCTACGTGTTGCTTCAAAATGGGATGTTAATATAACCTGACCTAACCTTGCGTAGGTAACTCCAAACGATTGTGGTTTAACCTCAAACTAATAGTAAACTCAAGGGTTTGGGGGAAAATCGAATTACTAACGAATTCGAATTAACCAGTTTTCATTGTTACAATTTTCGCACAGCATTTTAGAAAAACTTTAGTACTGCATTTTTTAAAAATCATTATTACATTGAAGTCTGTTATGCAATGGACTGGAGTCGGTTCTATCTTGCGTAGGTAACTCCAAACGATTGTGGAGTTTTCGGTAGTGAATCCTAAATCCATAAAATGTTGGTTGGTTCCCGATTGTGTAACTGCGTCCAATAGGTGTTGAATGATTCGCCTCAGTTGTGAATGCGGACATGGATTTTCGAAAGAAGCGTCTTTATTCAGACGGTTAAAGAAACTAGCTTCTAGAAGGTAGTTCAGGTTTTCAAACTGCCATTCGAATAAGTTTTATCACTTATCATTGCAGCGATTTGATTTGTGGGATGTGTTTATGGGGCGTAATAATATGGGACGTAAAATATGAATCTGAAAGGGTGTTTGTCAAATCAGGCTCTGCAAAGTTTAAGATTGAATTTACTCGCAACAACGCTGTAATCAAAGCTCGATTCTTTAATTAAAGATTTCAAAATTAGTCTCCAGTAACAGTCTCCGTAAACACTTTCAATTATAAAATATAATATGTTTAATATTTAGGTCATTTGCTAAAAGTCGTTTCATGAAATATAGTATCACCACAATAACGAGATGATTACCATAAAAAGTACATCGTCGCTTAACAAGCAATACCACCTATCTATTCAATTTTTTTGAAATTTGAAAGAGGAAGAAAATATTCAATTTTTTTGAAGCTAATAATGAGTATTCCTGAATTTATTTAACATCTGATAAAAACATAAGACCACATGTTCCTGCCAGATGTGAAAAAATTAAGAAATATTCGTTATTGGTTGTGAAAAATTGAGTATTTTTTTCCCTCTTTGAAATTTCAAAAAATTAAGATAGGTGGTGTTGCTTGTTAACCCTTTAAAGTTCACTAAATGTTTCGTTTAAAAAACACTAAATTTAATTCAAAAATGAATATTAGACATGTAGCTGATCATAAATATGTAAAGGAAAAAATTTAGCATTTTTTATTTTCAAAACAATTCTAGTTTCGCATTAAAGCCAATAACAGTAACGGGCTATTTTTCCTCCGAATAAGTTA
The DNA here is from genome assembly GCA_013235015.1 of Araneus ventricosus. Taxonomy (NCBI): domain Eukaryota; kingdom Metazoa; phylum Arthropoda; class Arachnida; order Araneae; family Araneidae; genus Araneus; species Araneus ventricosus. Next base: position 913,372 of record BGPR01000229.1, read on the forward strand.
TTATAGAAATGCAATTTAAAACATATATTTAATTTATAAGTAAGCGTGAGTTTTCAGGATATTCAACCTTCGTAAAATTCAACAATACTTTCTAAGATCCAATTTTTAAAATTATCAATTTGTGCACGAACCCTCATCATTTTGTTTCTCTTAGAGATCAAAAGCAATTCAGTTCTTGCAATGCCGATATCTTTGTGAATACTAAAGGAATTGAACTGGAATTTTTATATAAGTTGGCTTATATATCTGGAAAAACTACGCTAAGTTTCGCCCATGCGCAGTAAAAAAATGCTCAATGTGTGGTTTCACTGCGAAACCCATGAACGAGAAAGGGTTAAGCGACGGAATGTAAGCCGAGAGCATATGAAGAAAATAAAGTAATTTATAATTTTTCCGTTAGCATAACGTTAACAACTCTCGTAACAGTGTACAATGTTTTACATATATAACACATCTTATCCATCTCTTCCATCTTACATCTTATCTATCTCTGTATAGGTTTTAAATAAATAAACGTTGTATTAACTGGATATTTTCTTTCAACTGCATGTGATAAAATTTCTTCGATAAGTTCATTATGAACAATGCAGGTCTTGAAGATGTTCATGCATAGCATTCAACATTTATTAAAGCAAGACTTTGGGTTGTTGTACAAGGCTAGATTTAGCGAGGAGATTGAGAACGTAATTACTAAAACGTAGAACTAATTTCGCATAATTTATTTATAATACAAGATGGTCATAAATTATTGGACCTATTTCAAAAATTAATAATAAAAACTAATAATGCTACAACTGGCGGTTTTTCTTTTAAATGAGGGAGAGTTACGGCGTTCCAAATTTGCTACAACGACAGATTTCCATACGCAATGACTATCGATTAGCAGAAGTCGATGCTCGTGTCATGGTTTCCTTCATCAGTTTTTCTTGAATATTTCGATTGATTGATTCGACAATTGATTTAACAAATTAAAGAGCGCAAAATTACCTACAAATAAATGCTTTTATTTTTATTCTAGCTTTAAAAGTTTCGCAGATAATGGCTCTAAAAAATGAGAGATGTCCAATAATTTACGACCACCTAGACCACCGTAACGGCGCGTTACCTATCTGAAAAAAGACTTTTTAAAATGAGCTCTCATTTGAAAAATCGTATTTATATCATTATTATTATTATTTATTAATTTTTGAGATGGGTCCAATAATTTATGACCACTCTCTACATTTCGTTCAATGTTGTGTCTCGCTTAGAAATATATCTCGCTCAAAACTATTATAAAAACGCAGATATCTTATTTAAGAATTCACACAAACTTATTTGCTTAAATAAATTGGTTATGTTTATAAGAACATTATTTAGGTATGAAACACATAAAATAATTATGTTAAGCTGATATACAGAAAGATAAAAAAAAATTGAAAGGTAGTTAAAAGATAGTAACTGATTCCATACCGTGTAAATGTTTTGGTGACATAAGAGCTCTATAAATAAGATAAGTTCATTTTTATTCTGAGATCATCTGCATCGTAATCTGTGTAATTTTTGCACTTCATTGAATCAGTTCTTATTCTTTATTGTCCTTACCTTTTATAGAATATTGATGGAAGTTTTTTTCGATATTAAATAAAAAATTTCCAGATTGTTATTCCATTTTTTCTTGATATGTTCTTCTCTTTTATTTGTTTTTGCTTTTGATTATTTGCTCTAAAACTTCTGAAGTTTTTTATCTCCATTATTTTATGGATATCACTCTTTGCCACAACGATTCCATTTTCTTTTGTTCTGTAATAAAACACTACATCATTAAAAATACTAAATATTCACTAGATATATTTTTGTAGTTTTATACGAATAGTGCTAAATCTTTCGATTTTTAGTTATACTCTAGCTAACGTTTTAAGATACAAGAATATTCATAATTAAAAAATACTTAAACATTTCTTTTTCTAACTTAAACGTTTATTAATTATGTCGAAAAAATATTAAAATAAACAATAATTAATAACGCCTATGTTTCTCCATAACCGAAAGCATATTGTATCAATAAATATACCTCGATGATAAGAAGCTCCAATAATTAATTATATTTAGAACTCTTTTTTACATGAAGGGAAAAAAGGCGTTATAGGAAATAAGTCAGTTATAGACAATTTATTTTAGGTCATTTCCATCTAAAGCATTAGTGTTAAGAAAAAATTTTTATTTGATGCTTCTTGTGTGAGTGCAATTGCTACGCCACATCACATACTGTTTCTGAATGCTTAAGAACGCACAAGCAGTATACAGTTTGAGCTTTAATAAACCTAAAATTTTGAACTGAAACGAATTTTGAGTCGTTGCAGATAGTACCACAATATTTTTTTATTAAAAAGAGCATGGAAGAGGATTTAAAGGATTAGAAGGAATTTAAAGGATTTAACTTCCCTTAGAAATCATATTAACATAATCAAATCTTTAAAATTTCATCCTGTCCGATCTTTATCGTTGGTCTAGAAGGTTTAGATTGATTTTAAAATGTCGAAGATCACTTACGAAATAGTGTTGCATTTTTAACTGAGTAAATACAAATATATTTTAAATAATAGAAATATGCTTTTCGCTTGAATATAACGGTTTAAAAGACAAATTGGTGCTGATCTTAAGTGGGATGTTAAGCAATTTTCTTTATGTCCCTTCTTCTCCTTGCCTTGAATTCTTAGCGACATCTATTGACGACACGACATCTAAGAAATCATTTCAACTCAAAACTGCAGGTTAATTAAAAGTCACAATTCGTGTTAGATAAACATTTTGTTTACTTTTCGTGGAAATGAATAAAAAAAGACAGAAGCTGTGTTACCTAAAATTATTATTAAAAACATACAAAAAAAACCTAGACTTCAGGAAGAAGCAACAACACTAGCTAAGTCAGACAATCACAAAAATATAAAAAAATTGTGGCAGTTTAAACGTGATTTCGAGAATAACATAATAATCAGAATTTAAAAGCATCGAAATACGTCTAAAAGGAAAATGAAACTAAAATAGAAATCATAAATAAAACACTGAATAAAAAAAAAAAAAAATGTCAACTTCTTTAACAAAAAAGCTATTATTTGTACAGGTCACTGATTCCAACAATATTAGTTCACTATTTTGGAAACCTATAAAACTGGCAATCTGAAATTTAAAAAAAACATCATGCATCGAGCTTCTTTACCTTTAAATAAGACTGTCACATGAGAAGGGCAAGAAAAGAATGGCTCCATTGTTGTAGACACTTACGCTATTGCACATAATATTGTTTGAAAAAATTGAAAAGATCTTATAAATTGAACTAATAATATCTGCGATAGAAGGCTAAATTTCCAATTTTCCGTTCTACAGAGAGATAAAAGAGGACGAAGGAAAGTATCTCAAAAGCGAAATAAAGTATCTATCTTGACGGAGGCAAAAAAATAATAATCCAGTTTTGAAGACGAAGGCCCTTTTGCCATCAACAGCTCATTAGTTGAAACTTTCCTCGTTAAAATCTCTTCCGATCGGCGAATAAGAAGAGGAATTTTACTCTAAACCCTTCTACTCTATTGACTTAATTTTCACTCTTGTCTGAGTCTAAAGGGAGTCTGATGAAGACATAATACCTTTAAATGACCAAGCTGGGCGACACTAGATCGAGTAAGGGATCGTAGTATACACTTTGCTGCGTAGAAAACAGAAATCAATTCTTCTTAATAGCTGAAGAGTTCTTTAAATGTTATCTTTACAAGTAAATCTGTGCCATGAGTGAGATGCGCAGGTGAATTTCTAAGGCCCTTTCAAACTTAATAAATAGTGTTAAATTGATTGCTCCAGTTTTCACAATAGAATCATCACTCAAGTTTTGAACAAATCAGTTGAATAAGCAACGCTATAAGAGCACTTTTGAAACTTGTCTTTAAATCAATTTCTGCTTGTATTTCTTTTAATATCTACTATTCCTTCCAAGGTGGGTACAGAGGATTCAAAGTCCGGATTAAATTTAATCATCAATAAACGAATGAAGATATAAAGACACCGTTTGTCCAGAAGCACGGAAATGAAGCTAGAATTTTTATCTTCAAATCAGTATTTATTATTGTTGTATTGGTTGACATTATACCAATTTCTTCGTTTTCTCTCCATTGACTTAATTTTCACTTACCTGAATTGGGAGTTCGATGAAGACACAATTGCCTTTAAAACTACTGCCAAAGGACACTGGATCGAGTGAGGGATACCAGAAAAAGAAAAACAAAAATCAATAAATATAAAAGCTGAAGAATTTGTTAAATGATATCTTTTATCAAAATATTTGATAATGAGTGAGATGCGTGGGTAAATTGTTTAGACCCTCTGAAATAAATTGTAATATGCTAAATGTATATTCAATTTTCGCTATAACGTATCACTAAGTTGTAGCAAATCGGTTGGAATAAGCAACGTTAATAAGAGAAGTTTTGAAACTAAAAAATCATCAAACCACTTACTTTGTATGTCTACCACCATAATATCTATTCCGTTACCAAGATACAGGGTGATTCAAAGTCCAAACAGTTTAATAATCAATAAATCACAAACGAATAAAGATAGGAAGATATCGCTTGTACAGATGAAATGGAGAGAAAGTTTTTTGTCTTCAAATCAATATTTATTGGTTACAAAAAATTTACAATTTTATCAACCACAAGGTTCTGAAGATGGCGTGAGAGTTGCGTTACATAGGGATAACATATTAGTTTCAAGAACAATGGTTTGCAAATACTTGTATCATCCTTCAATTTGTAGATAAACTGTCAGAAGAGTGTCTTAACAAATATGAACAATCCTTTAGTTATGCAAGAGTTATTTGACGCCCATTAGAAATTTCACTAGGGAATCACCTATGATCCAAAGAAATATCTACCTAAAAGTTGGGGGGGGCAAATAAAGAAAATGTCACCAGATCTCTTGATTACTTACACTTTATGAATATAAGCCTCTGAAACTTAAAATTATAATTAAATAAATTTTGTTTCAAAATTAAAATTGGTGCATTAAATTTTGCACCCCGTGCTACAAACCCACTTAGTCATTTGATAAGAGGATCCCATTTTTATCTTAATTTTAAGAAAATCAATTGAAATAATTTTAAGGAGGATAGAGAAAGCTAAGCAAAAAATTTATTTAAGAATTCTTATTTTCATTGTGGTTAGTATATGTCCTGCTTTAGCCAATAATTTGAGAAACTTGAGATTCTGTATTGTTGACATATTTGGTTTCCAATCCAAGAATAAAATATTTGAGAATCCTTCCTCATTTCTTTTCCGCCCTAACCATCCTCAGCAAAGCTATATTCCGGGAAAATTGATAACAAACGCACTAACGAATTGAACCCACATTGGTGGGGAGGAGGCACAGAAAAGGATTACATTCCGGGATTACATGAAAAGCTTCCTGTTTCTCCCGATAACCGGATATCTCCGGAACGGATAATTGGATCCCGGTGCTCGATGTCTCGGTTGGTAAAGTGCCTGCAACAATGTAGGCCAATGTGTAATGCAAGCACAATATTTATTGAAGAGGAAACGTTGAAAGGCGGTGGTGGATTTCAAGAGAGCAGGACGGTTTCAAATGCATAACTGATTGTATCATCTTCAGACTCCGAATAAGCTGATTGTTCTGGGTGGGAAAGAATGGTTTGCATCACCTTCTGTGAGGGTTGGCTAATGAGCCTGAATTTGGGGCTGGGATTGTACCGAAGGAGCAGGCCATGGATCCTGGAAGTTCATGGAATATACTGTATTTGCTTTCTTATTTTGGACAAAATAATGAAATACTTGAGCTGGGGAAAATAATGTATAACTATAAATTATGTGGTAATATTGTAATAGAAATAGAATCATAAAATATAATAATGAGCCACTAAAATTGTTTGGGGAGCAAACTTTAATATAAATAGAATTCATTGTCGCGAAACAGTATAATGTATATTGAAAATGCATAATGTGTTGGGTGAATTGTGATTATAGTGTAAGAGTCAAGGGCTCCTTGTTTTTCACAGTGGGACAAGATATAGTTCTAACCACACTGTATACTCAAGTGGTAAGGAAGTCTCAACCTAATTCCTCGTAAAATCAATTTATTATTTACACATTTATATTTTTTCATTATAACTATTTCTAATACTTGTGTCATTATTATGTGTGTGTTTTGCCAAATTATAACCTTATTTTTATATCTGAAAAATCAAAATAACTTAATATTTAAAAGTTGTAAAGTATACTGTTAACATCTCTAGGCACTTGTTTTGAACTTTAAATATTTGATATAAATATTGTTCACTGTGCCTCCTTTACGACACTTCTATGTGCCTGAAGCTAGTCTTTCGGGTTGGACTGTTCTCCCCGATTGTCACACGATCTAAAACCAAAGAGTTTATCTGGACCTCAGATGAATGAGTAAAGTGGCGTAAGGAGGCAGCAATTGGCACAAACAATTATAAACACTGAAATATCAACTAATTTAATCTATGTAAGTTCAAGTCAGTAAATAATTTTCAGACAAAATCATATTTTCATTTGATTATTCTTTCCTTGGTGTTTTCAGAAAAAATTGTTTTTCTCTGTTTGCCAAGTTGACATTTATTGACTTTTGACCACAGGATTTTTTTACCTGCAGTGCTTTGAGCAGAGCTGCTATAATTTTAACCATCAATGCAACTGTAAAATTTCTACCTGTGGGTTTCAGAATGAACTTTATTATTCTAAGTTGTTAAATTTATCTTCGTATATTGTAAGTTATTAGAAGAAGTACAGATGCCATGAAATAGTCTCTTAGAAAAATTATTGAAACAATTCCACTTTATACAAATGAAAGAAATTAAAATTAGTATAATATTATTAATGTGCTACAATTATCAGGAATGTTTCAATAATAACCTTGATTTAAATGAATACATATATCATATAACATATACATAAGAACATATAACATATATATAACATATAATGAATAACATACCCTATGATAAAAAATTCCAAAAAAATACATAGACAATCTGTTTTCATAAAAGCATACAGATAAGTAGGTGTCCATAGTTGCTTTATATGAACCGCCACTTTTCAGTAAAGCCGTACACACTAAGAACCAGAAATTGTGTTTTGGGATCCCATATATTTATAAGAAAAAATTATAGAAAATATGAATGTTTCTGAAAGGTGAGAACCAATGGTTGGTATATACCACTTGTTATCTAAATTAAAAAAATACTATTATAATAAAGTATTTTACCATTTAATTAGGGATAAAGAATAGCACCCACCAAAACAAGTCATCGTTGAACGTGTATGATTTTAAGAAAATTATAAATTCTCCATTCAACGAGACCCAATGTGACGTCGATACCTCTATGCTGTTGCACCATGGCATAACATAATGGAATGATGTTTATATAGAGAAAAGAAAGAATGTTTTTTAAACAAATTGTAGAACAAGAATAATCCAAGCAGACTCATCATATACATTTAATTTTAGGAATCCAAATGTCATGAGTAGGAAAATCCTTGATGAAGTTCACTTGATGGATTCTTTCATTCTTGTCTCTACAATTTGTTAAACCAATTTCTTTACTCTTTTCTCCATGTAAAAATGTTTTGTCTACTTTGTTTTTTCCGTTCGCAAGCAGCATATGATGATACTGAAACATTTTATTGTATTATATTTTTATCCTGTTAAATTTTGTTTTTTTTATTTTCTACTTATATATGCAGAACATTGTGTAATGTTGTAAGATTTATTATGGACATGAAAACATGGTTATTTAAACAAAAAAGATTCACGTTTACTTAAAAAAGCAAGCTCAGTCACACAAGAATCTTGTAGAGATGCGTTTAATGAAGCTAAGGAGTGTCATAGAATATTTGATGGTTGATGCCCCTGTTTGAAGATCACTGCAGTGATTGCAGAGCAAAAATCTCAAAAATTTAAGTAGTCTGAATTAAAGAATTTATAATAAGAAAAGCATTTTTAGTTAAATTTCTCAAGGACTTTTGAACTAAAGTGAGAGTACAGAGAGAATGTCTTGCATTTACTCGTGGTGAAGTCAAGGGAAATATTTAATTTGTGGTTTTATCTTCATAGAGATTAGATAAGCAAAATTCTTACCTAAAATATAATGGAAGTATCGTTCATTTACTCTTGTCAAAATAATTGGGGTAGCTGCTATATATTCTTGATTACTTGTCTATCAGGAATAAACGTTCATAGCTAAAATTTATTCATTAAGAAATTTTGACGAAACTCCTGTAATCACTTCGTTTTCCCTTGAAATAGTCACATACAATGAATCATCAAATACTTTACATTTTAACTTCATTACTATTATATGCAAAAAAGTTTGAAATTTTGTTTCTTCTAGATTTAATCATTTTCAAATCAACATCATATTTCCAAATTCTCTTGGAATCTTCTGGATAAAAGCTCGAAAATGCTGCCAAATAAAAAATTGATTAGTTTCCTCTCGATTTTTTCCTCTTGCCACATTTTGTTTAAGCAACAAGAGAAGAAGGAAAAGGCCTTGGTGAAAATATTTCATCCAATCTAAGCATTCTTTCCGAGAGAATTGGCGTTTTAATCAGATTAAGAATACTAAAATCAGGGTGTACAAACATCTCTTTACACCGAAAAGAGACAAAACATTCTCTCCAACGCTAAACGGAATTCCTTTGAAGAATTCCTCATTAATCCCTTTCTCGTAATGACTATACCAGAGCTTTCCTGCCCTCCAAACTAGCACCTTTGTCTGGAAAAAAACTGATTAATCAAAATATCTCAGACAATAGAGAATGGAATCAAGCAACTCAAGACACTCAGAGGGTGTTTGGTAAACAAGGGTAGTTGGGATTTTACTGAATAAAGGTACCTCAATAGTTTGGGCCGAACTGCCTTCTTCAAGTAGTATTGCTGCACTTTTATTTCAGCCAAATCAGCATTTTGTGAAAGGAAGGACTTGGAGTCTGTAAACGAATTACAGGAGTTTTGACCGGAGGAATGATCCAGGCTTTGAGCATCTAACGGAGTAGAAGATATCGTTTTTGCAGAACTGCTGGAGCTGGGAAAGGGAGATTGTGGTTTCCAAGGTTGTATGTCTGGGAACAAAATTAACTAATCTGCTGTTGAGATAGACGATTTTTTGTAAACTATGGTTACCAGATGGCAGGTGCGGCGGGAATTGGGACGTTCTTGATCACGAAATTGTCGAAATTTTTAGTTGTAAATAGAGAATATTTCCGAGTAAAAAATCATATCTGAATTAAAATATAGTACATAGAAAAAAAAGATTTGCTGTATAAATTGGGAACATAATTCTAAACTGATTCACTATTTCAGTTAAACGATTTGGAAAAATTTGGTTACTGGTCAACGCTGGTGTTTTTATGAGAACCGGAATACCCTTGAGAACGAAAATTGCAGAAATTTGAGTTGAAAATATAGGATTTTTCAAGCCAAAAATTATACCCGAATTAAAATTAACTTCATTAGAAAGATAGTTGTATACCTGGGGAACGGAATTCTTAACTAATTGTGTTCCAAAGACAATTTTCGCAAACTTGCGGACTGATTAACGCCGATCAAATTCTCAGTAACACAAATTGTCGAAATTTGCACTGTAATTAAAAAACTTTCTGGTAAAAAATATGTCACAATTAAAATATAAGAGAGTGCGATATTTTATTATGTCAAACATAAAAATATTTCTATTTTAAAGTATTTGTTTTACTAAGGAAATCTTAAAGTGCGTCGCGCAATAATTTACCAATATATAACCACAAATCGATTGCCTAGAAAAAACAATTCTACAACACCCCAAAATTTCCATATTATGTGAGAAAGTGGGTTTAAAGAGGTAATTGCTTGAAAAGGGCGAAGCTTATTCTAATACAGTTAAAATGAAAACCAAAAAATATATAATATAATTTGAAAAAGGAAAAAATGCATTTTGGTTTTCATTATAAATAGTGGTAAACATACATCACTGCCCAGAATAAATAAATGTGTTTTGCCAGATTAATAATGCTTGTAATTACTATAATACAAAAGTTGATGTCTTCAAGCTAAAACTGCTAGAGTATGTAGGGAACATTAAAACCAAGCCAAAAAAGATACAGGTTGGTTGGTATCTAGTATGGTGGAAACGAATGGAGCTAGACGCCCTGTTCTCTAGCGCTGTAGTTGAATTGTGAATTAGTCATTTATTTATATATTTGTCCACGCCGACGCAGCCTAACCAGGAGGGTGTGGCGGCACTGATTCGGACGAAATTCGAATTAAATAAAACTACAGTATATATATGAAACAGCATTGCTACAACAAAACTGGAATTGCACAGAATACAAAAAAAGCAATGTTCTGACTGTATATGACAAATATGTGGAAAAGTTTAAGAATACTGATGGTATACTCAACCGCCTCGTTGCAAATATCTCCATCGCCGCTACGTATGGTTGCAAATGCCCAGTATATTTGAAAGTGATCTCATGGTCAATGTGACGTCGCTGAGAATCGTGCATAGCCAGAATGGATAAGAATTTTGAATAGTTGCAGGAAAATAGTTTCACCCAATATTGGTTTTCTGGCATTTCTTTCCATCCCTCGTGTATTTTCGTTCATCCGAGTGGTGTTAACGGTCAGGACATTTCTATGTGACTCTGTTTTTATGTTACAAGAGTTTGTATGCTGAATTTTCAATTCTATATACAAAGTATTACACCAGTTCTTTAAAAGCAAACGAAATTCAATTTTGTTGTACACTGGTATTTGATACAAATTAATAATAATGGTTTAAACTAAAAAAAACCTTTGGTCAGGGTCTCCTGATAAACAATAGTTTTATTCAGAGTTCATTGCAATGAGGCTTCATATTATAACAAATATTACACAAATAACTTTCGAGAGCAAAACAAAATATACTTTTGCCGTACCAAACTAATACTTGATTTAAAGGAGGTGTCTAATACATATTTGATTTTAAATTCATAATAATGATGCTAACTAAACAAATATCTTGATCAGGGTTTTTAGAAACATTTTATTTAGGGTTCATTGAAATGAGTCTGTAAGAAGTGGGCTATTCTCACGAAAAAGTTGCTTTTTTACATTCCGGGGTGATAAAAAATTAGAAAGTGCAACAAATGTCCTGGATATTTTTGTTCTTATATATAATTTAAGTTTAAGCAAACTATTCAATACGTATCTTACTTCAAAATAGTTTCACTAATTAACCTCATTTTCTATGAATATGAGACAAAGTCTCCCTCCGTTCATTTCCCACATCTGAAACAAGATACTTTTTACTGATACTCAAACAATTAAAAAAAAATTATTTTCTTCAGTATTAACTAACTTAAAATTCTAGTTAAGGTCTAACTTAATATTTTTAGATATATACTTATTTAGGAATTATCAAACCTTTGTCCCTGAAAAAATAAGTCTCCCTCCATGGACAAAGAAAAATAACTTAAAAAATATCGTGTAAATGGCAGCCTGCTATGTATCGTCATGAAAGAGTTTATAATAGAGGCAGAGAATTTAAAACTTTAAGGAAAATTTCGTTCTATTATGAATTTATTGAATATATTTCATATTAGTTCCAATTAGAGCTATAAAATTTTCAGCGTTCACCTGTGGACATCATAAATAAGTTAAGAAAAATTCCACTTATAATTAAAATAAAAAAATTTTGATAGGTTTAGTATCGAATTTAAAAAAATGAGTGTGCCACTTTAGCCAAGGGGCGTAAAACCAAAGCACTTAAAAATTCAAAACTTAGTTTTTTGTCTGCTCCAGGGACATCGGCATCTCCATTAGAGAGGATGGTATTGCAAATGAAAGAGACATAATCTCAAAAAATCATGATACAGATAAATTAAAATAATATCAATTAAAAAAGTTCTTTGGTAAATATTTTTATGAAATTTAGTGATTTTCTTATGTATTTTTTAAAAATTGAATTTAAATTATATTCTCAAAAGAAGGTAAACAATACATATAGAATATTCTATAATATTAAAGCTTCATTAATGTATAAAACAATTTAATAACTAAATTTATTTTGTGGAAATATTGTAATATCAAAAATAAAAAACGCAAAGCATCTAGATGTTGAAATTCAGAAAGAAGACAGTAGAAAAACTTAATTTTACTAGATTGTTTATTAATAAATAAAATTATATTATTCCCTTAATCTAGAATGTAATTGATTACTCTTCCTGCAAATTTTAACTTTCATTTATTTGAAATTGTTTGTAAATACACATTTAACTAATACACAGTCATAGCCACATTTAAAAAGTGCTATTTATTTTAAAAACGCTAAGTTTTCTTGCTCTGGTTTTATTAAATAATTTCCATTGTTTTAATTATAAGAAATAAACCTGTACCAAATCTGCCCAATAATTAGTAAATTATACTTTCGTTTAAAATGTAAAAGTTCCGTTGATATTATGTTCTTCGTAGTATTGTGGTCAAAAAAATTTTAGCCCAGATAAAATATTAAAGTGAACTTGACCACTAATATAACGTTAGTTGGTTGCTTAAAATGGAAACATCCATGCACGTTTACATTTTTTTACATACCTTTGAAAAATAAAAAAAAAAAAATAGCTATTTGTACCTTTTCCATGAGAATGACCCAAGTACATTGTTATAGTACAAGAAAATCCAAAAATGATATCATTTCTGGGAGTTTAAACTGTCCCAAAGATATTTCGTAGGTTTCAAAGACCCCACATATTTGAACCATGAAAACATCAATATCCCCTCAGTAAGTGTTTGCCATTAACCAAATTCAATTCCAAAGATTTCGTAAACTTAAAAGGGGAGTTATTTTAGCAACCACTTGAACACGGATTTTACTTTCAGCAACATTCTTTCCAAGAACCGATCCACCTGCGAGAGAAAGTACCAAACAATTCCTTTCAAGAGAAAATGGAATCCTTCATTTCTTTCTTCTGTACAGAAACGCAGAAATCTGGAAAGAAACAGACAAAAACAAACGTGGGAGGTACTTGAGCACGAACTGCGATATATTTTCCCTTTTTTGATGCGATGTATTTTTATCCCCTACCTAACGAAGGGGTGATATTTTAAATGATCCAGAGACTAGATCCGTAAGTTACTTTTATGCCTGGTCGAACATAAAAATCTAAAGAAAAGAATCAATACGTGGAGAAAGAAGATGTGGTATGACTTACAAGTTCCCCGATTTCGCTTCAGAACTTTTGGTTTAATTTTTTAAAGGGAGTAATTCTATTCCTGTCTTTTCTGTATGTGTACATGTTGCTGGAAGAAAATAGACTGAGATTTGTAAAGGTGTTGGAGACTGTGAAAGTACTAAGGGAAGGGAAATTAATCATTGTATAAAGTTCCATGTAATTTTTTTTTCTTCCTTTATCTGTATTGAAACCTTTGGTAAATCCACGCATGTTGTCTTGTTTACGCCAGTTCTAAAGAAGAAAATTGAATAAACTAACTGCTCTGAATCAATCTTGATACAAATTTTAAAATGAAGTCCCAGAAATCTTTTTTTTTGTATTGAGTGAAAATGCAAAAAAAAAGATGTTTTAAAATGTATATTTTGAATATTCAATTAAAACTGGCAGACAACCTGTTTGTTACGTTTTTCATGTTTTCGAGAACCTATAAAAGTTGTTAAGATTTTGTATTTTAGGTTCAATTGAGCTGCAGCTGAAATAAGTACACGCACTATTTGAATTTGAGTTAAGTAGAGACAGGGAATGGTTAACGTAAAAATACACTTTAAACAGACCAGGCTTCAGAATTCTCAATCATAGGGTATTCTAGATTGTTCCATGAAACTGTATATCAGAAAAAACATATTGATAGTTTATAAACCACTTTTAATTCTATAACAGTATCCCACGGAAGATGTGGTTACAGTTAACATCGAAAACATAATGGGTGTAAAGTGTATATTTTATGTGTTCTATTTGTGATTGCAGTCGAGACATTGGAATGCTAAACAAATGGATGCGCATTGCAAAAGCAATGAAGAAAGTCAGGAAGTGGACAATTTATACACAACTTAGAGAGACATAATTTTTTTTTAAAAAAAAAAAAGGCTTTAGTTATAGAAATTGTTGGATATATCTTTCCTATCATTCAAATCTTCTAGAAAACTCACCAAAAAATATTGCAAATGACCGACCAATGACAATTGCAAGAAATTAAGAGAATTTGCAGACCTTGGGTCGATTATCTCTATAGGAACTACTGACCGGATTTCAATGAACGTTGATGTGTACATGAAGATTGCATGCTCAAAAGAATCTGATGACTGTAGATTTTCATTATTTTTAGATTCTTTCGAATACTTACCGACTACCATTAAATCTCTTTCGACATGGGAAGAATAGAGGTAATAATCATTATTTATTATTGAGCATTCGAATTTTTTGAAAGGGGATTGTCTACAACCGATGTGGTAAGTTGGTTTCACTGTTTATTATTGTCAGCAATAAGATGAATCTCAGAATGGTATCAGCGACGTGCATAATATTTACAGGAATTTTTGTAAGCTTTCCAAGGCAAATATTTGAAGAGTAAAGGTTTTCTTAAAAATCTCAAATTTTCCAATCTGTTTTTTTTGCTTATACTGAGTTTTCTGTTAGTATTATACGAAACTTAGTTATGAAAAGATGACAATATGTTAGAAGCATTTGTAAACTTGAAAAAGAATTATTGAATATTACAGGGAATTAAGGAGTGGCTTTTAAAATAATGTTTTATCATGCACAAAAGGAAAACATATGTAATTTTTTTTCTTCACAACTTTAAAGCCAGATATATAGGGCAACCTTATATAACAATATTCAGTTCAATATCAATAGTATTCAGAAAGATATCACATTACAACGAGCAAAATTTTAGTCTCTGTCGAAGAGAAGCTAAAAAGATGAGGGTTACCACAAATTGATATTTTAAACTTACATCTCTTTAATAGTTATATTGAATCAGTATAGTGGTTAGAATTCTGCCAACACCCATGAAGATCTCTATCAATTGCGCATAACTTAAATTCCAGCTTAATTAGGAATTATAAATAACAAAAATTTTGTTTTAATTATATTATTTACAGGATTATTAACAAATTACATATTACATTTTTACGGCCAAACGATATTTTTAAATATATTTTATTTTATATGAAACGATTTTTTATCTTAATTAATTTTCTTAAAATATTTTAATAATTTACATATATATTTTTTTATTCGTTACGAATATTAGATGTGTTCATGGTATTCAACAAATTCTCTACCACTATACAATTCAATATAACTATTTAAAGATATGTTTAAAAAATATTAATTTTGTGTACAACCCCTCATCTTTAGCTCTTCTGACAGGGAGCTAAAATTTTGCTCGTAATGCCGATATCTTCTGAATACTATTGATATTAGAACTGAATATTATTATATAAGTTGCCCCATATATCTGGTTTTAAAGTTGTGAAAGAAAATTACGCTATGTTTTCGCGCACAAGTATTAAAACATTGTTTACTAAAATGCTCAATTCCTGTAATATTCAACAATTCTTTCCAAAATGGTTTTACAATAAATGTTTCTTTCACCATATTTCTAAAGTTTGTATATAATAGAAAACTCTGCACGTTATAAGCAAAAAACAGGGTGGAAATGAGAATCTCTTTAAGAAAACCTTTTATATCTTCAAATATTGTGCTGAGTTTACAAAAATTCCTGAGCTATGCACATAAACATTACCATTTCTGAAAGTTTCATCTTGTTATCTGTATTATGTGAAGTGGGGGACAAACACCTTTTGTTTTCATCAGTTTGTGACGGTCCCCTAATTGCCCTCATAGGGACCGAATCTTCAATGTAAAATGTGAGTTATTGTCTATTCTTTACATTCGAAGTTTAATGGTAGTCGGTTAAACCATTCCGGAGAACAAAAAATGTGAAAATCTGCAAGTGTCCGGATACTTTTGGGCATATAGTGCATACAATACAAAAAACAAATAACCATTCAAGAATTGTAATACACACGCATGATCGTGTAACACTGGAGTCTAAGCTGTAAAACAGCGGTTGCAGAATAAACAAAAAATGGGTTAATAGGGGGGTAATGGTCCTCTACAGATATATACAAGCCTTGCAGCGTGACTTCATACTTGAAATAAGGCAGTTTATCATTTCCTGTGGCACTTGTCCCACTCGTTCAGCAACGTTGTTTTCATTTCCTGGTTGATCCTTTGAGTGGGGGGTTGCCAGCTGTACTGCCCTCCCCCCCAGAGCGTCCCAGACATGCTCTATAGGGTTGGTCTTCTGAGACTATTACTCACCCATCCGGCGAATACTACCTCTAGAAATTAACGAATTGTGAAGAGCTCTATGTGTCCTCCGCGTTATCGTCCATTAAACTCAGGCCAACTGCACCCTGAAAAGGCGAACGGGCTCCAAGATCTCATCCCCATACCTCACACCAGTCACAAGTGCCTCTTTCAAGACGCGAGAGGTAAATGACCATCCAACATGATGCCTGTCCATCTTCATTAAACCCTCCGCCATAATAGTCGTGATTTCCTGCGGACATTGGAGGGTGTGGTATGGGTCCCTGGTTCTCTCCAGAACGTGTCATGAGAATCGGTGTTTAGCTGAACTGGGACCTAGTCAGTGATGAGAACACGTCCTTTTGATCCATACTCCACCCTATTCTCTTTGGTAACTACGCTAAACGGACTCCTCCTGTTCGTAGAAGTGAGCGGGACGCAAACAGCAGGTCTTCTTGCAAACAACCCCGTCCCATGAAGTTCTTTGGAACAGTCACCCTTGATACACGGGTTCCTGTGGTCGGCTACAAGTCACGGGAGAGCTGGAGTAGTTGTAGCACCCCCCTTTAATGCCCGCTATAATGAACAACAACGATCTTCAGTCCGTGGTGGCCTTTGAATGACCTTGCTCAGGCTGATGTATCCGGTATAATGGAACTGTTTCCATAACTTACACACGACGCTGGGCGTTAAATTGAATTCTAAAAATTGGACTTGAGATTGGCCTGTTTCTAGCCCCCCCCCCACACAATTCGCCACCATTCCATATAAAACGTTGGTGGTTACTCATTTTACTGTTACACTTGAATTTCTACCTGATTGTTAAGGAACGAAATGTACTACCTTACGCGCGCTCATCAAGTCTGTTTCTTACCAGTTCTGCCTTCACACACGTGTACGCTTACGTAGCTTGACGTACAAGCAAGATTTGTACTTCGTCCAGAAAGGTGTGTGCGGTTTTACATTCAGTTCAGTTCTTTCATGAAATTCAATAAGAGGTAAAATTTTCTTAATTTATTTCACCAGTGTATCTCAATCATTTGTGGTAATTGAATCCGTTTCTCAAATAGCTACTGAATTAAATTAAATGAGGTTAATACTATAAAACGTATTGTTTGTAAGAAAGAGTCGCTTTGGTGGTCGCAGCGTTCAACAGGCGGGAGGGAATACCACAAACGAGGTTACTTGCAGCACCAATTTTCATGACTTCAGAAAGAATTCTCGAGATTTTGCATGCATTTCTCTAAAACAGTTTTTCATATTTTTCCTCGATGAGTGATTACTAGAAACGTTTGCAGCAAAATTTGGATCATGCTAATTCAATAATAATCTGAAATTTGGTAATTTGTGCAAAAAATTGGAATTTTGGTGCAAAATTGTTTTCATACGTGGAATTCCTACATTGTTATTTTTTCAGTATATTTCAATAACAAAAAAAAACACACTGTGTTAAAATAACAAACACAATGTTATATATATATTTATTGTTGATTTGGCGTTGCTCGGGTAAAATATTTCTTAAAGTCTAAGTAAGTGCTTATAACACTTGAAACTTAATAAAACAGTTTTTCGCTGCAGCAACCTTTCGTTGATTTTCGATAGTCCATCCTCATGCTTCTTTTGACCTCCCCGGCTGCCAGCAATTAAACCCCTCTCTCTTCCTCTCTGTAGTTTGAATTAACCTGCCACGAATCTAGCATTACTTGTATTTCCATCCTTCCCACCCTATCATTGGTACAGGACAATAGAAGATCTTTCTATATCTTTGTTTCTATTCACTACACTATTTGGAGAACAATAATATTCTGCGTTTGTGGACTGACCGAAAAAACACCGCATAGTGTTTTTTCCTTTTTCTCCTGTCTCTCCTGGTAGCAACCGGTCTCACATGAATCTTGAATGATTTTACACACTTATTAAGATCACTTAAAATTTTAAAATTAAATTAAACATTGTAGAGGAGAGAGATAATTGTCAATGGATTGCGGCGCAAACATATTAAAGAGGCATGCTACAAACAAATTAGAGTGGTATTCAAAATTTTACCTTCTACCTATGCGGAAATAGTATTATCATAACTTTAACAGTGGTAAAAAACATAGGAAAGAAGGGATTTTGATAAAAACAATAAATTGGTTTGCATTTAATTACAATAATAGAAAGTATTGTTGCAATTTGTGTTTAAATGAATTGAAATGTTTGTTAAAATTGGGAAAGATTGCTGACATTTTATAAAGATAATTTCTGTTCTTTTAAAATGGTATATAAATCATCTTCGCACAAAATGTGAATTGAGAAGTTATTGGCGAAAAGGGAGGAAAACGCCAAAAAATTGTTTAATTTTCATTGTTTAATTAAATATATATTCTTAAGAAATAATTATTTGAAAGTTGAAAAAGCACAATTGGATCAGAATTCCATAATGTAGTGTGTAAATCAAGTAGCTAATTCTCACCATTATGAGGAGTTCCAGGACATATAAAAAAGCACACAAAACTGAACGAAGCAATGA